>CAOLHI010001102.1:0-442383 GCA_948474755.1 Ctenosaura bakeri | reverse complement strand
AGAGGGCATATTTTGCAAAGAAGGAAACATTCTTGCATCATGCAGGGTCAGCCTTATTGGTAGGCAGAGTGAGGTGGCTGCTTCAAGCAGTTCTTTGGGGCCGTCATGAAAGAGAAGGAGATAATTCAGTATGTACTAGGGTTTTATTTTTCTTTCAAGGGATGGAGAGAGGTATTTCTTAGGATTATCTCTTGAGGTTCCAAAAGAGCTTGACAGGTCTTAACTTGGGGTAGTAGAGAACTGGCTTTGACCTGAGGTAGCAAATTGCAGGGGGAAGGGGCACTTTCACTGTCCTTTCATTTTGGCTCAGCTGTATGCCAAAAGTCTCGTTTTACAACATAAGGGTTGTTGCCAGCTAAGCTTGCGGGGAACGTAATATGTGAATCTGAGCATTTTTCACATTACCATTTTCTACTAGGTCAACGAAAAGTCACGCTGTGGAAAACCTCTTGCATTGCATCCCTCACATTTCCTGTGACAACCCAGCCTATGGCTGAGCTTTTAAAAGTTCCTTTTTTTTTTTTTTGCACTGCAGCTTCCAGAATAATTTGGCCAACTTGCCCAGTCACTTTGCAGCTTGCTGCTTAACACACATTCTGGTAAATTGCAATCATGTATGTGAACACAGTAATTGCCTGCGTGCAAGATCATGGTGTGTTACGACTTGGATGCTGGAACTGCATAATTTTCTATAGAAAAATTACTTCTGTTGTAGAGTAGTGACTATATAGGGAGTTGCCTGGGAACATCAAAAGAGTGAATCTTAATATACTTTTCTTTTTAACAAAAATACAATGTTCAATGTCAATCCAAATCTTAACTATTCAGCTGAAACATACATTGTATTTGCAGTTTCATTGTAAGAAGTGCCAATCCTTTTGGTTTTTCTCCCATCTCATTAATTTCTAGGACAATTTGCCCACATTCTGACACCATGATGTGGTATATTTCCCCACTCCATCTCCTCTGGGGAAAGCAGCTATGTGGGCACAGAGACACATGACTCCATGATGGTATCAAGCAAGGCTGTCCTAGACAATATAGAGGGAGGAGAAAAAAAAGATATACTTGCCGATTCAAGTGACAATAGCTATGCATTTAAAGTAATGTGCATAGTAAGGTGGGAGTGGGATCTATATCAATATTGCATGGACTTCTTTGATTATGAAGCTTTTTTTTTAAAAAAAAACCAGATGTTTATTAGTATTCCTGTTTTTGTTGTATCCCCCATCCAGACAGGTGCCTTTATTTCAGAACATCATGATCAATGCTTCTAATCATGAGAGAGGCTAAATATTTAGATCAGTTAATGATCTGGGGTTGCAATTTAGGTGTGGCAAAAATTTGTCCAAAATATATCAAACCTGGGCTCTAACCACACTGACTTTACTCTCTTGCAATGATGTTAGAAGTGAGATAACACCTGAAATTGTACACTACACATTTTTCTTAACTGGTTCCATGTGATAATCCTTAGGGGCATCTGCTCTAAGACATTTCCACACAATGAACATTTCTGTTGTGATCTTGGAAAGACCATGATGCAAAAAAAAGCATGGGCATATATACATGTAAACACACATGGATTCTGCAGAGTACTCTCCCATGAACAAATTGTTTGCTAACAAGTACCATTCTCAAATATTTTGTCCTTGTCTAGAATCTCCTAACCTTTTCAGTTCCTAAGCTGGAAGCAAAGAACACCTTATTTTGTTATATTCTCAGTCCACCCATAAAGTTTTTGTGATCCACTGTTTAGAGAGTGTTCATCAGTGGGGAACTTTCGACAAAGTGTTAGTAGAGGAAGAATAAGTTAAAGACAGTATATTTCAATTGTTCATTCTCGAAAACATACATGTATCTACTGAAAAACAGATGTGTTTTTAGAAGACTTTTATGTAGCCTGTGAATATGTGCACATCTATTAATAAAATAATCTGTGCTGGTCATCATAATGATAAGCCAGTGACTAGTTATTAATCTATTTGAACAAGTGTCAAGAACTTTGAAGAGTACTAACATTTCCTTCATACTCACAGTTACTCTTTTAGCTGTATCCAGCAATGTCAGATAAGGTAACACGGATTTCTATCAAGGAGCAAATTTCTGCCAAAGAGCTAGAATTAGCAACAATTCTCTTCCCTTTCTTGATGTGCCTTAAACTGGTCTTCAACTCCCTTGGAATCAGCAGAAATCAATACCTTTATGTACACTGACATACATAGATCCCTTGACATACCTATTTGTGTGTTCCTATTTTTAAGGAAAACTAACTATAATTGTACAAAGTAATAGATTCAATAGTAGCTAGAAGATTAAAGTAGAAATCCTTGTTATGTTGTTGTTATGTGCCTTCAAGTCAACTTTGTCTTATGACTACCTTATCTTAAGAGTTTTCTTGGCAAGGTTGATTCAGAGGAAGTCTGTCATTGCTTTCCTCTGAGGCCAAGAGAGTGTCCAAGATCACCTAATGGCTTTCCATGGCTGAGCAGGGATTTGAACTCTGGTCTCCTGCAATCCTAGTGCAACACTGAGAACACTATACCACACTGTCTCTTATAGTCTCCAGAAGTCCCACAAGAACTATTTTGGGGAAATAGACTGGACGGGACCATTAATGGATCTTCTATCCTTTTCTCTTCACTACAGGCTAGTTATACCATTCCATTTATCCCATAAAGCAAATAATATGGTGGGCCTTCCTGCCTGGTTGTTAGAAGTTTATCCCTGGAACACTAAGGAGACTCCCCATATAGTATAAGAGGCTGTGTAAGCATGCACCCTACCAAGTGTTTACATTATATCATTAAATGTTGTCACTAGGAGCTGGGTAGGAACCCTTATATGGCAGGACTCTTGCCTCCGGGATTATGTGACCCTTCTGAAATAGAAACTTTGTGAGCCACCGATGTTCTTTTAGGACGCACATCCATCTGACTGTTCCTTCAAGACTCCTCTCATCTGTCAGCTGAGTAATGAAGTTAAGACAAGGTTTGGATTTCCTGGGGGAGGAGCTCTGTGTTCTAATTAAGGCTACATCCATCCTGGATTTAGGTAGATGTGGAATAAAATCTCTCTTGTCTCTAACTTCCTTAAGGGTTTTTAAATCTTTACAAATACTTTTGGAAAGGCATAGTTAATGATCAGAAGAGTTGGGCCATTCTTTACTGTTCTTCTAAGGCTCCTACTCCTCACCGGAGAAGGGAAGAATTGTATTGGGCAGCATATGCAGGAAATCCTACTCTGCCATGAAACACAAGACTGTGGGGCCCACGTCTTGACTGCTTGGGCCAAACTGGTACACACTTTACATTAGACTCATTCCTTACAGCTGGCAATTGAGAAGGCTGCTAGCGCTCCAGTGAGGAGCAAAATCCTTCATGATCCTAGCCTTTTTCTGTCCTGTGAAAGCTGGCTGAAGTAAATACAAGAGCTAGCAAGCTGACTTCTCAAATAAATTCTGTGCGTTTTGGCATTTTTCCACCTACCCCTTAGAAGTAAGCATACAACTGATCTGGGCATATTTCTCTTATCATCAGCATCTTTATTTGTATCCCACTTTTTGCTCAACCTTGATCCTCAAAGTGGCTTACATATCAAAACAATGCAATTTAAAAGCATACAAATAGCACATATTAAAGCAGAATTGAACTATAAAAGAATTAAAACAGTAAAAAAAGAGATTAAAAGAAGCAATTAAAATTAAAATTGTACAGCACCAATGCAGCCTTTGATACAAATATAAGGCTTCTTACCTTTACAATGACTAATGGGTCCTCCTGCACATGCATATCATGTGCACTGGTTATTCACACAAAAAGGTGGATCAGTGATGCAGGATGGGTTCTATTTCAGCCTAGGTCAAAGCACTTATCAACCTCACCAACTCTCCTCCTCAGTTCTCTGGTCTTTAGACCTCCCTTCAAGAGTTACTATGGGTACAAATGGGCGAAAAAAAAGGAGAACACATTGTGCTTTAGGTAGTGCGTGAGTAAGTTGATTATCAATAATAAATTATACTACTAATGTAGAAAGATAGTGATAGTCGGGCTGTTGCCAGAATCAATTGTTACCATATACCCTTTTATAGTATGTCTGCAGATGCTCCTTCACACATATAACACAAGTGTGTTTTCGTGCTCTGATATTGACAGTGTGAAGAAAAGTAACATGCTTGGATTGCTAGAATCGAGCTGGAGTTGTTGTCTTAAATGGTATCTTTTCCAAGTTTTGATGTGAGAATATTTTGATGAATTTGGAGTGTGAGAATACTTTGGCATGTATTCTCCACTGGGTATTAAACATATGAAGTACTGTAAAGAAGGCGAGAACCAGGCTGTGCTTTAACAAGTGATAGGCTAGCATGCTGTTTGAGGATTAATTTTTTGAAGGGTTTATTGCTAAAGTAATGTCACTTTTAGTAAGTTAAATTGCTATTGCTCTACAAATAAAGAATTGAGGGATTTTTTAAAACTCCTACAGAGAAGATCAGATATTCTTTTCAGTGATAAATGTGTTGTGGTATAACACTTACTCATTCAGCCTTTCATTTGTTACTTTATCTAGAAAACTACTGCCAACATGTCTGATACCGAAGAAGTGTAAGTAGAAACATGTCCATGCAGCCATTAGTTTTAAAGGGCCATTCTTCATAGATCCCCTTGGTATCCTCAAGTTACTGGCCTCTGCAACCGTAACAGCCAAAATCTTCTTCAAAAGTCTATGAGGAGAAGAACCAATTAGTGTAATGTGTTTGCATGTTCTAGGATTTGGTAGACCAAGACATCCAAGATCAAGATCAAGATCAAAGAGTTCAAAAACAGCAATGTCTTTATTAAGCCACACTAATATCTCAGTTATTTGCTGCTTGAATAGAAGCATGGGCAGAGTATAAATTCTTGGATGCATGCTTTTTGGACTTAAAGTGAATAAAAGACAAAAGCTGGAATCCATTTAGATACTTATGAATGTGTAGTTACACAGCTACAGAATGACTCCTGGCTCAAACCACCCAATCCCCACTTATAGGCAGCAGCTGCTGCTATCAACAGGAATCTGTTCCCTTGTTAATTAGGAAGAGGCTAGCTAGTGTTCCCACCCCCTCTAATGAGCCATCCCTGCTGTGACAGGAAGAATCCAAGGCCTTGTCATAATTTCCTCTCAAATTGGAGATTATCCACATGAAGGGATGGGTGGAATTCCTGATAGACAAGGAAGTGACCCTCATCTATCACAGTGGCTGCTGCTCAGTCAGTGGGGATTGGGGGACTTTCATAGTCCCTACATATTCCCTAAACTAGTGAATATGTAGAGATTGTGAATACCAAGTAGTTACAAATGCCTAAGTCTAGGTTACACATTCATAAATGGGGCTCATTGCCTTCTCATCCATCTCAAGAAAATATGCTGATTGTGTGACTTCAAGATCTAGACTCCCCTGCCTTTCCCTCCTCAGCCTGCTATTGGTAACATTTTGCCTACTGAAGATACTTAAAGATCTCAGACACTAGTATGCATGTTTGTGCTTCTTTGGCTGGCCTAATAGTAGTATTATTGCAATATAGATTTTGGAATTTTCTTATGGCCATCATGGCTACCTCTGTTTCATTTCTGGAAATCTTACTGTTATACCACAAAAGAAATTAAGTTGCAATAATTAAGTTCAAATAATGATGTAACTTAATTATTATACCTTAATTACTTATAGTAAATCCCATTCCCCAGCACCTAAAGTATTTTTCTTATTTGTAATTTGTTATTTCCATGCTTTGATATGGCAAAATATTTAAATTATTGAATGTATACTAACCTGGAAGTAAGCCTTACTGTATAGAGAAAGATTTATTTCCATGTGAATGTGTATGGTCAACCAGTCTCAACGTGGTCTTTCTTTCTTTCTTTCTTTCTTTCTTTCTTTCTTTCTTCCACTCTACCTCTACCTTTTCTTCCCAACAGGGAGCATGCAGAGGGTGAGTATATACAACCATTTTTAGTTATCTATAAATGCTACAAAAGGCTTCATTTTTTTTAGTTTATTATGTTTTACTTTAGTTTATTAGTTTATTTTGAAGGATAACACTCTTTTTAAAATATACCTAAACATGAATAAGTTAAGTTCTTAATCTGACGTGCATTTCTACTTTTCAGTTAAGTTGCAATGGCTGATATTATGAAGATCTTTCTTAACTTGTATCATTCTTGATCTTGCACTGAATATCTATTATCCTTTTCAGTTTGACAGGTTAGCTGTAAAATAAGCAACTAGTCAGCACACACACACAAAAGAGTATCTTATGAGTAGTCCAGCCCTCTACTTTGCTATAGAAAATGTGACTCATGCCATCATAGCATCTATGGCATATGAGATGAATCAAAGAAGGGAGAGCAGGATAGCTCTTGCCCAGTAGCCACTAAAACCAAGCACACATCCTGCCCAGGTTGTTTACTATGTGCCCAAGGCTCCCCTTTCACCCTATTTTTTTAAAAATGAGAAATATTCATCCCAAATGTCTCCCATGTCCCTTGGGGCACGCTGTGTTTTTGCACCATGATGTTACAATGTGGCCACACTGGCATTAGTATTGATGAATCTAACCTGTGGATTTTAAGATGACATCAGCCTCTCCTTACGTCTCTGTTTCCCTCTGTCCTAAAAATCATCTTACATGGTTTGGATGTGCCACCTAAGGAATTTCCAAGTTTCCTGTATTCTGGGTACTTACTCTGAAACTCAGACTCGGGGTGCCTCTGTATTGCTTTTCCTGAACAATTGGCTCCCAGCTATACTCGGCTACGTTTCCCATCTTCCCCACCCAACACACTCATGCAGACCAGCTCCCTTGTTCCTGTGCTCAGGACCTTCAGACCTGATTTTCTATTCAGCAAAGTTCTGATTATCTATTCTACTTCCATAGCATATGGAACATTCTGACTGGTGTTGACCTTGCCACAAGGTCAAGGCCCTCTTTCATGTGGTTGGATTGCTTGCCCCACCCCATAGCAAGGCTAGTTCATCCTGATCATAGCATATCTTTTTCCTTTCCTGCCCTGTTTTTTTGCTTTGTTGCTGTACAGCTGCTGCCATCTGTTGGTGACACATTTTTCAATAAAGGAGTCCTTTAAAATGTGTCTCTCTTTCTTGCTCATTCATTTCAAAATGTTTTGTCATTGTGTGAAGCGTATGTCTTGACACCCATTACTAACAATACCCTAAATGAACCAGATGTTTTAAAATTAAAATACAATGGAACCTCAGTATTTTCTAGGCTTTGGTTCCAGGACCTTCTGTGGATACCAAAATTTGTGGATGCTCAAGTCCCAACATGTACAATGGTATAGTAAGTGTCCCTTGCTAAAATGGCAAAATCAAAGTTTGTTTTTTGGGTTTTTAAAAATATTTTCAAGCCATGGCTGGTTGAATCCATAGATAGAGAATCCATAGATATAGAGCGCCAACTATATGCCCTATCTTGGCAGTTTGATTTTTTCTTCTTCTTTAGACCTTTTTATAATTTAGATATGATAAACTGAGGAATAGTTACTAGGTATTACTCTGTCCCATGTTCATTTCCAATGTGCAGAATATACGTCTATACATATTAACTCCTTCAAAAAAGTATTAACATGTGCATTGTATGTTCATTGCTCTGTGTTTGTTCATGCTCACAGTACATGTTCAGTGTCAAAAAACCACACACGACTGACATAGACTGGGTTGGGCTGTATCCAAATGTGAAAGTACATTATCAGCAAATGATGCCTGCTAATGTGAACATAGCTATTAATCTCTTTGGGCTGAAGACTGATGACATAACCTTGTAACATGTCTTTCCTTCAAGCTGATACCATTCAGAAGGATCTTGAATCAGAGAGCTGCGAAGCTATAACAGATCCACAGACCAATATAGTATCAACTTCTTTGTTACTGAGACTGGACCTTCCACATGCGTGTGATAGAAGATGGCAGTCCATGCTCCTCTATCTCTAATCTCAAGCTTTGTCACAGCACCCTTTCTAGGAGTTTGATCTTTACGTAGAACATGGATTTCAACCAGTGGATCATTTCCTGCTTAGTGTGGTTAAGATTCAGGGGCCAGACTGTGATTGTACCACTTCAGAATGCAAATGGGAGATTGTATGCCTGAAAGCATCCCCAGTCCAATAGAACCCCCATGCTGAGTGAGTAGATACAATAAAAGTAGCCTGGAAGCCTTCCTGCTGTCCTGCATACGATGGTGGAAGATCTGAAATCTTATATAGTGGGACTGGAGCACTTTAAAGCACAGCATGTATGGGCAGAAAGAGGTAGTTTGATCTTCACATGCTTTTCCCATAGAAAGTGGTTCTTTCTATCTGTTTTTCTCCACATGAGGCTGTGAAACCAGCAATAGCGGTGCCAGGAAATAAAAATATATGGCCAGAAGCTTGTCTAGGGGTGGGAAGAATGGAAATGAACAAGAAATGGGAGAAGAGTGTAGTAACACCACCTCACTCACACACAGAGAACTCATTTAAAATTTTACCTTATCCCAGTTGGTAGGAATTTGGCATAACTGGATGGCAGCTATGTCACATAATGTTTTATTCCATTTGTATACCAGTTCAATGTACAAATTACATACCAATCATCATGTGTGGCCATATATCTCAGGCTTCAGCAAGATGCCACTGCAAATATTTGGTAAGGACTGATATTCCCTGGTGGTCCAGTTCATGAAATATTAGCCTCTATAGAACTGTAGTTTTGGAAGTCATCCCAAGGGCCATCTATTCCAACCCTTGCTGTTACATTGTGGAAGCATCCCTGATGGATGTCTGTCCCAACCTCTACCAAAGCAATAGTTGTTGTATCATATGAAATGTCTATGTGACAAAAGCCATGCTATTTTGTTGTTGTTATTCATTCTTTCACTATCAGAACTAGAAAAGAAAGATAAGTTTATGCCATACTAGCAGTTCCTATGGGGTATGATATAAATTTAGTAAAATAAACCCAGGCTGTTGAACCAACAGTAACGCTAAAGATCTTGTTAAGAAGAAGATCATTTTGCAGAAGTTGTTCTATGGATTTTGATAGCCTCTGATTCCATGTTAATTTGACAACAGATTTTATGAATGTAATTGCATTATGCTTTCATTAACAACACACCACTGAATCACATCTCAGTTTAATCAGCTAGAATTCACTCTCAGATTAAAAAGTAACTCTTTTCAGTATGTATGTGTTCAGTGTTTTTTTTTATATTTATGCCTTCAGCTAGTGAACTTTGGATCTATTCTCTCCTACCCAACAATGTTAGAATAAAACAGAGTGAGCAGTGAACAGTTGTTAACCACTTGGGTCTACATGTACAACACTGCACCCAACAGAAATTACTTCCTAGACCAAGTTCCTTTTGTACAGCATCCTTCAGTCTACTCCTTATTTTAACTGAAGTGCATTGCCAATTATTTCAGTGAAGTCTCTGATTCTTAAATCAGGATGTGCTAAATATGTGCTTTAATTTATCTTTGGCGTCTGCATTAAATCTCTCATTCTTGAAGAGAAGAATGCCCTATTCATTGTCTGTCTGTTTGTTTATTTGTTTGGGATTTGATTGCTTCCAGACTTTTCAATTAAGATTTCTCAGAAGACCACAGAAATCTTTTTTGTTCTGTTCTGTTTTGTTTTTGTTTTGTATTTAAAAAAGTGCCTTTAACCTTGGTGAATGCTTATCTTTCATGTCAGTCCTTTCAGTCCTGGTTGCAGGGGCTATGCAATTTTGTTGATTCTGCTGCTTTTCTTGTTTTCTTTTTATATTGATGCAGAGGAATACGAAGAGGAAGGTAACAAAACCCCACCTGGAATGTACTTTCTCTTTCCTTTATGACCCCCTGATCGTTAGCTCTTTCACTGCCTGTTATTCACCCATCTCTTTGATATGGTCTGCTAAAGATGATCTGAAATACCATATGAATTAGTCTAGTCAATTAACTATCTGACTGCTTCAGTTGCTTCCAGCTGAATGCATCTGCTAGTCCTCACAATTGCAGTTACAGTGGTTTGATACCACTTTAACTGCCATGGCTCCATCCCAGTGAAAGTCTGGGATTTGTAGTTCTATATTGAGAATTCTCAGCCAGAGAGCTCTAGTGCCTCATCAAACTACAATTCCTAGGATTCCATAGGATGCAGCTGGAGCAGTTAAAGTGAAATCAAAGTGCTATAATCAAGTACTGTAAGAGAGACAGTAAATTTGTATTTGTTGTGTTAGAAGAGTCCATTATAATACTACAGTCCAAAACAAGCTACTATTTGTGCAATAAATTAAGCACATTTGTTTATAATATCAAACTAAGAATTGTATATCATCTTAAGTTGACTAACAATTTTGACAAGACAGGAGTTGAGAAGATGGAGTTTAGAAGATTCCCTCTCAAGGATGAAAGACTCACCATTGCTGAGGTTCGGTTTGGTTTGGTTTGGTAGGATTTTTTTTTCTGTGGCAGAGTCTTCAGTGTGAGGTCTTAAGATCTATCTGCTCAATGAGCCCAAACCTTGCACTGCTTATTAAATGTTGGTGTTCAGGTATGGATATGCCAATAGTTTCTGATAATGAAGTTAATTATCTCTAAGGTTTCTTTTTGTGAACATTAAATAAAAACTCCTCAGATATTCTGAAGACAGTGTTAGCTACCAGCTTCTTATAGTCCTTTGGTGTTAGATGATAAAATTTAGTTCCAGACTGTAAAGGCAAAGGAGGAAATCCATTTCAAAGACTGTTGAGGTTTCCATATGTTTAGTGCCATATAAGGGCCAAAGCCTGGAAGACTGGAAACTTCATGAGCTTCCTTATAGTGGATCACCACCTCCCTCCACTCCAATATTGAAATAAACATGGGCTTAGGTGTCAATCAGACATTATGGCCTGTGCTATGCTACAAGCCACAAAAACCTGTATACTTTCAGTCTCAAACCTGTATGAGGAACATTTTCTTCATCTGCACTCATATCAGTTGTGTTGGAGCAGGAAAGCTGTGGTGTTCAAAACATAATACTAACATGGATCCTCTTGGAATTAAGAATATCAGTTCCAGAGAATGATGCCCATCTAACTCCAGTACAGATATGTCATGAAATGAAAATCCTATTAGTAAATGCTAGAAATGTCACTGCTTCATATATTAGCATTTTGTTCATCTGGATGAGTAGATTTCCCTTCTCTACCTACTGTGTTTTAAGACAATATTATGATCAAAAATAGTCAAGAAAAGTACAACAGTATGCTAGGGTTTTGAATGAGGGTAGTTTTCAAACTCCATCTTCAACTACTTGTCAAATATACAAAGAGATAATCAAGGGTGCTAACCTAATACAGGCAACTTTTCCCAAGAAAGGAATTTCCTTTCTCCTTTTTGCTTTTCTTACCTAACTTTCTTTCTTCCTTTCTCTTGGATAGAAAAAAATAATAATTTCAATGTGAGGTTATTTGGCAAGGTGTTTCCCTTCTCTCTAATCTGCATGCTTTTTTCTTTGAAAAGTCTTTCCTTTCCTTTCTTTTTCCTGGATTTTCATCTTTGCTTGACCTGTACCTGTCTTCTTCTAAGGTAGTTAGTTCCTGTTCTATACATTCTCTTTTCTAACCAGTTATTTCTTCAGCCTTACCTGACAAAGAATTTTAAAGATTCTGCCAATTATTTTAATGTTTTTATTTTGTTTTGTTTTTGCCTCTTGGTCCCATGAAATCTCCCATCAGAAGAAGCACAAGAAGAAGGTATGTGATATTGCCTTTGGATTTCTCTCTCTTCCTTTTTAGAAGAGTGTTCCATTTGCGTACAGGAAGCCTGAAAGGGCAGCAGAAAAGGTGCACACAAATGAAAATATTAACTCCAAAGTCCTGATCCACTGGCATCCATGCAAAAGGGGGAAATTTCAATTGATGAAACTGATTTGATTTGATGTCAACAGCTCTTTGCACTCAGTTGCACTTTAAAATAAATTTGTATTTGTTTGAAGTTGATGTTTTTGGCATAAAATATGGTGTTGAGGTTTTTCTTTAAAGAACAAAAAGAAATGTTAATGTTATATAACAAAATTATAGACAGCTTCAGTGTGTCATTATATTTGTTCTTACTAAAAGTAATTGCTGCAACAGGTGTCAGGAGTATCTTATTTTCCTAATTTCATCTAGGGCAGCTAGTTGCCCTAAGCTCTTATGAACAAAGATGAGTTATAACCTGAAACAAACAAACAAAGAAACAGACACCTTTCCCCTTTCCATCTGAGATGATAGATATAAAAGGTTTGGATGAAATCTAAAATCATGGCTCACTGTGCCCATTGTTGTAATCACCTACAATTAATGAAAAACAGATGGACTGGGAAATTAGGTAAAGCACACAAAAAAGGGAGAGGAGGAACTCAGTAAGTCCAATGCCTAGAGGAATAATCACATTAATCTGTTGCAGCAAAAATAGCAACAAGTTTTCTGGCATCTCAAACTCTTTAAGGCACTACAAGTCTTTTTGTTCTGAAACCTATGTGTACTTAAGCTACGATCTGTTTTGATTACAAAGATGGTGCAAATCCATTGACTAAAATTCAGTGGATTTACAGATGTATGCAGATAGCATCTGTTCCTGCTTCTCTTGGAGTGAGGGGCTGTGGTAACACACAAACAAAAGAATAGGAATTGTTCTTGGAAGAGGCAGGCTATACTTTGTTTTACCAGCTCTGGAAAACCAAGTGTGGAGAATGTACACACCATACTGGTGCCACCACAGCCCTCCATACCATCTGTGCAAAGTAATGTATGTATGAGGGGGAACAGCATGAGATGAACCCTTGGTGCAACTAGGTCAGGCTCCTATTGGTTAGTCCAAAGTAGAGTAGATCCATTGGGTCAACTGTGGAATGGTAAATCCCATTGATTCAAAGACTCTGTTCTACTGGGGACTTACATTCTGGATGCACTCTGAGTTCACTGAGTCCCTGAAATGTACAGATCTGCTCTTGATGTGCCCTTCTTGGCCTATAAATTCTATGCATGGTCTGGACTGTTTGCTTCTTCCACTCTTCTACATTTGCATGCTCAGCATTCTCCTCTTTATAATACAGTTTTTTGCCTTTGCCTGTGCACAGAACATCATTTTTGTTTGTATGTAACGGCATTCATTTGCTTTTCTGGAATGAACTGACTTCTTTCTTGACACTGTCTTGACTGACTTATTTTAATCACCTCTTTCATTTTCTAATATTCTTATATTCTATTGGCTTGATTTTTTTTTCCATCCATGATACTTCCCACCTGGTGAAGTTCATGAACTGGGTATGTCACTTCTAAACACTCATTCATTTGCTTTTCTGGAATGAACTGACTTCTTTCTTGACACTGTCTTGACTGACTTATTTTAATCATCTCTTTCCTTTTCTAATATTCTTGTTTCCTATTGCCTTGATTTTCTTCTATCCATGATACTTCCCACCTGGTGAAGTTCATGAACCAGGTATGTGACTTCTGAAGACTTCTCTTTCCATCCCATATTTGTATGTGCAGGAAAATGACAGTGATGGAAGAGAACAGGAGAGCAACATATTACCTTAACATTTATATTTTTGGTCACTGATCTCTCTCTCTCTCTCTCTCATTGTCTGTCTGATTAACACATTGTGACATTTATCATGCATGAGAACAGGAAAACCTTATCATATATTAGGCATGATACTCATCATACATGAACCAGATTTTTCTCCAGTGACTTCAGTGATCTTACAGTGCTAAGAAGCTGTTGCTGACCAAGTTTTGTTAAGCATACAGTTCCTAGCTTTAAACTAAGGCTGGAGAATCTTTTTCAGCTTACCATGTCCTCTGAAAAGCCTTCCAGGGGCTGCATGCTAGGAATGATCCCACCAAAGGTTGAGTGGTGCCTTCCTACTCTCAGTCTCATATACAAATACATACACACTCATAGACACATTCTGTTTCACCCACACACAAATGCATGCTCATTCACAGAGACCCATTTGCAGACAAAATACATATACAGTAGGACCCCCGAATCCACAGGGCATTGGTTCTGGGCCCCCCAGCAGATACCGAAATCCATGGATAGTACCAAATGCCCTGTCCTGCCGCCCACACCTGATCTGCTTGTGGCAGGCGGGAAAAGAGCAGGGAGAGTGGGATCCCACAGTCCCTGCTGTTTTTCTACCGGCCGCCACCGCGATCGGGCCCAGGGCTGGCGGCGGGAGGTGGGAAAACACCGAAGAGTGCAGTCCCATGATCTCTGCTGTTTTCCCACTGCCACAATGGGGTCCGGGGACAGTGGCTGGAGGTGGGAAAACAGCGAGGAGCATGATCCCGCAATCCCCACTGTTTTCCTGCAGGCCACTACCACGATCAGGCCTGGGGCTGGTGGCAGGAGGTACGAAAACAGTGAGGAGTGTGATCCCACACTCCCTTCTGTTTTCCCATCTCCTGCCGCCGGCACCGGGCCCAATTGTGGCCGGTGGGAAAACAGTGAGGAGCATGGAATCACTCTCCTCACCACCTCCTGCTGCCCACCCCAGCCTGATCCTGGCCAAACATGAATGAATGAATCCACAGATCATGAATCTGCGGATACGGGGGTCCCACTGTATTGTGCTCCTTAAAAAAGAGAACAAAAAGAAAGATTAATGCCACATAGCAACATTCCTTCAATTTTTTTCAAATGTTGATATTTTAAGAATAATGATTACTGTAATAGCACAGTTCTTGGGCAATTATGAGTAGATTTTAGGATATTTGCATCCAATGATGGATAAATACGCATCTTTTCTACCTGTTCATGTTCTTACCATTCAGATAACATTTCAAATTACTGCTCAGTGGGGTTGTTTCAGTTCAGTATATATGTGATATTTTTTTTTGTTCTATTGCAATTCTCTTATTGCTACCTTTCTCCTTGTAACTTCACGCTGCTCACATAGTTTGAGGGATTCTAAATTCATGTGTCTCATTTTAACTTTTTTCCTTTCTTTTGCTGTTTCCTGCTCTTTTTGCAATGCTTTCTGCCTGAAGAAGCTCAAGAGGAAGGTATGTGCTGAGGCCTCTCAATTCTGAGCATTTAAATGGCAGAGGTAGTGAAGCATTGTCTCTTTAATGGCTGTGGAAGAGAATGTGTGAGAAGGGCACTGCTTATGGAAGCAGCTAAAACCTTTGAAAACTTTAAGGTTACAGATATGCGGTGAAGCTGTTTGCTTTTAATAGTTGATTTTCTACTGGCAGCAGCTGGATTACTTACGGTACAAAAGACCTGATAATAACTAATTGGATATTGGTCTGTGGCTCAGACTTTCATTCCACAGGTAGTTGTTTCCATTGATTTACGTTATGGCCAGTTCCAGTATAATGGGCTTCCTCAAATGACTGAGAAATTCATGTAGAAGAATACAAATGTGGGGAAGATTACACTGGAAGTGAAAATGCCATCAGCTTTTCTTTCTGGCATGTGAACTTCTCTGTCTGCTCATGGTTTTTTTTTTTTTTTTTTACATTTCTGAAACCAGCTCTTTGAGACAGGACATTTAGGACTAGTCTCTTGGTGGAAGACTGGCATGAGTTTTTGGCAAAATGCAGCCCAAACTGTGAGGTTATAAATAGGAATTCTTGTATGTAATCAAGTAACCCGAGATAAGCTCTCTCTCCTGGGGCAGCTTGGTCATATAGATGATTTTGACAAATAAAAAGGAAGAGGTAAAAATGTCGCACAGCTAAAATGGACCTAGTTTTACTCTTTTATTGAATCCATTGCCAAGTTTGTGCTGCATTTTACTGTATTGCTGAATTTTATCCTGCTTATGTAAGACATTTTTGATTTGCCAAAGTATGTACATCTGTAGCTTAATATATAGAATGGCTCATTTTTTTAAAAAAGTCTTTAGTATATGTTTTTCCCCCATATTAAAAAGCTTCAGCATACTCTTGAAGCTTGGTATCTACAACCATGAACGAATTCAGGATTTAGTAGAAGGAAGAGCAAAGGGTATCTTAGCTCTTCTGCTCAGTTATAGATGGTTTCATCATGTCATTATGTTTATTGTTCTTTAAAATAATTGCTGTAATTTTTTTTAATAACTAAGAAATTCATAGCTTCATGCAGATGGTTAGTTGTCCTGAGTTCTCAGGAAGATGGGTAGAATATAAAATTACAACAATCCTCTACTTTCCTCTCCTATTGGAATAAGAGGGAAAAAAAGTTCAGATCCCACCTCAAAAATGTATATTATTGCTATGGCTTGTTGTATCCATTGCAATCACACACAACTTTCAAAAATAGATAACCAACAGGGATTGGCATGAGGCAAAAGAGTAGCACGCAGGTCCCTAGAGTAGGCTTTATTTTGAACCTAGTGTGTACTTCAACTAGTATATGTTTTTGATGTATATCGTGTAAATGCATTGACTGAAACTGAAGAGAAGAATATACAGATAGCATCTGCTCTATCTTCTGGTTATGGAGCTAAGGTAGCGTGTAACCAAAAAAGTAGCAGTTGTTCTCACAGGAGGAAGTTAGCATTGCTGTGTCAACACTGAGTTGTCAACTGGGCAGAATGTGCACACCATATTGGTGCCACTTCAGCGTTCCACACCATCTGTGAGGACTAATATGTGTGTGAGGAGGAATAGCAAGAGATGAAACCTTGGCAAACTCAGTTTGTCACTCTGGGTGTATTCTGCAAATTCACCCAGTCTCTGAAATATACAAGTGTGCCTTAGAAAGACTGTAAGAGCCTCGTTAGCACTTTGTGGCTTTACAAATCCTTTGCATGGCTTAGACTGTTCACATTTTCTACTCTCTTGCATCTGCATGCCCCTCATCTGCTTCTTTACAATACAGCATTTTGAATTTCCCTAGATACAGTTTATCATTCCTGTTCCTATTTAACTGCAATATTTCACCTTCCTGTAATGAGCTAACTTCTTTCTTATCACTGTCTTGAATGATTTTAATAATCTTCTATTGCTAACATTCTTGTTTTCTATTGCTTAACTTTTTTTTCCATCCATGATACTTCCCACCTGGTGAAGTTCATGAACCAGGTATGTGATTTGACTTCTGAAAGACTTCTCTTTCCATCCTGTATTGGTGTGTGCAGGGATTTGTAGGTGATGGAAGAGAATAAGAGAGCAACACATTACCTTAACATTTACATTTGTTATCACTGGTCTCTCACCTTCCCTCCCTCTCACCTTTTTGATTAACAAATTGTGGCAGTTATCATGCATGAGAACAATAAAACATTTATCGTGTATGTACTAGGCCTGACACTCAGCATAAATGAAACTCAGTTTCCCTAGTAAATTCACCAGTCTTAGAGATGGAGGCCAATTGAGAATCTGCTGCTGTTGAAGCAGTTTTATTAAACACAAGACTTCTAGTTCTATAAAAGCCTTAGCCCAGGGCTGGGGAATCATTTTCAGCCACAGCCATTTCCAGGAGCCATCATAGATACTTTTGTAGCCCTTTGGTGGAAGCACCAAAGGAACAGAAGAGGTAAATACCGGAGAGCACCCAACAGAATCTGAGGGGGGAAAAAGAGATGCATCTCCAAGTGCTCAGTAGATAGCTTTTATGTTGTTTTTTTTTAAAATTTTAGAACAAGCCCTTTGTGTCTTGGCTTATGTATAGATTTCAGTGACCTTTTTCAGGGGCAATATGCTATCTAGCAGCAGAAAATCTCAATTCCATTTGCTGGACCATTATTATGAGTATTTTTGGTCCAAGAAATGGAATGAGATTTCAACATAACTCTAATATTGTCCTTTGACCAATATCTTGCATCTTAACACACAAAATATCATAATTAGAGGCAAATGTGGATTATTCAGGGTCCAGAAAACGGAATAAAGATTTTCAGCTCCAGAAATTTCTGCTGCTGGATAGCTTATATACATAGGCTGAAACATGTTGGGCTTGTAAAATAAAAAGATAAAAGCCATGCACTGAGCATGGTCCCCTTTTTCCTCCAAGGTAAATATCAAAGGACTAATTTTTCACCCTTACAGTTGTAGCTTTTTTTTTTTTTTGGCAGATGCTTGCCTTTCTAAAGGTAGAATGAGAACTGAATTAGGCCAAGTCAAATTACCCTTTGACATGTATAGAAAAGCTAGTTGGTCCCTTATGTGTTTGGCAGGATAATTAGAGATATGATCAAATGGCTGTTTCTCTTCTTTTAATGAGTCTTACATTAGACATGCACAATTTAAATACTGGATTTCTTTTTAGAATTGGAAGTGCAGTTCTTATTAGTTAGATTGTGAGTCTGCAGATGGGGCCTTCCTGTTTTTATTCATGCACAATGCCTACTATAGTGTATTCTTTTTTTATAACATTAAATGGCTGTGATGCTGCTTTCAAGCCTAGTAACAGCTTAAAAGATGATCAAATGTCATTCATTCACTCATAGGAACCAACCTCTTATTCTAGCCAGAGCAGATCAAGATTTTGCTTTGAAGAAGCTTGCTTTCACATGCTACTTACTTGACATGAGGGGTTAATATCCATGTTAGGAGAAGCAGCATGTGAAGTGATCCTGCATCCTGTATTGCAAATGAATTGTCTTGATTCACATGTGTGAATCAGTTGTACTTGGGTCTCTTTCGATCTAGACAAATATATCACTTTGGTATTACTTCAGCTTCCATGGTTGTATTGTATGGAATCCTGGGACCTGTATTTTTGTGAGGTTTTTAGAATTCTCTAACAGAAATCTCAGTTGCCTCACAAAAAAACAAATCCCAGGATTCTGTAGAATGCAGCCGTGATAATTAAAGTAGAATCAAATTGTTATAATTGTTCAATGTGAAAAGGGACTTCTTATAACACACTCATCTGCAAGTCCTTTTCACATGTGCATGCTATCTTTTCTCCTTCATGTTGGCCTGTTTTCTTTGCTTTCCACTTTAACCTATTGATAAATTAAGAATTTCAACCTTGGCTTGCAAGAGTTCAAGGTTGTAACCCATCCTGTATTTCTTACTTGTCTTGTCTTCCTTTTTCCCTATTGACACTCCCTTCCCCACCTATGAAGTTCATGAACCAGGTATGTGACATGACTTCTGAATTCCTCTGATTCTCTGAATGGGTGGCATGTACAGGAATTCAAAGGTGGAGCAAGGAAACAGGAGATAGCCATGGATAATTCTTAACTTTTGCGTGGTTTTAATTATTAAAACATCCTTGTGTTTATTAAAACATTCTTATTCTTATTAAAACATTACTATAACATCCTTGATTTAATAAAGAAGTTTAACATTCTTCATGTGTAAGTATTGGACTCATAAAATATGTACAAAAAATTGACTGAATATAGAGAGAGAAAAAGGTCAGGGTTTTATTAAACAGGCAACTAATGGGGGAAATGAGCCAAATCAGGGAGGATGTGTGTCCTTCTCATACATTATAGTGCCTATGTGCAGAGAAGCAATCAAGATCATAGTGTCTGTGTTTTTGTCCCCTACATGCATTCCGCATAAACACTGACCCATTTTGCATGTTCTGTTGAATATGCAGAGAGGGTGAAAATGATATCAGCTGGTAGTCTCAGTCCAACCTTAGCCTCTGTTTTCACCTAGAAATAAGAAGCGAGTTAGTGTCTAAAAAGAGCCTTGTGAAGTTTTTTATGCATATATTATACAGGAAAATAACTGTAGTCATGAGTGAATATTTCTTGTAAATGGACAAAGTTGCAAAAAACTTTTCATTGGTTTGGAACTTTGTATTATAGCCTAATTTGGCCTGAGCCCATATCGATTCAGAAAGACATTTTTTTCTGCAGTTTGAGCTGGCTTCCCATTTTTGAGGCATGGCATTTAAGCCATTTATGTGCAAAGAATACTGTAGCATTTATAAACTATATGTATTCTTGTAATTAGAACAAATCAATGGAATATTTCCTAGATAACTATGGAAATTTCTTACTTAGTTGTATTCTTGCATGGTTATTTATTTGAAAAATATTAAAAATGGAGATCATGGCTACCCTGATATTAACATGGAGATATGTAAAGGATACAGATGTTGTTATTGTTTAAATTGTGAAAAGATAAATTATTATGGGGAGCAATGCATGTAGATGCACATTTCTTATGACACATGTGGTCTGACATGGGTTAAATAACCATTTGCCCAGAAAAAAAAAAAAGGAAGAACAGAAAGAGATGTGCTCATTTCTGAGCTTCTGGGTTTCTTGGAGATGGTCCTTTGCAAGGTCTTTGGTATTGCTACATTCCAAGTGAATGAAGTAAGATTTGCATTTCTTTAGGATCACTTTGTTTTCAGCCAGAGTGTCATCTTATGCATGAGTATAGCCAAGAGAAAACCTAATAAAACATGGTGGTGAATTCCTCTTGGTTTATATTCCTCATGGCTGTTCTGACAATGATTTGCAAACTGTGTGGCATTATTCTTCTCCTACCATTCCCTTTCACTGACTCCCTCTTTGGCTGCCTTTTTATGGCTCTTTAACAATACAAACCTATACATATCTAGTCAGAAGCAAGCCCATTGAGTTCAATGGGACTCCCAGGTAAGTGAGTATAGGATTGCAGCCTAAGTGCTATTAATTTTATTTCCCACTGACTATGGATATGCCTTATTACCCTTTCCCCCGCCCTCTGGACCCCAACTCACATAGAAGTGTTCAAAGACCTCACATTCATCCTATTAACATTGTTCCTCTTGTTTTCATTCTCTTGCTGTTCGTTACATCTTGTTCCATGACACTTCTCACCCGATGAAGTTCATGAGCCAGGTATGTGACATAACTTCCAAATTCCTCTAATTAGCTCTAATTATGTACACAACATATACATATATGTATGAACGGGATGTTGGAAGAGAAGAAACAAGATCAACAAGTATTATTAACAAATTATCACTCACAGTGTGTTTCTCCTTGAATGCTCTACCCTCACAGCTATATTAACCTGCGGCTGATGTTTTTTCACATCCCCACAGCTTCTCCAGGTGTCCATGTGTTGCAGCATTCTTTACCTGTACATTCCTTGTTCGCTACATTCCTCTCAAAAGTATTTACATCCATATTCTTTTTCCTTTATTCTCTGCTTCCCACCACTGCTTGTTTCCACTGGAAGAAGTCCATGAAGAAGGTATGTGCTTTCTACTCTGGGAATTATTTTTTTTCTTCCTTTTCTCCTCTAGGTTGCACAATTGGTGTTCAAAAATAGTCTGATTTTTTTTTTAAATTCAGGTTCCACAGGTTGAGAAGGAATTGGAGACCACTAGAATATCAAGGGTTTTGATTTTTTTTTTTTTTGTTACCAGATTTTCATACGATAATAAGAACAAAAGAAGAGTGGTGTTCAATCAGACCACAGGCCTATTTAGTCCAATATTCTGGCTACAGAATAGTCAACTCATTACCTAATAGCATAAATGCATCTGGCAACCCCCCACTAACGGATATAGGCAAGGCGTTCTACCTCAGAATGTTCTGGATGACCACATTCTGTGAACCTAACCTACTTCACCAGGTTGTTATGAGGATAAAGATTTGGGCAGGAGGGAACAAGTCAAGAAATCTAAATAGCCTTGGGCCAGGCAAATTGAAGCCCACGAAATGCTGTTGAATTCCTTTCACCAGTATCGCTCACCATTGGCTGTGTTGACTTGAGCTGATGGATGTTGCAGCCCAATATCTGAAAGGCTCTGTTTTTCTCACCCCAATAGCCTTATGGGTCTTTCTATACATGGCTTATATT
This sequence comes from Ctenosaura bakeri, assembly GCA_948474755.1. NCBI lineage: Eukaryota > Metazoa > Chordata > Lepidosauria > Squamata > Iguanidae > Ctenosaura > Ctenosaura bakeri. Next base: position 420,637 of record CAOLHI010001102.1, on the reverse strand, counting down.
CAGTTATTCAGCTAAGCTGTACATGGTGGATCCTAACTTGTGCAGACCTGACCCAGTTGTCTAAATCACCAGTAGACTTTGACACAACTCTAACATTGGTCTTTAACCAATATCTTGCGTCTTGTAACACAAAATGTCATAATTAGAGACTAACGTTCCCCTATACTTCCTATCAGGTAGACGTGTCCTCCTAGTCAGTTCATGGTGAAAAACATAAAGCAAAAAGGGGGTGGTCACAGACAAGGACAGAAGCATTTTCTGTGATTATGGTGGATGGAATAGTGCTACCAGAGTTTCAGAAACTGCTACTGGATTTATCCATTAACAAATGTTTATTGCTACTGCATAGCATACAGTCAATACCTCTGGTGCTTCAAAGAATAATGAGATGGGGGAAAGAACAGATGTCCCTGCCTCAAGGAGTTTACAACCTACATAAATGTTCAAGGAAGGTCAGAACTGCTTGGGTGAAGAAGAAAAAAATACAGTTGGCACTCCACTTTTGTAGGGGTTAGGGGTGCAGGACCACCACAAAAGTAGAAAAACTGTGATTAACTGTGAAAGCTCCTAAACTGCATTTAACAAAAAGTAACAGGAGCCCTGACAGCGCAGTGGTTAAATGCCAGTACTGCAGCCACAAGGTTGTGAGTTTGATCCTGCCAGGCTCCAGGTTGACTCAGCCTTCCATCCTTCTGTAGTTGCTAAAATGAGTACCCAGCTTGTTGCGGGCAATTAGCTAACACATTGTAAACCACTTAGGCAGCACTTAACTGATAAGCGGTATAGAAATACACATGCTATTGCTATTACTACTTGTACTGGTAGGATGGCTAGGCCCAGCTGCATACATGTTCCCATGACATAAATGCATATTTGCATCACCCTTTTAAAAATGGGGTGATTGCTTGCTTGCTCACTCATGTGGGTGGGACAGGGATCATGCCGACCCCTTCCTCTTGCCCACCCAGCAAGTGAGCCAGGGAATGTGCACACAGCCAGGCCCAGCCACCCTCCTGGTTTCACTTCCTCCCAGTGACACCAGTGTTATCAAAGTCCCTGTTAAAAATGGTGTAGGGAAGCAGCAGAGGCAGTGGCAAATACAGTAATCTATGAATGATCAAATCTTTGAATGCTAACCTGCAAATGCGGAGGGCTGACTGTAATTTCTTGACCTGGCCCCTAGACATTATAGCCACTAGCTCTCAATTTTTCATCACCTTTTTTATTGTTCTTCTTGGCTTGCAAAGCACGGGAACCTTGGACTTGAAACTGGGAAGGGAGAAACAAAGAAAGTGGGGAATTGGGCAAATAGAGAACACAAATAGGAAAAACAACCAAGATTTAGGAAGCCCATTGACTGGATTTCTTTCTTTCCTTTGCCTTTCATCTGCAGCTGGAGAAGAAGGAGAATGTTACGATGGTATTTTGCTGTCTATCATTGGAGACAGCATTTTCTAACACTTTTTTTCTCTCTGCTTCTAATCCTTTCTGATGTAAAACCAGGAACTGGGCCAAATCATCAGAGTTGCAAATGTACAACCTTTCATGCCTCCATATTGTCAGGGTTTTGTTTTTTTCTCAGTTCATTTTTCATACCAGCAGATTACTCCCCACCTCATATTTGTGGTCATTTCCAATAGATGAAAAAGAATGAGAATTCAGGGTCAAAATTCATGTGATATGACATGTGACATGACATCTCTGGAAGGGATAGTCATGATCATCTGAAGAATAACCCCTTCTTTGAAGTGGGCATTTATATTGGCAGAAAATCCTCCATTGAAATTGGCCCCTGATCTGGCATTTATTGCCGTTGATTTTTTTTTTAAGTATAGATTTGAAATTTTCTAGCAGAGATGAATAGATACACTGAAGCTTTCTTTACTGATGTGTTTCCATCCTTTCTAAATTTCAGATTCTGAAGGGAGAGTTCAAGGTTTTAATTACATGAGATCACTTCAGTTCTGTTTCCATTTTAAAAATCTCCTACTTAAATTTTTCAGCTTTGTTGCTGCTATAATGATAGGGGAAAGCGTGATGGACACCTTTTTTTTTTTTTGGCAGGATCTTTGTACGATTGTGTTTCATAGTATTTCTATGTAGGACAGTCAGAACCTGAGAGAAAGGAAGGGGCATCAAAAGAAAGGATTTTGCTATGATGATTCTGTGTTTGTTTTCCCCAGTTCCTTAAAGAAGATTAAACGAACAAACAAAAAGACTGTCTTAAAGAGAATCTTTAACACTGGGACAGATTACTGTGTATAGATTTCATCTTTTGTGGTGTCATGCACTTGAAGGCATCTACTAATTTTTTAAAAAAATTGCTTCTATTTTACTCTTATCTGGTTTGCTTCCAGATGAAGTTTTTACCCTGATTCATAGATTTTTACCGGGGACCATTGCAAAGTCTTCCATTTATTAACCCTGCCCCCCCCCAGTTTTCCACTGTCGCTTCTGCCTCTTTTTTTTCTTCGCACGCACACACAAACCTATCATGGAGGAAAAGATGGAACAGCATGACATCTTTAGTGTTAGGATCCCTCCATTGGAAGCACCTCTGGTATCCTGGAAGCACTGAAATATTTCTCTTTATTCCAGGATCAGAAAACTAACCTTTTCTCAACCACATGTTCATGGAATTATGCCTAAAAATGTAAAAACATATTGGTTATTTTGGCTAGTGGTATCTGTATCTCCCTCCACTCAGCCTATTAAACAGATGAGAATTGTTTTGAAGCATGTTTCTCTACAGTAATGTGTTCTACTAACCTGCAGTTTTACTATACAATAGGAATACAGTAATCATATTTAATGAACACAGGTTGAGGGAAACTTTGGTCTAATCCCAATTGTTAGTCTGAACTGAACTCACTGAATCAAAATTATGATTTGCCACCTTCCTTTTGATTCAAAGGATCTTTTCTAGTTGAGATTAAAAATTTGTGTGTTTCTGACTAACATCCATGAAAGATGGTTTGGTGTGTTCTGTGTCCTCATATTCTATATTTTAAAGCCATTGCAGATTAGAAAGCTCGGTGCTTAACAGTGGAGAAAAATTAAAACCCACAGAATGTTTAAGATGGAGTGCAGAGTGCCATAACCAGTTTTTCAGTTAATTCTACATTTGTATTGTCTTCTAAATACAGAAATGGAATGTTTCCCAAGTCAGGTGCATTATCAATACTTTGTCCAATAGGCTGTGAGCTTATTGTTGAAATCTCACCTAAAAGTGCGAAGAAGGAACCACACAGAGAGAATGCTGTATGATAGCATTCTTTGACTTCATACATAGCATGTGGTTATAAATGATATTGAAGTATTGACAGCTAGGACTGAATGTAGTAAAGCTATGCTGAAGCTTCCATGCAATCTTTTGATTTATTTTTCTTTTACTGTTTTACTTCTGAGTAAAACTGGCTTGCTAAGGAGTGTGTTATATGAAATATCAGGAGTGTGGCTAAGTGCTTTTGGGATATTACCAAAGTTTGGTTCACTTGTTGCAGCAAATCAAACAAGAATCTATTTTGTGGTTCTAATCTTTACTTTCTCCATCTTTTCTTCCTTCGTCTTCTTCCCCTCCTGCACTGCTATATTTAGAGAGGAAACCCAGACCACCTCCGTAAGTGTATGCTAGCAGATGTTTACTATATTAGGTGTTATGATAATTCTTTTTAAAATGTCCCTTTTAGACAGATTCGGGTGTAGTAAATAAGCACACTATTTAGTTGTGTGGTGACTCACATTTTGCTGGTTGTACTTCTTTGTCATGTCCAAAGAGACATTTTTATATTTCCCGTTTTGATTAAAAGTGATTTCCATCAAAGACAGCAGTGAAGCACTGCCAACAGAAAGCAGATGTCCACAGTCAGCTGGTGGAAAACCACTCTCACAGTGCTGTCTGTGTAGGAAGTACTCAGCAGCATAAGAAGCATCTCTAGCCATTCCCAGATTTGCATGAGATTAACAAAAGTGATAAAAGATGTCAGGGTTAGATAATGATGTACTAAGAAAGTGGACAGGTGAGTAGTGGTGGAGCTTAGAGTGTGTGGAGAGGGGGAGAGGAAGTGGCTACAGTGCATGGGGGGGATACAGCATGGGGGGCATGGCTATAGTGTGTAGGGGTGGGGCTAGAGCACAGGGGGTGGGGCTACAGTGCATGGGGGCGTGGGGGAGGGCAAGCAAGGAGACAGGACGCCCCCAAAAATTGCCACCGAGGCGAACTGTCCACACTGTCCCCCGTCCCTATGCGACTGCAGGTGAAGCTTATTAGCAACATACAGTGGAAAACACATTTCACAATGATTCAGGAAAACCTCTGTACAAAAATCAGGTTCTGAGAAGGGATTTAAGAGTGGGGAGGGAAATCAATGAAAAAGAACTGACAAGGGGATTCTAGGAACTGTAGTACAAAGAAACAAATTCTCTAAGCTCTGAATCCAAGTATTGTAGGACGTGAAAGAAAGGCAAGCAGGATGATTTAGAGCAAGAGCTTTAAAAGCCTATGATAACAGAGATAGGTTACATGGAGCAGAAGGATTTTGAAAAGAGAGTGGTAAGGTGATGTATAACTGTCACAACAGAACTAAGATCCAGTAGGGCATACTTTAGGTGACCTATACCAAGGTCTTCCCACTTAAGAGCCACAATAAGGCCAATAATAACAAGTAAGGGTGTGAATGACTGGGTTGGGAATGAGCCACACACTTTAAAGCAGTTCATCCCTTCAAAGAGACCAAGGTCCTTTTCACACACCACCCTCAACTCACAATGGCCACGAGATTGCCATGGGATCACCACAATGGTTCTGCATGACATTGTCATGATCTTGTGGCGATCCCGTGGCAACCCGTCACAATCACGGATTAAATCATTGTCGGGTTTCTCCCAACAATGACACATGATTACGCAGTCCTCCCACCTCCCTCCCGCACTTATCTGTCATGCAGACCGTCAGGAAGCACAAAGGGTCCACTTCCTCTCCCAGCGCAGCCTGGGAAACTGCTGGGCTGTGTTGCGGAAAGGAAGGAGGGAGGAGGGGAGCCATCGTGCTTCCTCCCATCCAGCAGGCAGCCAGTATGGAGGGGAACACAGCAGAAGCAATTCTCTGCCGGGAGAGGCTTTCCCTGGATCTCCATGCAATCACTTCAGAAAAAGGTAAGGTATTAAAAGGGCCCAAATCAGTGACAGCTTAGTGACAGCTTCATTGTAGTATGATGTTCTTTGTGGTGAAAGATGTTTTTCCACTGTTGCTGACAAAAATCATGGGTGCTTTCAGTGTGCAATTCCCATGCTTCATTCATGGAATTTTACAAGAAGCCTAAATAACATCTTGTACCTGTAACTCTTTTTTTAAAACCATTTCTTAACATCTCCCCCCAAGTTAAATATATATTAAAGAAAGAGGGACAAAAACTGAATAGATGCACAATGCTTTTTGACTGACAGTGCTCAGAACCTTCCATCTGGAAACAACCATTGTCACACTGAAGATGTTCATGTTCTAAATGCATGAAGATAGCTATGCTGCCAGAGCTGCAGAAATCATTTTTAATGTTCCTAACCCCATGCCAAATTGAGATGGACTTTATGGTTTTGCACTGAATTTAAGGAGGAAATGATACTTTGTAGAAAGAGAAAAAGTGGATGCTGTCCTACTGTAGGTAAATTAATTTGGCCCTTCAACACTTTTGAGTTTGATGCCCAAACCCTAAGTTGTCACAACACAAGACTAAGCGCAGCCTTTCCACTCAGGCTTTTCCAGGCTACAATTTAGTCAAACAGGCTACAATTTAGTCAAACACTCAGGCTTTTCCAGACTACAGTTTAATCAAACTTGAGTTCCATTATATATTCTTTTGGGCAGTTTTTCTCTCTCTCAACACCCTTATCATTTTAATTTTTTGAACATAATTATTCCCAGCACTTATATGGTTTTCTTTCCTTTTGCCCCATCCACAAAGACTGACTGCACCAAAGATCCCAGAGGGCGAAAAAGTAGACTTCGATGTAAGTATTGCTTTGCTTCTTCCAACAAATACCTTGTTCTGCTATTATCCCCTCTTAGCTTTGAAAGTAATTCATCCAAAATAACTTTTTTTTTTTAAAAAAAGGACTTTCATCTCAGTCCTGAAGACCTTTTCAAGTAACCACCCTGAGAGGAGGTTAATCTTTGGAGTTGTAATAAATGGAAACACCAAAGGATTCTAGAATCGAAGAATCTATAACATCCAAAAGACTGTTGTTGCCATCATTGACATTGTCCTTGTAGTCCCCATGACATCCCTTCTCTCTCTCTCTCTCTCTCTTTTCTCCAGGACATCCAAAAGAAGAGGCAGAACAAGGACTTGATTGAGCTTCAAGCCTTGATTGATAGTCACTTTGAAGCTCGGAAGAAGGAAGAGGAGGAGCTGCTGGCCCTTAAAGACAGAATTGTAAGTTGCCCTGATGTGGTCTGTCCAAGATAATCTTCTCCAAGGGAGTTGTAAGTCATAGCCACCTAAGATTCCTACAGTTCTGCTTCAATGAACACAAAATACAAGGAATAATCCCTCCCTTCATACAACAAATGTGTGAGGAGAAGATTCTTAAGAGTGATCACCTCTTCAGCCAAATCTGAATGTGTCATTTTGGGGTTATATGGAACTGTGCTTCTGAAAAACAAATACATAATTGAAAACTTGAGTCTTCTGCTGTTTTCTCATCTTTGATTTTCTACATCACTACTCATTTGAATTATTAGTTTTAGGTCATTTGGTCAAGCTGGTGTCTTGTAATCTTATCAGGCAACAGGTGATATCATGAGGATAAGTAAAAGTGTTTTTAGATGGACATTGACAAAGATTTTACTATACGTCTTTGCTATACCTCCAGCTAACACAGATTGTAGGTTGTGAAAGCTCACTTGGGGATATTTTGGATATCTCTGCTGGGTTACATTTTCATTGATTTGGACTGTTTAGGCCTAGGACAGTTTCTTCTCTTAAGGGCTCCTCTTGATGGGGAAAAAAGTTTCTGGAAGTCTTAAGTTTTGTTGCTGTACAAACTGATTTTATTTTGGAGATCCATATGATGTTTTTCTCATTCCAAAGTATTTCCTGGAAGCTTCCAAGGTTGCCAAAGACTTTTCATTCCTCTTCCCCAGTTGGTTTAAATTAGCCCGGTGCTTTCCAAAATGAATTGAATCTGTACTTGCCTATGTCTTTCTACTGTCTCAGAAGCAGTAAAGATGGTTGTCACCAAGTAAACACAGGTGTTGTTTCATGATACAGATTCAACAGAGATCCCTGCAAGGGAAAGAGGAATATCAGCTCTAAAACAAAATGATCTAATGTTCAACTAGTGTAACATTGCTAAAGCACATTAGCACTTTGACAACAACTCCCAAATAATAATATAAAAGTCTCAATGGAAATGGGTGAAAATCAGTTTTGATATATTGCACAAGACTGGATGTAGAGTATGATCTTTGGGAAAGAGGGGAGAGAGGGAAAGAAAGCTGCAGTATTTCAAGAAAGAGATGGCATGCAAACACATTAATATAGAAATAGAAAAAGAGACTTTTTATCTATCTGAGGGCGCCCCAAATAATGACAGAAGTTGCTCAAGACAATTTGTTCTGGCTAACAGCACGAACAGAATGATAATGAAACCACTGACTACCTCTTCTTTTTTTATGTGCAATGGACAGGAGAAGCGTAGAGCTGAAAGGGCAGAACAGCAAAGAATTCGGGCTGAGAAGGAAAAGGAGCGTCAAGCCAGACTTGCTGTAAGTCTCTCCATATCGTATTCTCCTTATATTTCATTGTCATGTAACAGCAGATCTTGCAAGTAACTGGGCATCTTCTCCATACATAATTCTTCTTCTGACATTTTTCACTCTGTCTTCCCCCCTACCAAAAAGCATGTTCAAGTCCCTATTTGTTTATTCTGCCTTTATGATCCCCAGGTTTGATTAAAGCTATTTTTGTCTTTTTTGTTTCACAGGAGGAGAAGGCAAGAAGAGAGGAGGAAGATGCCAAGAGACGGGCTGAAGATGACATGAAGAAGAAGAAGGCTCTGTCCTCCATGGGTGCCACATATAGCAGCTACTTGGCTAAGGTAAATGAAATCAACTCCTTCATTGAGGAAATAATGTAAAAGTACTGGGGTTTTTAAGTTGTGGCATATCCTGCCCCCAAAGCGAAGGGAACACCTGCCCTGGTTGTTGTGTCCTGCACCAAAACCGGGTTTGATGCCACCCCTTCTGCTTCGCCAACCCATCTTGGTGCCCCTTTGTAGTTTTGTAGCCACTCCACACACTCTTCTCTTGTGAGCATCAAGCTGAGTGCTACTGCCCATCCCCATAACCCTTGCTTGCAGCCTCTCAACACCCCAATAAACTTAACAGAGCAGCTATGGGAACAGGTGGTATGACTTAACTGAAATAGAAAGGTATCTCATACTCCTTCCTGTCCTAAAGAATTCAGTGGTCAGGCTCCTTGAATGAGGCCAGCTTCTGGATTCTTTACCACCTAGACATGTTGCTGCTGTTATATACAGTTCAGCGGCAGATACTCAGGGGCAGATACAAACTAGTCCAAAAGATTCCACTTTTGAACCTGGCAGTCTGATTCTTCCTGAAAGAGTCATATTGTTGCACTGGGAATGGTCCTGTTGGCCTCAGGAAGAAAAAATCCAGTGGAAAGCCATTTCCGCACTACACTGTTATAGTGCTATTATTCCACTTTCAGCATCCTATGGAATCCTGGGGTTTGAAGTTTAAGGAGGGGTCTTTAGAATTCTCAGCCAGAGAGCTCTTGGGCCTCAGTAAACTACAAACCCCAGAATTCCACAGGACAGTGAAAGTGGAATAATAGCACTACAACAGTATAGTGCGGAAAGGCTCAAAGAAAGGAGGTGGGTGAGATCCTGAAGAAGTAAAAGATCATGTGATAACGTCTTACAGAACCCTAACAAGATAGGGTTTCTTTAGCAATGACAGGCCATTTTAGAGGCTGAACAAAGAATTTCCTGCATCAAGTTCAATAAGGGATAAAATGCTAGTACATTTCTGAATCAAAGCAACAAGAAAGAGAATTTGTATCTCTCTTCAAGGGTGTCTGCCCGGAATGTATTCTAAAGTTTGCTCCTGTGCAACATTCCACAGTTTGACCTTCTCCTTCATAAGGGAGCAATCTTTCCTTCCATGAGTTTGTATTTAGGCAGAATTGTATTGCATGATATTCTGAAAACTCTGTCTCTTTGCAGGCTGATCAAAAGAGAGGAAAGAAACAAACTGCAAGGGAACTGAAGAAGAAGGTCCTGGCAGAAAGGCGCAAGCCCTTAAATATTGACCACCTGAATGAAGACAAACTAAGGTAAAAAAATTTTTTCCAACCTGATACTGGATATCAGCTTGGGTTTGTTTATGTTCTCTAGTTGTCCTCCATGAAGTGGGTTCACAGTTGGATTTCTTATGATTTGAAGGCTACACAATGTCATTAAGCGAAATTCAATTTCCCTTTCTACCCACTCCCTACCCCCTGTATTTCTGCTTCTTTTTTTCATAAATATACAGAGATAAAGCAAAGGAGATGTGGGATTGGTTATATCAGCTGGAGACTGAGAAATATGAATTTTTAGAGAAGATCAAGAGGCAAAAATATGATGTAAGTAGCAAAAGAGACCTTACTTATGATTCTTCTAATTGTCAAGCTCACAGTTATAGTCTTCTTGAGAGAGGTATAACCCAACATATCATTCAAAAATACTTCTCAACAGGATTTACATTTCATTCAGGAGAAATATAACTCAGTCTGAATTATATAGTCAGAATGAACCTGGCTTTCTAGAAAGGGAAGGGTTATTTCTTCATGATGTGTCTGGAGGGAGAACATGAAGAGAATTTTAGCCCTATCACTGAAGTAGTCTGTCTCCATCACAACATGATTTCATGAACAAGATCCCTAACTTCATGGTTTTATATTCCAGCACAGAAACCATCAGAAGGAGCCGGCAATTACCATCAGTCCATCAAAACCAGCACTGGACTATAATAGTGGTGGTGGTGGGCGGGTAGTGGGTCTAATGTTGAAATCTCTTCTTTTGCCTCTTTTGCTTCATTTTTTTCTCATGCAGAGCACTTTCATTATCTTGCTAACCCTGTGTAGTATCTAAATGCCATGACTAAAATAATATAGGAGACCTCCTCTTCACATTGGACAGGAGAAAATAATCTATTTTCCTCCACAAACTCTGAACTTGGTCCCTTGTCTCCAGTGATGTGGGGAAAAAAGATTATTCATTCTCTCTCTACATGTAAAACTGCTTAGTCCCATATAGCATGCAGGCCAGTCACACATGATCAAGGTTACAAACATGTGGAGCACTCTGTACTTCATGCCCAATGCGTATAGGTAAGGTGAATTTTTGAACGGAAGAGGACAAATTGACTGACAAATATGTAAAAAGTATTCCGCCACTGTTCTACTATGCTTCGAGTCTGTGCTTTGAAGGTATAAGACATTTGCTTGGTCCCAGAATGTTAACAGGATTTCTTGAAAACTGCTCACAGAGCATTCTAGGTCAGGAACTTAAGAGCCTTGTTGTTTTGGATTGTTTCACTCTAAGTACAGATTGCAGACATCTGGATTTGTGAAGTACCTTTGATTTCAGTGACACTTATATCTAAAGGATGTTTTTCTTAGAATCATATTATGAGACTGTTTTCATAGGTGACACAATGGATACCCTTTAATCTGTAATGAGTCACCTGTCACTGTAGGACATGTCACTGAAAAGACAGTTTTAAATCAAATAACAGACTGATAGAATGGGGACTCGAGAGCCTTAAAATGCTGTTTGGAACTGTTCTGAGTACATGTTGCAAACATCTGGATGTGTGAAATACCCCAAAGCCAATGTAATTATCTTGATCTCTCTTAGATTTTATCACTACGTTGCAGGGTGGAGGCACTGTCCAAGTTGTAAGTACAAAGAGTTCACCCAAGTGACCAAAAAAATAAATAAAAAGCAAAGACGGTTACATGCATGAGACTCTTGCATGTTTGAAAGTCAAGATTCACTCAGATGAACAACAGGCTGGCACTCAAATCCTGGCAAAGAGAACAAGAAAGTGAACCTTGGACTAATTTGCCTCCCCCTTCATCCTTTCATTCAGAGCAGGCTGAAGCAGCTGAACAGAGTTGCAGGGTCACTCATTCTTAAATACACCCACTGCACTCCTAGACTTGTTATATGGACATCTCTTGAATTAACTTGAGAATAGTAGCAAAAGAGAAGGATAAAGAATGAAGGCCACATCAGCAACGAAGTGAACACATGAGTCTGGTGTATATTTGGTACATGCCTAACATGTCTGTGCACAACCACAGACAACCTAATTCAAATGGAGAAAAAGCAACCCCTATCAATAGAATTATTTCTACAGGACCAAGCCTGCAATATTGGGAATATTTGTGGGAGTATTCTACATGTTTGAAATTTAGAGACTAGTGAAAAGCAGCAATAATCCAGAAGTGAGAATGGGTCAGAAGCCAGCCCCCCAAGACATGTCCATTACTTTCATATCTGGTGGAAGATCTCCGTCCCACCAATGACATATGGCCTGCCAAAAGCTCCCATCATGCCATTGACTTGATTAGCAGGGTCCAAAGACAATTCCTCTAGCTTCCGTCCTCCCTGGACTAGATGGTTGACACTTATCCTGATCCTGCAGGGCAGTTTTCATGTGTTTTTTTTTAATTGTTCAATTTACAAAGATAAAAGGGGGAACTGCTATTGACCTGAGAACTGTAGAGGTGGGCAAGTATATCACAATAGGGAAATAAGCAAGGTAATAGAGCAAACTCCCCAAAAGCAGAAACAAAAGACAAAATGAGGAGGAAAGTGAGGAATAATTGAAAGAAAGCATTGCTTCAGAGAAGCAGCAAGCAAAATCCAGTGCTTGCCTCTTTCTTGCCTATCTTTGTTGCCCAGAAATATGAGTGCCATGCCTGTTGCCTTCAGCTTACTGCAGGTTTAGCACTGAAGGTAAGTCCTGAGGCTTAAAGGATGAGGAAAACCAACCCAGCTCTTTAACAAATACCTGGTTTGAGAGTAAGTACCAAGAGCCATTAGTGAACTCAGTTCCACAAGGCAGATTTTAAACCAACAAGTAAGTATATCAGGTGACTGAGCTTTCCTTTTTCATGTTGTCCTGTTGCTTCCAGTGTCAGAGCCTCTTGTTTCTGCTTGCCATGGAAGAAGGCTTAATTTCACAAATCCAAGATGGCAGAAAAGGCCAAAATGTGAACTCTTTTTGGTTTAATTAGAAAGTGCGTTTTTCAAAGTACAAGAAAGTATGTTATTGGGTTAAGGCTGCAAGTTTGCTCAGGAGCTAATTAGCCATTAGCCACAGCTAATAACAGATAGTAATGACATAACAGATAGGGCATCTGCACATTTATGTGGTATCCCTTCATAAGTTACCATAAGAGTAGAAGAGCTGCTTTTCTTCAGCTTCTTCCTATGCTGTCATACAGTCATGTTTGGAAGCTGAAACCATATGTACTGAGCCAATCCTGCATCTTTCCATCACACTGTCTCCCCCTGCCCCAATTCAGTAACAGTCAAGTAAGAAGGACCCATGTCCTTTCCCACAAGGTTTTTGTTTTTATATTCTACTACATACAAATGTAGTATGTTGAAAAAGTCAAGAAAGGAAGCCATTGGGAAAGCAGTCCCTGTATTGCTGTGGTAACATATGAAAAGACTGTCAGTTTCAGCTTGCGCAGATGGCTATTTCAATGGTCATTGGATGTTTCTATAATTTTCATACATGCACTGGAGAATTTCCATTGCCATGGTAGGTTTTCCTTCTGTGAAGCCTCTTATTCTAATAATGACCAACAATTCCAGTTTTTCCCCCTCCAAACATCTCCTTCTGAAGTAATTTGAATTCTGTAGAGCCAATGTGGTTTCTTTCAATATAGCAACTCCCAAGGGAAACCTGGAGCTAATGACTGCTCAGCAAACTTAATGAATTAACCTGGTTTTAGAGTATTTTTGCTTTTCAGTCTTCATCAACAATGCAGGTCGATCTCTGTCTTCTAAATAAGTGCTTTCTAACTGGCTAGTAAATCTCCAGGAAAGAAGATTTGGATAGCATACATATATACATAGACAATTTGTGGCGGGGAAGTTTCACTGTCATGATTTTATTGGGGCTAATTTAAAATCACAGAATTTTCAAACATGCAGGATATAGAGTTTTCAGGAAGAATTTTCAGGATCAGTTTTGATTTCCTGTTTCTCATCTCCCTGTTACATTTGACTAGTTACACCTAACATAAATGAGTTCCATACAAAGATAAGCACTTTAACAAGGATTGAGTGAGTGCTTGGAAACTTTTCTGGATCACCACTCCATTAATTTAATTTTTCAAAACTCTGGACGGAATAAGTTTCCCTTCTCTGTGATTGGGGTCCTGGTTTCCTCTATCATTTGTAACATGAAAACAATACCTTTTCTGGAAATTTTACTGCCAGTTAGTAATGTCTGTGTCTCTCAGTTCAAAAAGAAAGACTTTACGATCTCATCCCAGGTTTGCGCAGTAGTTCTCCTGTCAGGTAAAAGCCTTCCCTCCACTATGGGAAACTAGATCACTGTTAAAAACCTAGTCATGTATGTTGTTTGCAGATCACTACCCTCAGGAACCGGATTGATCAGGCCCAGAAACAGTGAGTACCCACATCCCTTTGGCAGCCCATTGTCTCTGGAATAACTACTCAGGTGTTTGCAGAAGTCACTTCAGTCTTCTTGCCTTTGTTTTCTTCTTGGAAGAGAAAAAAGTACAGGTGGGGGACAAATTCCACCCTACTCCCTTCCCTTAAGAAAATGTTGGTGAAACTGAAGCAAATCTATAAACATGCAAAAGAACCCAATCCTCTTCGGTCAATCTCTGCAAGGCTCACCCGTCGGTGCACTACCCTCTGTGTTGCCAGGTGGTTTTTGAATACAGGAGCAGCCTTTCTTAAAAGGTCTGAGCCATTTCTGAGATTGGAAGGAAAAGGACACCATCTAACACTAACCACATCCAATTTTGCCTCTGCCACATGCAGTTCATACCATGTGGCCAAGGCCAATGGGTTCTTTTCAGCTGGTCTTATGACCTTCCCATTTTCCTTCCCTCTATCTAATTCAACTTTTTCTTCCTGCTTGTTTTGTTCTGTGACTTCATTGTTGCATGTGCCCATTATGAAACTAGTACATCAGAGATAAAGGGCATTGGGAGGAGAAATGGAGTCAAACAAAAGGGAAGGTTTTAGAGCTTACAATTTTGGGGGGGGGATGGGGGAGAAGGAAGCAGAGAACTCCCACAGGCCATTAGGCTCTTGTGCTCTTCTTGCAAAATCGCACAAGAGTTCAAGGGTTGGGATCATAGTATTACCCAGAAAGACAAGAGCAAAACACTGGTTTGTTTTCCTTTACAGTAGAACATTATAGCACTGCCAGTGTTTTCTGGTGACCGAAGCACCGTGTTCCAAGGGAGTAATGAGATCTGCCACATGTAATTGCTTGCAATCCATAAAAAATACTCTATTTTTCCTCACCAAGGAAAGAAAAATAACAAAAACAACACAACTAGGATTCTGGGGTTTTCTTTTGTTTTGTTTTAAACCAGTGAATGGTGTCCAAACCTTAAGCGGTTTGAAGAACTGGTTCACTAGCCCCACATTAAAGCTTACCACATGATCTTTCTAATTAACCACCAATATGTTAAACGATAATATGTTACTGAGACAAAATAAGGAATATTGCAGGGCCAGATGTAACCCAAAAGGATCTGTGTTATCTAGATGTTAAAAACAAAAGGGCACCTGCTTGAGGTTTAAAATAATTATTTAGGAAGCTGTTGTGTTCTGGAGTGGGCAACAGCATGTTATCATAAAACAGATATAGCACAGATTGAATGGCATCTTGATGAGGAATAATCAGTCTTAATGTCAGTGTATGCTTGTTCGTTTATGCGGAGGATGGAGCTCACTTCCTCCCTCTGCATTGACCAAGCCCCCACCAGACTGACCATCAAGTTCCTGCAGCTCTTCTCCTGTGACCATTCTGTGCCTGGTGGTGGTAAGGAATCAGAGAAACATCTGGCTATGTCCTGCAACTAGATGCAAAATGATTACATCTTCTAGTCAGACCAGAGGAAGATGTAATCTTTCATGGCTTGCTATAAAGACGTAGTCATATGCTTCCTCATCGCTCTTACCAAACACTGTATTTAAACAGAAGCAAGGACTTACTGTGCTACAGGACTGTGATGGATACAGATAACCTTGAGCTTCATGAATCCTATCTGCCTGATCTTTGGTCTTGCAAAGTAATTCAACCTGGCACACTCAAAACAATGCATACACAGTCTGCCTTCTGTGCCCGTACAAGATCACTGAAATAATGAGCCATGCCTGCTATGTAGATACCGCTGCTACCTAAGCACAAAAGTATAGATTAGGGTACCAGTAATCTCTGTACTATGAAAAGGACATGGCAGCTGCTTGTCTTGCATGTCTTAAGATTGTTTTCAGAACAGATTGTTCTGCTAAATTAACTGACAGGTAAAGTATACACCCTGGGTGTATGTGTGCGCTCATGTGTGCCAGTGTGATGTCTCTTTTTGTACACGAATCTACTGCTGAACAGATTCACTGGTGCTGGAAACCATGTAAGGCTTTCAGATGTTCCTTTTTGCTCTTGAATATGATCTCCTTCCCTTTTCCCTGGATGAGTGTCTACTGAAATCTTCTGGAGGAGCATATATTCAAAGCTCTAGGCCACGAAACCTGTGGCAATTTATCCAAGTTGTCCCTCTGGACAAAGTAGTACCATCCAAGGATAAACGGCATGCAAATCTATACACTGCCAGGGGAATCTGTTGCTGCTGCAGTTCAGAAACTCTAACAGCAGACTAACTTACTCATCTGGAACTCACTCATGTACCTACTCACAGCAGGGAAGGTAAGTGTTATGCATGTTTGGCATATTCTTCCATTTGCATGGCAGATGAAGCAATATGGAAACCATTTGACTCACAGTTAGGGAAATATGAGACAATATCCTTGTTTCCAGTGTCCAAAGAAAAGCCAGGTCATTGGTTGCAGTGAAGGCATCTGTTCACAGATGATCAGATTGGAGAGCTGGCACAAAACTGGCCACATGTGCTTCTGGTCTATAGGCATGGATAGGACATTGGGTATAAAATCCAGGGAGAGAGAACTTCATAAAGTATGGAGTTTTAAAATTATTTTTTAAAAGTTGTGATTGAAACTCCAGGCCAGTTTTTCACACCCTATGGTGATCATCACATGTTCATAACAGGATAGAGGTGGAAATCATGTTGCTTTTCAGATGTTCTTGGACTCTTAAGTTCCAGCAGCAATAGCCAACATAGGCAATGGCGAGGAACGCTGGCAGTTGTGGTCAGCAATATGAGGAGGCTACATTATTCCCATCACTAATATAGGACATTTGGGGTGAGATAATGGCCCAACTGACCAACTGAAAATCGCAGTGGCTGTGAGAAAACATTTTTTTTTTAAATGGAGTTTGTTTCATCCATTTTAATGCCAGTGCACCCAGCAGAAGGGAAGTCTGATCACCTTGTTCTAGTGATAAGAAATTCCAAGCTTTTTAATGGAACAGCAAAGGCAAGGGCAGCATACAAAATGACTGTGGCTGGTACACTGACATGTTCCTTCTCCTCATGTGCATTACAGCAGCAAGAAGGCCGGAGCCAAAGGCAAAGTTGGAGGGCGCTGGAAGTAAAGATCTGGAAGGTGCCTGCAGGAAGAATCATCATTGGCGGTGGCATGGCTAAACATTGCTGGCCTCCCTTTCCCTCTTCAAATGTGGATTCTGTCCCCTCGCCTAAGCAAAACCATAGTTGTAACATCAGCCTGGATTGCCTACTGCTTATTTCAAGGGCTCTTACATCTTCTAGAATCATTGCCCTGAAATTAAGATGACTCCCTGCTCATACCTTCTATTACCTGCTGCGTGTGTCCTTTATTTTCCTAACCCTACGCTGCCCCATAGATTGCAGTGTATGAGTCCTTTGGTTTTGTAAATAAAGTGTGACCGATAATATACTTCAGCTGTACAGCTCATGACTAGCCATTCTTTGTCCTCTGTTACAATTGGCCAAAAATATATCTTTTATCAAGATGTAGAGTTTATTGACTCAGACAATATGTAGAATTTAGCAAAGAGTTCTTGAAATAAATGTATGCCAATTTATACCCAGCAAAATCTGTACAATGTTAAGACATAGCTTACATTTCTGATCCCATGCATATTTAGTCAAAAGTGACCTAGCAAGGTGTAGTGGTTTGAGCATTGCATTACAACCCTGGAGAACATGGTTCAATTCCCCGCTTGGCTGTGGAAACTCACTGGATAATCTTTGATGCATCATATACTCTCAGCCCCAGAAAATGATAAGTTCACCTTAGGGTCACTATAAGTCAGAAACAACTTGAAAGCATACAGAAACAAGCTTTGCTTGAAGCTAAGTTTATATAAAATTGCAGCTGTAAAATCAAAAATGCCCATTGGAAAATTTGGGGTCATAAGAAAGAAAAACAATAGAGAATGAGCATGGCAGTGGTTTGAGCATTGGACTACGACTCTGGAGACCAGGGTTTGATTCCCTGCTCAGCCATGGAAACCTACTGGGTGATCTTGGGCATATCACACACTCTCAGCCCTAGAAAACCCCATGATAGGTTTGTCTTAGCATTGCCATAAGTTAGAAACAAAGCACACAACAACAAGAAAAATAATACCTGTGGATCTCAAGGTGATTTCATCCCTGATCTCAACCTGTCTGCCATGCCTGGTCTTCCTGAGTCCCAATTAACTTCACCAGCCTGGGTTTCTCAGAGAAAAGAGGGAAACCATTTTCTGACTTTTAAGTTGCAATTTTATAGATTTATCAGCATCATCAATAGATATGTTTCATCAAAAATATCTGGAGGAAAAGTTTGGTCAAGCCTGAGTCACATTTAAAAAAAGAAAGTGTTCACTTTCTCTCCCCACCTCACTTTTACACATGATTATCACTACTCAAGGGGACACAGTGGAGAAGAGCTTTATGCCACTCTCTTCACCCAGGCATTGAGATGAATCTCAATAGAAAACCTACTTTTCCTTGAATAGGCTTCCTGCCAAACCGAAGAGCCTGGAAGGTCATGTTCAGTCTGATATTTCCCAATAAAATGATCAGGTAGCAGTTGATTATAGTAGCTCTTGCTGAGGCCCTACAGAGCCACAGCCAGTCAGAGCAGACTGGAACAGAGAGACAAGTAGTCTGATCCAGTATAAAGCAGCTCTCCATGTTCCTATTCATTCGTGGGGCATAAAGACAGGTAAAACTGAGTCATGGGGATACTGTTGTGATGAAGACTAAGGGTCTTTCCACACTACACTATTATAGTGCTATTATTCCACTTTCAACATTCTGTGGAATCCTGGGGTTTGTAGTTTCCCGAGGCCAAAGAGCTCTCTGGCTGAGAATTCTAAATGCCCCTCCCTAAACTGCAAACCCCAGGATTCCAGAGGATGTTGAAAGTGGAATAATAGCACTATAACCATGTACTGCAGAAAGGCCCAAACTTGACCACCACCACCACCCCAAGAGGGAAGGGCTGGAGGGTCTAACCACCACAAATGAGAATATTGTGGGGGAAATAAGTCTGCCTATACATGCTTATGAAGGCAGCTTCAAGACTGTAGAAACATGGTGGGGTGTGTGTGTGTACGTCTATATCTATATCTATACACACACACACACACACATATTACAGTAAAGGTGCTCATTCTACCAGCCAAACCAAGGAACACACTAAAAGGACAAAGAACAGCCATTGAAATGCAAAGTCTCATTCAGAAGTATCATGGGAATGTGTGAAATTCAGAGTACTGTGTAATTAGTTACTTCTACAGTGCTTTCAGTTACCTTAGATAACTGTTGAAACAGGAAATATTGCCCCAGGATGCTTGTTGGAATGAACTGAGATGGCCCTGGGCCCTGTGTGGTGATCTGTAAGGCTCTGACTTTAAAACATCTGGAGAAATCTATGTTGGAATCACCTCAGCTTTACAAGTTCAGATATAAAGCAGATTGTCAAGCCTCTTTTGCAATGGCCATTATAATTCAGTGAAGGAGATTAACAGTGTGTAATAACAGAGTATATTCTGACCATAATAAGATATTGAGAGCTTTCACTCATTCTGAAATTCTTGAAGGCTTAGCTCTTTGCTGTTGAGTGAACTGATTTTCCATATGGACACAGAAACACATTGGACTGGACTAGATCCTGCTAAAGTGCTTATGGGCTTAGTTTTTTAAAGACAAAAGTTTCTTATGAAGCAGTCTAAAGGAAATTTCATTATCATGGAATTAGAGAAGTCTTAGGTCATTTCCACACTAGACTGTTACAGTGCTATTATTCCACTTTCAACATCCTATGGAATCCTGGGGTTTGCAGTTTAGGGAGGGGCCTTTTGGCCTTAGAGACTGGAAAATGTTAAAGAATAGAAAGCAGATCTATGATTTTCTTTTCATAAATTATGTTTAGTGAGGTGGTCAGGTCTGCTAAGTACAACATCAGCCTATTCAAACAAAAAGGGAATACCAAGAATTCCAAAAGGATCTCACGAAAGAGAGAGAAAGTACATGAGAATGGCACATGTGGTTCAAAGTAAACGTGTAAAAAAGTGGGATCGAAGAATCCCATATTCATATATGCACTGATAGTCACTAACCCAGTGGTGGTTGATCAGGAAAAGATCTTGGGAGATGTAGTTTATGGGCAAATGAAAATGTTGTTCCAGTGTGCAGCTGCTATGAAAAAGATAATGGTGAAGGCTACAGCTAGCTAGTTATAAACACCTGCTTTGTAGGTGTGGAAGCCTCGGGTCCCAGGCCTGGCATTTCCAAGTAAGGATTGGAAAGAATCTTTTCTGAAACCCTGGTGAGGTGTTGCCCATCAGCGTTTAGAATACCAAATTAGATGGACCAATGGTCTGATTCTGTATAAGGCAGCTGCCTATGTTCCTATTGTATGGACAGGAATCAATAAAATGGTCAATTTCATAATCCCTTTCTACAAATCGATAGCACAGCCATACTTGGAACACTGCGCAAAATTCTCACCACCACATCCAGACTGACCTGGAATACGTGCCCCCCCCAAGACAATCCAATCAAAGGGCTGGAGTAACTCACAAAAAAAAGTTACACTAGCAAAGAAGGAAAATCAGGTAATGATAAAGACAGATAAAGAACCAGCATGGTGTAGTGATTTGAGCATTGGACTATGGAGTGATTTGAGCATTGGACTATGGAGACCAGGGTTTGATTCTCTGCACAGCCATGGAAACCCACTGGTTGCCCTTGAGCATGTTACACAGTCTCAGCCCCTAAAAAACCCTATGACAAGTACACTTTAGGGTTGCCATCAATCAGAAATGACTTGAAGGCACATGACAATAACAGAGACTGATGAATCATGCACAGTATGAAGTAAATGGATAGAAAGATTTCCTCCTCTTTCATACTAGCATCCAGGGTTATTTGAAACAAGAGCCACTCTTCAGCTTGCCCTGACCCTCAGAAGCTTACAACGGTCACAATTTTGGTAAGGATCAGCTCATGATAATAAAAGAACCTAATAAAATGATCTGGCAAACCAGTATCACTGCTTAAAAATAAACCCAAAGGCAGATAAGCATCAATAACAAATGCACTTTCCCAGCTGTGTGGAACAATGAGTGCAGAGCAGGGGTGGGAATCATGTGCCCCTCAAAAGATTTGTTGGACTGCAGCTCCCAGCATTCTTTGCCACTGGCTGTGCTAGCTTGGGCTTATGGGACTTACAGTCCAACAAAACAGCTGTGGGAGGGCGGATTCTCACCCCTGGTACAAGTCTTTTTTTCTTCTTTTTTCTCCTGCTAGGAACAAGTGTGCGACTCTTTCCGTATCTTTGAGCCTAAAAATGATTTTGGCCAGATGCAGCTGCCACAACTCGTGCTTGGCCAGATATTCCTGGACTGTAACTCCCATCACCCCCTCTACTGAATATGCTGTGACAGAGAAGACTGATGGGAGACGCAGTGCCACACCTGGTGGGCTACACCTGCCCACCCCTATGAAAAACAGAGGGAATACGATGCGAGCCTTTACAGGATGTGCTCCAGGATGTGGAAACTGCCACAGGTGGACAGGACATCCGCCTGCACATCTTTACAGTGTCCTCCATCCAATTTCTTTGTGTTTTTATTTGGAATGAGAACTTCTTTCCTGTTGAGAAACCCTTAGGAAGATCAGAGAGCGAGCGAGCGAGACAGATGGCATTCCCGTGCTAGGCCATTTCCGCACTAGCCTGTTATAGCGCGATGATTCCACTTCCAACATCCTCTGGAATCCTGGGCCATTTCCGCACGAGCCTGTTACAGCGCGATGATTCCACTTTCAACCTCCTCTGGAATCCTGGGGTTTGCAGTTTCGGCGGGCCCCTCCCGAAACTGCAAACCCCAGGATTCCAGAGGAGGTTGAAAGTGGAATCATCGCGCTGTAACAGGCTCGTGCGGAAATGGCCCTGGGGTTTGCAGTTTCGGCCACTCCCGAAAACTAGTGCGGAAATAGCCAACATCTCAGTTGCTGAGCGGGGCTGACGGGAGATGCAACCCACCGACGTCTGGAGGAGCCCCAGCCTCGCCTCCGAGATCGAGGAAGCAGTGCCCGCGGTGCGTCTATCTTTTCCTATCTCTAGGTTCCTCTGCCTTCGCCGGACGTCCTTCTCCACTTCCGGAAGGGGGCGGGGCGTGTCGGGACAGCGAGAGGGGAAGCTAGTATGGCTCGGCGCATTCTGTGAGTAGCCGGGAGGTCTTATTCTGGAGTTCTAGGCATGGTATAAGCCCTTTCTCGGGGCCGCGTTGGTTTTTCTGAGTTTTGAGTTTTACGGGAAAAAAAGGAGGTGGGGGGGGAGATAGGCTGCTTCTGCACTGGACTGTTATAGCGCTATTATTCCACTTTCGACATCCTGTGGAATCCTGGGGTTAGCCGTTTAGGGAGGGGCCTTTGAGGTGATATCTGCTCTGCCTTTGAGACCCTTCCCTTAACTGCAAACCCCAGGATTCCATAGGATGTCGAAAGTGGAATAATAGCGCTATAGCACTCTAGCGCGGAAATGGCCATCCTTGTAGCAAATAGCGCAGCGTAGAAGGCTGTTGACCTCCAGTGCATCCACACTATAGAATTACAGTACTGGAATCCCACTTTAACTGTCACGGCTCCATCCTATGGGACCTGAAATGGCAGCGGAGGAAGGGGACATTCAGAGTTCTCAGCCAGGGAGCTCCTCTAATGCCTCGCCAGTTAGAGTGGAATTATAGCGCTATAATTTGGCATGTGGACGGGCCCCTGCTGATCACAGGAGGATGGTGGGCTAGGGTTCGAATCCCACCTCCTGCTCTCCGTGACTGTCCCTCTGTCTTTTGTTAGGTTTTAGAAGTAGCTGTGGTTTAAAAAAAAAAAAAAAAACAGAGGTAAAGGGTATTCTAATACAAGCTAAACATCTGGTGTTAGAATCAAGAAAAGCCTCGATCTAGTTCTCTCTGAGTTGATATATCTGACTCTGGCTGCTTCAGACTTTGGGATCCCTGTCACACCACACTGTTATCGCACAATGATTCTGCCTTGACTGCCTGACTGCACCCTGTGGAATTCTGAGATTTGTAGTTTGGTGAGGCATTGAAGCTCTCTGGCCGAGAATTCTAAACGCCTCTCCCTAAACTGCAAATCCTGTGATTCCATGTGATATTGCCATGGCAGTTAAAGTGGAATAATAGCACTATAACAGTATAGTGTGATAAGACCTTAAGTGTGCGTGAACAGAGAAGAGTTGGGCAGCTGAACATTTTGCTCGTAAAAAAGTAACAGTTATGTTAGAGAAAAGGATAGTCCGTCTCTAACACTTAGGCCATTTCTGCAGTGCGTTTGTAGTTCATTTTTGTTCAAGGTGACTCTGACCCTATCATAGGGTTTTCTTGGCAAGAGTTCTTCAGACGAGGCTTGCCGTTGCCTTTCTCTTTGGCTGAGAGAGTGTGACTTGCCCAAGGTCACTTAGTGGGTTTCCATGGCTGAGTAGGGATTTGAATCCTGGTTTCCCAGAATCTGAGTCCAGTATTCAGGCCACTTCTCCACATTGACTTTGCTGTGGATGCCTCAGACTGCTTCCTAACGTATGCAAAGAAAGAGTGAAATTCATAGGTATTTCTGTGCACATTTTTCTAAATGCACATGCTTCTTGTGCATTCTTGAAAATGGCTGCATTTTTCTCTTAGTGGTTGGAGTGTGCTAACAAACATTTGAGATATGTTTTATCCCCCAAATGTTCACATTTAATGCATTTGCATTTGTCAGTTTCTTAAAAGTTCTCCAAATCTTTTGGAGTATAGTGCATAGTACACAACCTGCATATAAGCTTGATGACTGTCACACTTACACACAGTGTAAATCTGGGATGGAAATCATGCATTCCTCCTTGGAGTGAAGTTCCTAGCAGCCCTCATAGTGATGAGGAATTCTGGGAGTTACAGAAACATTTGCATGATTTCTGTTCCTGGTATAAATGCATTAGGTGAGCATAGTCCATCACAGCTTCATACTGTGAGCAGGGTTGTGAGAACTAGGAAAAGTCAGTCAGTGTCCTCCAGATTCACCTTGAACTTGGGAGTGCATAATGTGAAGTTTTTTTTTTTCACATTGAAATTCGTAGGTTCTTCTGTTTTTCTAAATATGCATGCTTCTTGTGCATTCTTGAAATGGATGCATTTTCTCCTAATGACTGCAGTGTGTTAAGGAACATTTTAGAAAATGTGTTTCCTCCCGCTAATGTTCACATTTAATGCATTTGCTTTTATTTATTTATTTTAATGTATCAGATCACAAGTTTGCTAATGCATAGATTCCAAGTGGTAAAAACTGGGTCCTGGATTGAATTGGATACATTCTGGTCTAAAATAAGCCAAAATAAATTAGTCCCCTATTGATTATTGTAACACAAAGAACAATGTAGAATAGTCAGAATAGGTTGCACATTATTTCCTTCTCAAAGGAATCTTCTGTATCACAATTTTGTGACAGGTGAAGTCATAAGTGAAATCAAAGTTGTCAGGAAGCCTCCCTCTTGGCATTCTCACTGTTTGCGTTCCTTTCTTCTCTATTTATACTTCTTAATATCATTTGCCTTCTCTGGAAATCACTCTGATGGCTCCTCAATCTTCCTAGGTAGTCTATTTCTGTTGCAAATCATAGAGGCTGCAAATTTCGTGCATATTTATTGATTTTCATTAACCTTAGTATGGCGTACTTCTGAGGATGGATTCCATAAGAATGTTTTTACCCTTCACCTGACTTTGCTCTCAATGATATCGGTAACCACTCCGCTTACAACATCATTACTGCTTCCTTATGAGATTAAACAGTGGTCCATAGAAATTTATCATGCATCAGGATTTAGTCTGGAAACAGTGGTGGTCAAGTAATTTATAAAGCAAGCATTACTTGTGTATCTCCTTTCGAGCACTTAAATATGCAGGAACTGTAAAGTCCCATGAAGGTATCTCAGTACTGTGGTGTGGTGGTTTGAATACTGGGCTGCAGTTCTGGAGGCCAAGGTTTGCAGCTCTCCTCAGCCATGGAAACCCACTGGGTGGCTTTGGGTGAGTCACACTCTCTCAGCTTCAGGGGAAGGCAGAGGCACCCCCCCCGAATAAATCTTGTCAAGAAAACAGCATGATAGGAGTCATCTTAGGGATGCTATAAGTTGGAAACTGCTTGAAGGTACACGCACAAACAAACAAAATAGACTCAAATTTCTGGGTTAGGTAAATAACCTGTCATTTTTCTTTATAGACTGTGATACACTGTCTGGTAGAAAATAATTTTAATCTGATAATTAACTAATCCAGTTTTTTGTGGGATGTGACTATCTCCTGGCCTTATATAGCGATGTTGAGAACACAATATATTCATTTTTGTTGACTTTAAGAAATATAGATAAGACTAGAGAGCCTGCTTATTTAAAAATGTTTTCAGTCAGACCATATGATTCCAACTTAGTGGTAATAAATGGATTTAAATTTAAATTAATTTAAATTTAAGTTAATTTTTAGAAAGATTTCAGGTTGTTCAGAGTTGTTGTTTTCTTTTGCTACAGTTATCCCCTGTACCAGTATGGAAATCCTCAACTAAGGGTTTTCCGGACAGATTACTTCTTAACATTGGTGAGGCCTGGTGTTCCACAGCCAGAAGACACTGTGCAATTCCGCATTCCCATGGAGTAAGTACATACACGGAAAGGATGTTTGTTTGTTCAAGCACTTCAGTAGAGCAGCCTCCACATCCCCAAAGTGTCACAGCCCATAAGCAAGTACACTGTTCCAGGGCAACTGTAGGACAAGAAAAAGGCATTACTTGCCAATATTTCCACAGCCTCAGATCTCAGATGGTTGGTTATCCTTGGCTGTACAATACCATAGGAGGGGGAGACTCTTCTAAAGTATGTATTCTCTCGAACCCCTGCAGAAGATACACTGAAGTTAAGGAGAGAAGCACATTTCTCCAGGAGAATTCCGTTTCCTTCTACTGGTATGGCTCAAAATGCTTAAGAGATTCTCTTGTTTTGGACAGCAAATACTTTGCTTCACTTGTGACTTGCTTGCTTTATTAATAAATAAGATGTGTAATTGCCTTTGTGAGAGCAGTGTGATGAAGGAAATCACTGTTTTACCAATTTCTTCAGGACCTAAAAACCAAAAGGTTGTCTGCGTGTTTGGTCTTACAGTAAGCCATGTGATTTTCAGAAGAAGAATGCTGGCCAGTCATATTTTTTCCAGATGTGGCAAAGGATGAATAGGAACGATGACAAACTGAACAGAGATTGGAAGGAGCTTTTTAACTGACAGGTTGCTTAAAAACTGCAGAGCTGAAGACTAAGATTGGCTACGGTAGAGGTAGAAAATAAGAGTGGCAGAATGGCATTAGGGCATGGTGATGCTGTCCAGTGTCGTTGAGTCTCTAGGGTTTTCTGGCTGGCAATTTGACTGGGATCTGGTGCACTCTCCCCCATTCCTCATGTGGGGAGGAAGAAAGCCATGTGAGTGGGAGGAAGAAATCCTCTATGTCTTACTATCCGTTGGAGTTATCAGGGATTCACTTCAAGCAAATCTGCAGAGATGGGGCTGTTGTGGGGAGGAGGTCCCAAAGAGGAAGCAGGGCTTGTGTAGAGACCTCTGTGGGCCTGAATGCGAGATTCTGGAAGAGTGTCACTGCAAAGGGGGAAATGGGATAACCATTCATCAGTCAGAGGGTCAGCTACTGACTTCCCCCTCTTGGCTGAAAACAACATTTGAGCCAGTCACAACTATGGGATGGAAAAAGAATTGCCTTATGGTCCCACCGACAGAGGACAAGGGCTGCTGCATTTTGTGGGTTTGGTGTTTGTGGGTGTTGTTTCTGTCCGTTAAACACTGCCTTGAGGATTATTCAGCTCTAAGGCAGGCGATCAGTCTTCTAAATTAATATGTAAATGGGCGCCCATATTGAACACTAACATTACTTATACAGTGCCTTTGAAGTATTTACATCCTAAAAGGAGGGATACAAATTATTGTAAGAAATAAAATGAAGAGCATTTTTTAAAAAACAAGCAGGATTGGATTCTAGAGAGCTGCCAGAGGGCAAGGACTTGTATCTCAGTGTGAATATTTTGATGGAAATCAAAGTATGAGTATTGTCCCTTTATACTTTCTGCCTGCTGAAGAGATCCATGAATTTCTCTTAGCTATCAAAAAGCTTAGTCTGAAGCCTTTTGTTTCTCACTCGACAACCATAGGGAGCTATTCTTCTGAATTCTATAGTGAGATTCTAGCCATGTTTTCCTGGAAGTAAGCGCTGATTCAGTAGGGCATACTTCAAAGCAAGTGTGTTTGTGATCATTCCTAAATGAAATATCAAGGGTGTGGAATTTTGTTAAACAAGTCACAAGCCTGTTTTTGGAAGTGCCAATAGCTACTAGCCAACAAGAACAGTTTGCTCAGAGTAAACACAGTTGATGCTATTTTAATCAGTGTGATACTTTTGCCTGTGGCTGTTCTTAAAATGTGGCTAAGGTTTGTTCTGAAGTCATGTTCTAGCAGATGTCCTGGACTTGCCACAAGAACTGCTGCTTGAATTCTTGTTTCATGTTGTGATTGGAATGGCCCCTCTGGGACCTCAGTTGTTGTTGTGTAGATGTTCTTTCATGCCTACCCTGCCTTTCCACTGGAGCATTCAAAGTGGCATACAAGAAGCAAAACAGCCTTGTGAGAAATCAGCAGAACAGCTTCACAGTAACAAAAAAGCAAGACAAAAAGAAATTATTGCCTAAAACAGACAAACAACAGATGAAAGCAACAGGAAGAACAATAATAAGGTTTAATAAACCTAAATTCTGACAAGGTCAACTGAAGACCAATTGCTTTCAGTGCCTGTCCAAAATGATGGAACTGCACTTATCATAACCAAAAAGACCTTCTTGTTATTTGTCCATCACACACATAGTGGTAGAGAAACTGGCCCTTCCTAAAAAATGGAATTGAATTTTCTGGAGGGCTGCTGTGGATCAGGAGGAAGGTATTTCTTAAAATATTCTTGATGCAGGCTGTTTAGGTCTCTAAGTATCAAAACCATCACATTGAATAGAGCCCAGAAGCTGCTGTTAGATGGCTCAGGTGGTATCACAACAACATGGTCAGATTGAATGACTCCAGTTTGAACCCTAGCCATGGTATTCTGGACCAGTTGAAGCACTTGGAGCGTGGCACTTGAGTATTCAGAGCAGGAGTGGCTCCAAACCACAGACTTGTTGTTTGTGTGGGGGAGTACAACCCCAGTTCCTCCTTGTTGGCCTTCTGTTGTTTTATTCCAGCAGGGAACCTTTTGGAGCATGACTGTCTAAAGGAAAGGACTTTTAACAGTGTGCTATGATATTTTTATTTGCTGCCTATTTAATGGTTATATTTGAAGTTGTTCTTAATTTTTGTTTGATTTAATTGTATTTTAGCAACAACTCCTTGAATAGTTTTACCTATATGTGTTTTTATCTGTGTTCATTTAATTTTCATAAACAACTTTGCATACTAGCTTTGAGGGGGAAAATAGGATAGAAATAATGGTGATGATGGTAAGAATAGGCTGAATAGTTCGTCCTACATCATAAGAACGTTGTCTTGTCAGAATTAAGTTTGAATTTTGTGTACCTTTGCCTGTGTTGGCAGAACAATCTACCACTGTTCAGCAATATATTTCTTCAAAAATCATTGTTTATATGATTCTTTGTATATATATTAACCTTCCTACAGTTAAAATGTGCACACTTATTTCTTTCTGTTTTAATTTTCTGTTTGCATTTGGCACAGGATGACACGAGTGGAACTGAAGGACTATCTTGAAAGTATATACAATATTCCTGTGGCAGCTATAAGAACCAGGATACAGCATGGTGAGTCTTAAATCTCCGTGTGGAGAATATCTGCGTTTCTCTTTTTCAAAACAGACCAAGAAATCCTTCTTTCAGATGATATTTTCTCCTTTCAAATCTATATGTTAGAAGAGAGAATTGCTTGCTGGGAATTAGTGGATTCTATACAATTTTTTTTTTTTAAAAAAAAAGGAAATTATGCTTTGCAGTTTGACCAGTATCTGTGTAATTGGGTTTTATTGTTATATCTCCATCCTCTCCCCTACAGGAGGATTAACTGGGATTACATTCCAATTATTGTTTATATTTCTATATAGTTTTTTTTATAAATTAGCCATATTCTGTATTGAATGTGGTTGAATCTAAAAACTCATGGAAGATGGCTTTGATACACATTGAGCAATATTAATGGTATATGCGCAAGGCAGCAATGTGGATTAAATATAGTAAGGTTAATTTAACAAATCAAATCCACTGAAGAAGATGGGAATCTTCAGGTTTTTAGGGGAAGCAGACAGTAAAGTGGTAGAAAAATGAAAGGAAGAAAGGTTTGCATAAGCAGGGAGATAAATGATTTATGGTAAAGTGGAATGCATGTGTGTGCTGCAGTTCTCAACACTAAGTTAACCCTTCCACTAACTCTAACCCCCAATGCATTGGCATTCCTACAAGAACAGAAAATACTCTAAAACTGTTTTTAATGACCTGTTAATGATTCTGTCACTACCAAATGTGATAAGTTGTTTTAGACTCTTTAAGCTAAGTCCGGGGGAGATGACTAGGGCTTGGACAAAAGGATATGCTTTGGTACAATTAACATTACATTTTTTTGGAGCAGATCATGATTACGTATATTTTAGTCCATAAACCTTTTGCCATGTTAGTGTGCTAGAGTGTGCAATTATCAAAGGAAAACAATAAATCTGCATCAAAACATAGAGACTGAATAAAACAAAGTATATCATACAACTAAACATACTTACACGTATGCAACATAAAAATCAACAACCAAGCTTATGCTATAGCTGTTGCCATGCCAGTAGAGGCAGTAGCATTTTGTGACATTGTCACCTGAAAATGTGCAACCCGTGTGCCTGGGTTTTACCTGTGTGTGTGTGTGTGTGTGTGTGTGTGTATTTAACAGACAAAAATGATCTGGTATCAAAACCATCCCAGAAAATCATTTTCTTCTTGGGACATTTTCCCCCCAGCCAATGAAATATATTAGGGGGAAAAAGAGTTGTCCCCTGCTGTTCTTTGGTGAACCATGATGCTGAGAAGCAGAAGTGACATTCTCGTAGTCAGTAGATTGGCCTCATTTGGGGACTAGTATGCTTTGGAATTTTCTAGCTTCAGGATATACAAAACTTGTAGGGATAATCTTTGCATTAATGCTAACCTTCATTATTTTGGAATTTCCCCCATGAACAGAAAATCCTCATTTAAAAAATCTGCTTGGATGAAGGTTAAAAGTAGAAATGTTGCTTTCTGTTTTTACATTGATATTGCTGAGGATGAGAAGAGGTTTCTCTTTTCCACTGTGGCATGATAATATGAACTTTTTCTGTACTGATGCTTTAAGTGAGGATGTTGCTTCTCTTGCTCTGACAGTTGCTCTGACAGTGCTATTAATGATCAGTTTGACTATGAGATGATACAAATTCTGACAGAGCAAAATTAGAACATGCTTAAGATTTGAAATTGAAAATAAGCATTTCTACATTTTGGTGGAAATAGCCACAGAACCATTTTGGAGTACCATTCAAATATGCCTGTAGTAACTACAAGGTTGAATTCCATAATAAATCAAAACTCATCCTGACTGAAATACCATTTACTAGGTTTTATTAGGAAGGAGGGATTGTTAGCTCATGAGAAGTCAAGAGAAGCTTTCGTCTATTTTAACAGGTTCAAACAAGCAGAGAGACCACAAAAATAGACGAATCAAGAAGCCAGACTACAAGGTAGCCTATGTGCAGCTGGTAAGTAACTGCATCCTTTTGAAGCTGGAAAAGGAAGGGTGTTGGAGGATATTTAATTAATTATTTCAAATGAAATGCCACCAGAATTGGTAGGTTAATCTAAAAAACACTGAAGAGCATCTGCTTGGCTGGTGTTAGAAATAAGATGTCTGATAGACAGCGCTTTGGTCTAAACTGGCATGGCAGCTTCTATATTCTAATGAGGTGATAGGCCCCTTGGGTTTGTAGGAACCACCTTAATGGGATATGTTGCTGAAGGAGTATGAATGATAAGAACTGGATTATCCATATTTGGCTCTGTAAATACTGAAAAGGATCATTTTTCTACATGTGTGCTGATCAAAGTGTAAGAGAGTCAAATCTGTCTTCTCTGTATTTGCCTACTAGAACAAAAGGGCCCAGTAAAATTGTTCAAAAGAAAGATTCTTGGGTGACCTGGACTAAAAGACTATACTGGTTGTACTGGTTTCTTTCCAGATTTCTTCACAAGATACCATGAGATTCTGAAATACTGTTTTTTTAAACTTCCTTTGAGTTTCTCCAAGAATTCTGGACTGAGAATGGGGAACCATGGTCCTCCCTTTGTCAAGTAGTGTCAGACATCTGGGTCTCAAAACAGAAAATTCTTTAATTGGAACAATTAATTCTATTTACATAAATCTGCGGAATGTTCTTCATTTCCATAGTACCATTTCCTGGTAAATCTGTAAAGATTAATTTAACCCCCCCTCCCCAATATTATTAATTTTAAGGATTCCCCCCCCCCTCATGTTATTGAGAGAAGAGACTGAGTTAGGATATTTCAGTCCTGAAGACAAGGAGGAGTAAGAAGTTGTTCAAGTACCTTTGTCCACAGGCAAGTGTTTAGCCAGTGGCTTGACAGGGCCAATGGTAGCTGTTGTGATTGATACTACCATCTGGATATCCATTCCTGCGTGCTTCTGCCTTAGCGTATTAATTGATGGACTCAAGGGGAGTTAATATAACTCATCTTGGATTCTTCCAGAACCAAGTAGGTTCTGTTTGTCTATCATGTTGTAGGATTCTTCTCTCTTGGCAGTCACTAACACACACACCTTCAAAGAAAACAGCTGTGAAGCAAAATCATTTAGGCAGCTGTTGTCTGTACTCCTTTTAATTTTTCTGGTGTCCTCAGTGGTTAGCTGAAACCACCTTCTTCTAAGTGAGCAGAATGTATTGGGTTTTGTAAGGTTTCAGTACTGTGAGAAGTTTGGCTGCTGTACCTTTGAAGCTTAGAGTGACTGAAGGATGAGCTTTCTCCTTTCAGATTTGGGAGGAGGACAGAGATTCATATCTGGAAATACGCTTAGCTTTTGGGGGAGTTCTTGGGCTAGTTCACATACCTACTTCTGAATTGCTTTACTCATACTTTAATTTTTAAAGGCAATTTCAGTTGCCTTTATATTTTACTGGTTTCCCTTTTCATTTGCCCGATGCAGTACGAAGTGGAGGTCCTTCAGTGTATTGCTTCCTGTCTGCATCTGTTTGTTCCCTGGGACATTACTGTTATATCTTAATGCCATCTGTGATAGCTTTTAAACTATCTTTTAGTGTGTGTATGCTAAGACTTTAAAAGAGACAAGGAACATTTCATATTCAGTCTTAATTTGTTTATCCTAATCTATTCAACATCTCTTGGTTGACCTTGATATTGTTCTAAACCAAGAATGTAGAGCCTTTTGCCCTCTAGATGTTTTGGACTTCAACCCCCTTAATCCTTTATCTCATATGCCTATAATCTGGTTGTGCTGGGTGGGACTGATAAGAGTTGAAATCCAAAACATCTGGAGGGTCAGAGGCTCCTTCCCACTGTTATGAAAAATGGCTAGCCTTCACAGTTGCTTCTGTTGGAAAGTCTTTGAAGTAATAACCACATTTTTCAAAAAGCTATTTCTGATTAGTCTTTAATCAGTTGCTAATCTCTGAAAGTTCCCATTATGTTTTTCTAGCTGAGTCCCCTGTAATTCAATATTACATAAAATTAATATTACTTATGAATAGGGTGGGAGGAAAAACATTGCAAGACCCTGTTTTAAATTACTCAGGTTACTGTGATCCTTTTTCAAACAGAGGTGGTTACCCTAAATCAACAGCTTCACCTAGGCTTTCTTTTCATAGGTGAGCAGGATGTTCTAGCATGAATCCTTGTCCATATATTTGGTTCACAGCTTACCTACAATACCGTGGTATCATTTTCAGAAAGAATTAGTTCAGGTGAAGCAGACAGGAAAGAAATCTTTGGTCATTCTGATGTTCTTTGCCTTCCTTTTTCCATGCTTCATCCTCCAATTCACCCTTTGGTTGACGTAAACGAATCAGAGTTCAAAGAAGTTCATGTTTGTTGCGAGTTCCAGGTAATCCTGTAAGAAAACCATCTGTTTGGGACAGTTTTCGTGTTGGCTGCTTTGAAGGATCAGTAGGTGGCAGCATTATTCTTCCTTGCATTAGTTTCTTCACTAGCTGGCATTCTTATATATATTAGAGAAATATTGTTTTGTCTTGAAGGCAGCAGTTACATTTCCCTACTCTGGAAACCATCAGCTTCTGGTTTGCAGGCCAACTTATGCAATATAATATGCGCACATTAATCATTGCATTCAAGAGTTGGAAGATGAAAAGGTTGATGTGTTAGACATCACATAACATACAGCTCTATGGGTGAGAGTAGAGAATAGACTTTTATGCACAAGGGCTGAGTTGTCATAAAGATTGAAAACTTCTCCACCCCAACCAAACTTGGCAAATGAGATTTTTCAGCACAGGTGGTATTTGTCTCCCATTGGAAATGACCTCAAATTAGCATTTGTGGTCAATACCACCTTCTGGAGTTTCAGTCTGTTCTCGATGTGTCCCCTACCCGCCAAGGGGAAAACATTTTGTTACCTTGGTTATGGTACAGAAATATTGCTTTCTTTTCATGCTGATAAAGCTAGAACTAAGTTCAGGATGCATGTTATTCTGTGCCTTGAATTTCTTCTCCTTTTCATGCTGTTCATTTCTGGTGTACCTGTTGGTGTGTGCTGGGGCCCGGTCACTTGAAGAGAGGTGGATGCCCTGGGTGATACTGCTAAGAACCCTGTTATGTTTGGGGGAGGGGGTTCACTTAATCCTGGCACATAGAATAAGGAACTTCCAGCCTACATGTGACATGCCACCTGCGTTCCTGTTTTCACAGCCTGTTTATTCTGGTAGAGAGTCGTTGCTCATCAGTTTGTTGTGTAACCCATTACTTAATTTGATGGAAGAGCTGACACACTTCCCTCCGTCCCTTGAATTAGACCGAGTTACAGGCATCCATTCTTTTAGTACCTTTTAGGTTAGGTTATAGTAAAGTGCTCTTGATGGCTTAATGGGAATTTCAGCTGGTGCAGAACATAGCAGCCCACTTTCTGGCAGTTGTGGCTTGCTGGGACCATGTTAGAGCATAATGTGCCCTCTAGGATACGTATTCTCTTCTTCTGTAACATGTCATCGTACCTTAAATGGAATCAGTGCCAAATACCCATAGATTTTAACTGAAATGGAAGATTTTTATCTGTGGATTTTTCTATCCATAGCCAAATAGTTGTAAATGCAACAGACATTAAGATTTGACTTGCAATGAGTTTACTTATATATTTATTTATTTTAAAAAGGAAAGTCTTTGGTGTGTCAGTGAGTAGGGTCTCTGTATAGATCTTTATTCCTGTCTGTACAGTTACTCTTCTGGATATAGTTGAAGTTACAAAATGGTCAAGATACATTAGCTACTGAACATGCACAGTAACTATTTTTCATAAAGCTTTCAACACTCGAGAATCTGACCAGTGCAAAATTACTGCATGGTATTGTGGAGGATTTATAAGGCTTTCAGTTCTGAGAGTTCAATGTAATGTCTTGGCTCTTTCAAAGCCTATCTGGCTGACAGCCAAGATCAGCATTTCTCGGCAAAACAAGAGGTGAAAAGAGCCAACTTGTCTGCACTGGCTTTTATTTATTAAAAGGTTCCAGATACAGATTGACTTCTGCTCATTATTTGATTTCGCCCAGCCTTGAAAGGGGACCTGGAAGCACTTTTCGCAGAGGGCTGAAAGAGTATATTGTTGAGCACCACTGTCATGTCTGAGCGATCTCCATGCCCTCATCCTTAAAGCAAAACAAAAAGAGGGTGGAAAACATGTAGAATTTCATCAAAACATCTGCTCAGAATCCTTTTGCCTTCAGGCTCCAGTCTTGCAGTGACAAATGTTGGAAATGGGGAAGAAAGGTACAAGGAATGGCACCTTGGCTCATCTCTGCAGGCCGTATCCTTGCCCTTTGAGGACAGAAAGGCTGTGTCTGTGATAGACAAGGCCTCCCAGTTCTCTGCTTGGCAGTGAACCCAGGCCCAGTATGTGTAGCAACACCACTCAATGACCACGTTGTACATACAAGTGTAAGGGGGCAGATGGCAACCTTGCAAATATTGCTTGATGGTGTTCCAGTGTTGCCCTTGGTGTGTATGCTGGAGTCATTTTTGTTGTTTTAATAATTTTTTTGAAAAAAATGGTTTCTACTTTGCCTGATCCCTTAGAAATAAAGTGGACAGCAGCTGCTTTAAGGTAAAATAATATACAACCAAAATAACCTTAGGCATTAAAAGCCACTTCAGATTTTCCCTAAAACAAAACAAACAAGTAATGTTGTGTAGCTTGTAGAAAATGCCCAGGCTTGGACTTAAAGTGGACTTCCAGGAGGAGAGAGTTTGAAAGCTGCAGAACAGTTGTCAAAATGTTGCTTGGTCTTTCCTAAGAGAGGTATTGAGGAGAATGCAAGAATTTGCCTTTTTTGAAGATTACAGTGATGGCATTCAGAGGTGGAGATTGTCTCCAGGGTATGTAGGGACTGGGCCATCTAGGTCAGAGACGTGGTCCTCCAGATGTCAAACTGCAGTTCCACTAATCCCTCTTGGCAAGCTTCCCTTGAGAATGCTAGCTAAAGCTGATAGGAATTGCAGTCCAACAAGAGCTTCTAACCAGAGTTTTCCATTCTGTTCTAGGTCACAGCTAGAACTTTAAGTGATGCACCAGTGTTACATGTTAAAGCTTAGTTCCCTTTAATTCTGATTAGAAGGTACCCCAGGATAATTGAATCACCTCTTCCTAATGCACAAAATTAGATGTTACAGTATCCTTATAAATTGATACATTTTGGAGGAGTTTGGGACCAAGAGCTCTTACGTGGGCAGACACCAACAAACACTGTCTAGATTGACCTGCACTTCTGTCAGCCTAAATGCCCTGGACATGCTGTCATTCCAAAGTAATAACAAGGGACCACTCTTTTTGGCAGGGAGGGAAAAGGTTAGCTTGCAAAGCAAAATTTGATTTGTAGCATGGCAGCAAAAATGCTCATGTTTTCAGAGTTTAATGCATTGTTTCTTTCCAAGACCTTTGGGGGTGGGCTAAAACTGTTAAGGTATTTTGAAAAATAAGTTTCAAAATAGCCCCAGACAGTATTTTTATAACACATCTTTCTATGCCATGTTATTGTCTGATAGTTTTATTATACCGGATCCTCTACTTGAAGTGAATGGAAAGCTGACAGGGTTGATTTTAACAAGGTTGTCAACACAGCATACAATATGGAAAAATAAAGAGATAGTGTCAACTGAATAGAATGCTATCCTTGAATAATAGGTTCCTGCTGTTAAATAAAAGCTAAAAGGTCAGTTGATGATTGTTTTCCAAATGGGAGACATTGAGTCTGTAGCAATGCTCTGTGTTGGCATTGACTGTCTTCATTATAGAGAATGATTGCTGCAAATTTTAATGCTGCATTTCAGGAATTACTTGAATTTCACAAATCACTTTTTATTTCATATCAGTATAAAGCTTTACCTAATACCTCATTTTTTTTCTCAGCCTGTTACACAGCAGCCTCTGAGACACTAAAAAGTTATAGGTAATGCTTTAATAAGCACACGTTACTTCTGTTGCTGGACCTAAACCAACCGTTAGGAACAGACCTAAAGGTTTGAGGATCCCTGAGATCGTTTGGGCGTATCTTAATTGATTCCTTTCAACTGTCTTATCCTCCCTCCTTTTTTTATGATTATCTTAAAGAACTAAAGTTCTTTATAGACAATTGAAATTTTCATGAAAGTGCACCTTTCTGATGTATTCTTCACTCTCACTCTTCTTCTCCATCCCACAGTTCTTTCAGTTTCTTTTCCTTCCATCTTTTTGACCAGAATGCCCCTGGCTCTGCTGGCATCGTCATACCCTCAATGGAAGTGCAGGAGGCAAGATAGAAATGGCTGCAGGACCGGTGACAGGGAAGAAGGAAAGAGACATGTGCATTAGCAGGAGAAGGTTCTTGACCCAGTCACCCGTTTCCCCAGTGCATTGCTTGGAGAGAGGCTGTCCTTTGAGTTAAGGGGTTCATTGGAGATGGGCTAGGCAGTAGCCCATCCCACGGCCCTTCAAGTGAGTGTCCAAGCTGGCCCTGTTAGACTACCTTGGTTCCAAGGAACCTTCCCCAGAAGCCATACCTTGGGGAAATGCACATTTTGGTGCCAGTAGCCTTCTCCTGCCACTGCCACCACCCCTTCCCTGGATGAGTTCAGAGGGGGTGAAACTTTAAATGGAGTGTGACAAGCGTGCCAACAGGATTCTGGCATTTGTTGTTGCCTGTGTCCATCTCTGTCCCTTTTGGAGCCATGGGTATGTGTGTGTGTGTGACTGCAGTAGGTGTGGGGTCCAATTTTTGTACCGCCAGCAGGCCATTTCAGCGCCATATTGACTGGAAAGTGACAAAACTTTGCAGCTAGAAGTGAGTCTTTCAGATGCAGTCTGTGACTGGAGTATTTGGGGTGGGGGAACACCTGGGATGTTGGACCAAACCCCTGGAAAGACGCACTTTCACCATCTGTGCACTAGATGATGACCTCTGTGCTGTTTTCCATCACTCCTTTGCAAATGCTACCTTCCAGTAGTCTTCACTGTGTGAACGTGTTTTTTTTTTTTTTAAGGCTTCCTGTCTCTCACTCAGCTAGAGTGGGAGAAACACAGAACTTGCATAACATTCTGCAGTCACCAAATAACCTGCTAGATCCATGCAGTCACCCCACACCTGCTGTTATGCAAATATATTTTAATAATTCTCATTTCCAATAAATAAACAAACCATCCTCTGAATAGTCAATTTTAATTTGACCAGGCTTACCTGATGACTTCTTAAAATGGCACAACAAAGTCTTGTGCCATATTTCTGTTTCCTTCATAGATGTATGCATCTGCGCTGAACACAATGCCGGAAGTTTGGCCTGTCTGCCTTTCATCTAGTCTGCAATTCTTGGGGAATCAGTGTGTTGCAGTGTTTAGAGTGTCAGACAATGACCAGCTTATCCCATCTCCACTTAGCCATGAAGGTTACTTTTAAGCCAGCTGGTGTGTCAGTAAGATTGTTAGGATAGCAAGCAGGGGGTCATTTAAAATGGGGTAAGGGATGCTTAGCTCCCTGCCTTTAAAAAAAAAAAAGGATAGTACATATTTGGCACTTCGCTTCCTCTGCTTTCTGCTGAGTCTGTTGGAGGTTGGCAGTAGTGCTGGACCAGCTGAAACTTGCCACAGCTGTCCAAAGTGTGTTGCATCTACTAATGGAACATCAGATTAAACATTTGTTTTCTCTCTTTAGGCTGGGGGACGAACATTTCAGTTTCCAAACTTGTTTCCAGAAACAGAAGAAACCATTGAACCTGGCTCTTTTGAAGACATCCAGAAGAAATTTATGGAAGATGAGAGACAGAGACAGAAAGATGATCCCAGGCAAGGGGGAGTTCCTAGTTGGTTTGGACTTTGATGAAATCAATGTGCTGTTTTGTTTTAGGTAGCCTGGAGGGATCTCAGTCTTTGCATCCAATATTGATCCTCATCTGGAAATCCTGTGACAAGATATATTCCTCCTCATTTTCAAAAGCCAATTGAAAATATCCTATCTGGTACCCAGTTTGTGCAGCAATAATTCCTTAGAAGAGAAATGACAAGAGAGTTTAGGATCAGGCATAAAAAAGGAGCAAATCAGGACCAATGCTTTCAGTTTTCAGATCCTGTTATTTCCCTTTGTGGAAGGAAACATTTCCTGTTATCACTTTTACCTCTTTCTGCTCTGGATAGGGTAGTGAAATGCCATTCACAGGCAAAAAGAAAGGAATCTGACTTCTGTAATTGTGAGGGGAATATCTATAAGTGTAAGAATGACCAGGCTACCTCTAAATTATCAAGAGAGGCTAAAGTTTCTGTTTCATAGTCTTTGTGGGAAGACACTGTTGGGGTGTTCCATTAATAATGATAGTGGTGCTGTGTTTGAGAGTGAGGTTGCATACAATCTGTTCATGCAGCCTGAAAGAGATCACTGAAGCTTCAGAACATATACATGTACCAGTGGAACCTGAACCAATAAATGTCCCTAACCTTCTCTACTTTCTTATCATCTGTGTATTCATTCTTAAATACTTGCATAATCTCATGTGCAGAGATTCCCAAGTGCTTTCATAAAGTTCTACTTCTTTACCTCAGATATGGTAGTCAACTGCAGCAGATTCAAAGGAAGGGTTGTTTTCTGCCTGGATCCTGTTAGACGTATCTTTACCCAACCAGCTCCCCCTTCATTCATTCACATATATACGTGTAGAGAGGGGGAGAGAAAGAGAGAGAGGCCTCATTTCTGTTCTTCTCTGCTTTCAAGTGCACATGTCAGTTGTTAATCTGAACAGTGCAA
Source organism: Ctenosaura bakeri (assembly GCA_948474755.1). Taxonomy (NCBI): domain Eukaryota; kingdom Metazoa; phylum Chordata; class Lepidosauria; order Squamata; family Iguanidae; genus Ctenosaura; species Ctenosaura bakeri. The sequence goes on along the minus strand of CAOLHI010001102.1, from coordinate 381,326 downwards.
CAGGAACAAGTGTCTGAGTGGAACTTTAGCTCTGTTGCGTTTTGCAGAAATCGTAGCTCAGATGCAGTGGTCTGTGGTTAGATATCCTAGAGGTCAGTTCTACTACTTAACCCAGCAGTGTATTTCAGTAAACATAACCTTTTGCTCTCACCAGTTTTGTTTAATTTAACAAAGCCCGTGCCACTGTTTAGTATGTGATAAAACAAGTTAAAAACAGACTGGCCAAGGCAGACTCAATTGTATGGATATCTTTTTGTTGTTCAACTCCAGAGTTGCATTGCATGCAGCCAGTGGCTGTTGCTACATAGATTAATCCAGTATAGTAGGCCTAAGTCCTATTTGAGCATGATGCCAAGCTGATCAGATGTTCTCTCTCAAGAAGACAAGACTGCATTTTTAAATTTCAAGGCAAGTAACATTCTGTGTAGCACAACTTAAGTTGCAGCATCATAAAAACTTAGGGAAACTGTTGAGGAGAATTCCCCTATATCCATGAAGTCACTGGAATCATTCTCATTCTTAGAACTATCTGTTTTATTGTAGTATCAATCCACACATAGTCATTTTGAAAATGTATTTTTTTTTTATTATTTGACAAGTAATGCCTCCATTTTTGTTTCTCCTGAACTGAGCAAGTTTTAAGAATTCAGCTTAGATAGGAGAAACATATATACAACATCTGGTAATTAGCCTCATGAGCATCTCTGCCTTCCTTCACTCCCTTCTTTATACCAAGATTTTATGCCTGTGAATTTATTTATTCTAAGTTGCTCCAGATCACATGTAATGGGGAAATGAAACAAAAACAGCAGCCTGTTTTAGCTTTATTTTTACATTGGATATAAAATCTACTTCAGGTGAATGTGTGTCAGAAGGAAAAGATACCAGTATAATGGATGTTAAATCATGTTCAAAAAATGTTGAGATGCTAACGCTGTGCGGTGAGCCCTCCACTTTTGTGGGTTCAGCACTCATGGATTTTATTATGAGTGGATTATTTTATTTATTTATTTAAAAAAATCCTATTCTGTTTGCCCCTGCCATGAAAAAAAAAAGAAGTGTTCTCCGTTTTTAAAAAAAATAGCATTTGTGATTTTTATTTGTGCTTTTCCCACTTTTGACAGAGTCTCTTGCCCCTAACCCCTGTGAAAGTGGATACTATGTATCTATGTATCTAGAAACATGCATAAATCATATACATAAAGTCTTGTTTCATTTTCTTGCATACAGATTGGCAAGCACATTGATTGTCTCCTCATATCATGGTAAATATGGCCCTGGATTCAAGACTGAAGTCAGTGGTGCATTACAAGCAGTGTTTCTGAAAGTATACAATAGGAAATCTTTTCATGTAGTACACTGGAAATGTCAGGCACAGTTCACTTGAATCTCTGCCTCCTTAGGGTTTGTTGTAGTAAACTGTTAAAGATCACTTGCCATCAACAGCTCTCATTCAGTGTACATAGGAGTCACTTCCATATCATCTTGTATGGAGACTCTAGCTGTTAAGTCTGCATTCAAGATGGACCTATTGATTTTGATTTCTTTTATTTTTCCAAGTTTCAGAGGGTTCTGTCCCATTTCCATATCATTTTGTGGCTTTTAAAAGAACTATATGCATCAAAATGTATTTATTTCACTTGATAACAGTTACATTTTGGTGATGTCATTTGGCAAGAACACATTTCCCTTAATACATGCAATTATGTATGCACTTTTGTGCAGTATACATAATGCCTTTTTGGTATATTTTGATTTTTAATATATACATTTCTGTGCACACATCTTATAATTCATATTTTGTGTGTGTTTGGTTTCAAGAATTGCACTACATAACAGAGTTGCAAATACCAGAGGTTATTGATTTTGGGAACTATGAATTTGGTAAGTTGTTGCAAATGGAGTGATATTGTCCCCCATCCTAGCTGGGTATAACTTTATCAGGAGACAGAATCAATTTCTTTATCTGAAAGAGAATAAGGGCTTGTTTGTGGGTATTTGTTTAATGCCTGCCGTGTGTGTGTGTGAGTGTGTGTGTGAGTGAATGGGTCTTGACTTACCTAACAACCATAGAACGAATCAGTTTACACATTTGGGTGCAAGCCCTCCAGTAGATTCTAATCACGTGGGTACATATGTAAATTGTAAATGAATCCTAAAAGGTTAATAAGCAAAAAGAAAACTATGGAGTGGAAGTACAATTCTAAGTCACAACTCCATTTTCAGGCATGATCATCTAGACTTCCCATCTTGGAAAATCAACATAATACCAAAAAAGAGTGATGTGGGAGCACTGTCTTTAGAAGGAAAGTTTGTATCATTTGGGGCTTTTTTTTAGTTTTGAAGGGAAAGATGACATCATGTTGAGTAGGAGACATAATATAGGCTCATGAAATTATGAATCATACAGAAAGAATAAAGATTTCTCTCAACACTGGGACTTGTAGAGAAAAGGCTCTGCATTTTTGGAGCAACGTCGTTAACAGCTTACTACTAGAAGATGAAGAGATATTTTTCAAAGTAAAATAAAAAACCCCCACCATTTTTATAGTTTGTCAGGCATGTTTGAAAGCAGAATAAAGTTTGGGAAAGTTACCGTAGACACAATTCCCAGAACCCCCTACTCAGTATGGGGTTTGGCCAGTGACTGTGCTGGTAAGGAGATTTTGGAATTTTTTTTTTTTTTTTTTTTAAATATATGCTGTCACTGAATAATAGCTTCTAGGGACAAATGATGAAGGAGAGCAGCTGCCTTCAGGCCTAGCTTCTAGGCTATCTGGAATAATGCCTAGCTACACTGTTTTTGCTTTCTCTCTCTGGTCCCTGAAGAGAGAACTTAAGGAGACTTACTTGAGTATATATACAACTTGAAGTTGCCCTACTACTACTTGGAAAAGTATTGAATCTTCCCAATGGACACCTTTTTTCCCCTCCCCAGCCCTCCTGCCCTTGGCCACAACAAATGTTTTTCATTCAAAGTTGAAATCAGAACAACTCATAAAATGTTTACAAGGAGACAGCTGTTCCCCTGAGAGGCACTCTAAATAGGATTTTACGCACACCCCTTCTGCTCATTAGCTGCCTTTCACCTCCCCCCGCTTGGTTTCCCCTTTTGACAGCCCGGTGTGTAGTTTGTTGCTTGCAACTCTTTATGAGCTGCCTACCCCCTTCGTGTCCAATAACCAAAACAAATATCGCAGAGTGCGTCATGATCTAGTTAAGCGAGCAGGTTGATCACAAACAGAGGGCAGTTGGGGAGATCTTGCCACACAGCAGTTAATGAGAAAAAGTTGTAGGTCCACCTACAGCGATTCTTAAGAATCAGCTTGTAGGCAGGTTTTCCAAAAGGCCGCAGCACAGGATTTACTGTTTTGGAAGGGCTTTTGCAGAATAGTTGGTCTTTGGTGTTCTGTGCAGCAGAAGTTATTTAGTGGCCACTATTTAAAATTTAATGCTACCTGTTGGGTTGTACAACAGGGATGAGGAAGTCCAGCACACCCCAAGGCTGTTTCCATGGCCATGACACTTGCAAGTTTCCCCCTTGCCCCCTTTCTAGCCCCCAAAAGGTGAAATGCCTTTCCTGGAAGCCTCCAGGGACACAGTCACATTGTACACATTACAGTGGTATGATTCCACTTTATCTGCTGTGGCTGCATCCTGTGGGTTCCTCGGACTGGTTCTTTAAGGAAGAGCATTTAGAACTTCTAAACAGAGAGCTCTAACACCCCTGACCAAACTACAGAGGATTCCATGGAATGCAGACAGGGCACTTAAAGTGGAATCGTAGTGCTGTTTCAGGTTGAGGAGGGGCCATAATGAAGGACACATCTTTGTGGGCATATGTTAATTCGTGTGTATGTGTGTTTAAAGGGTTGGTTAGTATGGGGGAAAATAGTTTCAGTCATGTGGCTGTTTCAGAATTGGCTTTCTAGCTCCTTGAGGTTAATAGTAGCCAAACATTTTATTAATTATTGTTTTATTAAGGAGAATCATCATACATTGGGCTAATTCCAGCCTTACTTATAAACAGGAAATTCATTAAAATTAATTCAGCTTAAGTTAGCCATTGTTCTGAGCTGATCTGCTCTGAGTATGACTAAAGGTCCTTTCATACTATACAATTGTAGTCCTATAGACTCCACTGTCTGCCATGGAATCCTTGGGTGCACAGTTTTAGGGAGGAGTATTCAGAATGCTTAGCCAGAGGGCTATTGAGTGCCTCCCCAAACTGCTTAAGGATGCATTTTAACAGGTGGTTGGTACAAGTTCCTCCCTGTATCCCAAGGCTGTGCTGAGCATGTGGTAAAGATAACCATAGTCAGCTGCCAAAGCTATCCAAGTTTAACTTCAGTAAAGGCCAAAACCTAGAACCAGCTGAAGCTGCAGAGGCTTCTGGGAGAAATAAAATAAGAAAGTTAGCATAATGGGCAAAGAAGTTTAACACAATGGGACAATTATTACATGTCATCCTAATCCTCCTTATAAAAAAGTATTTTGTTTTTTCCTCATTAAAAACTGCATCCTCCACCTCATGCTTCCTGGAAACTGCTATACAGAGGCATTCAAGCATATGGATTATGCAACATCCTTCACATGACCACAGGCCTTTTCACACTATACAATCACAGCACTATGCGTCCACTTTAACTGTCACGGCAATGCCTTTTGGAATCCTGGGACTTCCAGTTGAGGGAAGGCCTTTAGAATTCCCACCCAGAAAACTCTTCTAGTGCCTCACCAAGTTACAAATCCCAGCATTCCATTTAAAAAAAAAAAAGTGGAATCTGCACAGTGCTATGAATGTGTTGTGTGAAGGGAGCTCAGGAGTGGCAATTCACCATTTAAAGAGGTTGAAAAAAAAAGTTCTTCAAAATAAAAAATAGACTTTCAGGAAGGCTCTAGGTTCAGAAAACCCATCTCTGGACCTGCTGGTATAACCCACTCTGAAGTAAAATATGGAGAAATGAGTGATTGCTTGAGATTAGGAGCAGAACAAAGCATACAGATACTAAACTTGGTAGTTGAAAATGGCACTGCCATGCATGCATTTAGAGAGAGTATAGCACCGGTTTACTAGATATTAGGGAAATACGAGAATACCCTCTCTGAACTTCCATGAGCACTGCTTAGACAGGGATGAAAACTGAACTTAACTCCAGCTAGAGAGTTCTTACATTCTAGACAGAGGTCTAGATAAACTGAACAAGACAGTCAGAAGAAAAGTGTAAAATTCAGGACAGTGAGAACTCACATATGATGGAGGTGCAAAAATAAGTTGCAGTAGGAGGTTGGGTGAGAGGGTAAGGTGGGCCAGAACAGCCAGGGTCTGCTAAAGGGCCATGGAGAGATGATTAAAGAACAGAGGAAAGTGGGTTGATCATTGCAGAACTGGAGACTGAGGCTTCGGGGCAATATAGGCAGAGTTGCTAGTTACAGTTACAGAACTCCCTTCCTATAATTTTTTCCCTTCAAACCTTTTTCTCAGAGTATCCAACCAATACTCCGCAGATGGCATTCCAGGGCTTCAGTCATGCCTTTAGCTTTTGCTGCCCTTCTTTGCACTACCCCTGAGTATGTGTTTCTTTTAAGAAGCAGCAAAACTCTAGCGAATTTAAAGTCAGGCATTGGGCTTTGGAGCTGGCTTTCTGCCTCCTTGTCCACCATACAGTGGATCAGGGAGAGCTAGCACATCTGCACTGCCAGCTGGCCCCAGAGAAGCTGCCTCCCTTCCTTCTTTCCTCAGCAGTGGTCAACTTGTCTTGGGCCAGGAGCCCAGTCGCTCCTCATTTTGAAAAACACATTGTGGTATGGCCATGAATGAGCATACTCAGAAGTGTACAGTAGAAATTCTGCATCAGATACCAATGCCCATACCTCCATAGTAGCATCTTCTGCAGGACTAGCCCAAGACATTTTGCTGTCTGAGGTAAATGAGCAGTTGAATCATAATTCAGCACTAGCATCTCCAGCAACCAGGGCCTGGCGTCTTCCCAGAGATAAAGGGAGAGGAATCTTAGTGCTCATGCACTGCCTTGAAAAGTATAGATATGTATATATGTCTTCATTTGGTAGACTTGATGTCTTTTTAAATTTGAATGGCATACTGTGGTTGGTGCTTATGGTCTTATGTTTAATGAAATCCTCAGAGACTGACCCTGATCACATCACTAGGGCTCACCCTCAGTGACATCACAAGGGGGCATCCCTACACCTGCTGTATGGGCACTGAAACCTCTGGCAATCCTGTTCAGCACTGGCAACTGGAAAGCTCCCCTCACTACACCTGAAGGCGACATTTTAGTGTAATTGGTTTTTTTTTTAACGTTTGTCCTAGTCATACTTTTTACTTTATTTGATTTTAAATGCAAATTGTCAGCTGCCTTCAGGCCCTTGCTGGGAGACAGGCAGGATAGAAATTAATTAATTGAATAAACAGCCTGGTTTCTACTTCAGTTGTAAAGAAGTGCTGTAGGTGTAGTGTGTTGAACTCTCAGGAACACTCTCTAAATATTAAACACTATGTATTCTTGTTTATTATTAATTATTCTTATTTATTCTTATTTGTGAGCCAGCATGGTATAGTGGCTTGAGTGTTGGGCTATGACCCCAGAGACAAGGGCTTGAATTACCTCTTAGCCATCAAACCTCACTGGGTGACCCTGGGCAAGTTACACTCTCTCAGCCTCAAAGGAAGGCAAAGACAAACCTCCTCTGAACAAATCTTGCCAAGAAAACCTTGCGATAAGTTTGTCTTAGGGTCACCATATGTTGGAAATGACTTGAAGGCATACAACAACAGCTACAACAATTCTTATTTGTTGAATACATAATTGTGCATCAAAACACAGATGTTCTAACTTAGAAATAGAGTCTACCATGACCTTCTCAGCATAGATAGGAATTTCCTTTTTGTTTCGGACTACATCTTCCAGAATCTCCCAAGCAGCTGGGATGTTCTAGGTGTTGTAGTCCCAAACCTCCCCCCTTCCATTATTTTCAAATTCAGTAATACTAGCTCATATTTCTGAATGAGCAAGAGCAGAAAAATCAGCACTAGACTTTTGGAAAAATCCTGAGACTCCTTATTACAGGCCTCAAGCTTTACTGACAGAGGAACATAACTGATTAAAACAGAATGACTAATACAATAAAAAGCCCATTGGTAAGAAGAAGTCCTAGGAAACAGATGCACATATAAGCTTAATAGGAACCAAACTGACATTCCAATTTCTCCTCTTTAGAGCCCCCTTTTCCACAGAAATAGGATACACAGGCAACGCCAGAAGATATTCATCATTTTTATGAACTGGCTTTTGCTTACTGATGCTGGGTACTGAAATACTTTACATATCCCCGTGTCACTTTCCTCTTCTCACCTCAGATTTAGAACGCTCAGTGTAGAAAGTTGTCCAATTATGCCTGCCAAAGAATGGCAAATCTGGGATCTGATCCCTGGAGTGCCTAGCTCTAGCCCTTTCAGGAAAAAGAGAGTTGCGGTAAAACTCGTGTGAGTAACAGCTTTTTTGGCTTCAGGATAGCTTAGGGTGATAGCCTAGCCATTGTCATCTACCCTCCTCAAGCACAGCAAACACTCTTCCATTTGTTTTTGTGTCTCTGTCTTAGATTGACAGAGTGAACCTACCATGCAGGGTTCTTGACAAGATTTGTTTGGAGAGGGGGGATGTTGCCACTGTCTTCCTGAGAGAGTATGACACCCCAAGGTTACTCAGTGGGTTTCCCTGACCCAGTGGGGTTTAAACCTTGGTCTCCCAGAATCCTAGGCCAACACTGAAGCCACAACATCCTCCTGGCTCACCCTTTTATTTGCAGTAGGTTAAAACAGGCAGAGTTGGGGTGATTCAGCCTGAGTCTTCTAGCCCCCCCAACCCCTTTTGATTTACAGAAGCTGTGAAAGTTACTTTTTTTGGACCAGAACTCTCAGAATTAGAGTTGCAGTCCAAACATGTAACTTTTCCAAAGCTTTGGCATGATAGCAATCCCTTGTGGGAAGTGAGAAGCAACTCAGCTGCTAGTTAGTATTTGGCTGCTTCTGGTGGCCCAGGAGGCCAGCAGCTGAACCCTAGAAGGTCAGGCTCTGGACACAGAAATGGGTGCATGTCTCCAGGGAGTGAAATGATTATTTGACAGAAGTGCTTGGAATGAAGCAATCTCATTTCTGGAGTGACGCACAAAGCTGTTTCTTCCATTTGGCACCAGGAGGGATGCAGCTGCTGGCCTTCCTGTCAAGTAGCATAGCTGTGGAATGGATCCTTTCCCCCTCTGGCTCTACACACACACACACACACACACACACACACACACTTGATAGAAAGTGAACCAGTGAGAACATGAAGGGATTTATGGTGCCTTGCCTCATCTACATGGGCCAGATGACTCTGTGTCTGCACATCTTTAAGGCCAAGAAAGGGCACTGAGGTTATTAAGTCAGCTCATGGTATTTTCTCAAGTAATCCCTTGCTTTAAACTTCTGTGAGTTCTGGTGGCCAGTTCCTTTGTATGACAACTTGAGCACCCAATTCTTGCCTATGGCTTTACATGGAAAAGAAAAAGGGAGATTTTGGCCACTTTTACCCAGCAACATGTTCTCATGAAGCAGTAAAACAAAGGATTCTGGATTACTTTGCCTTCAAATGTTGGGCTACATTTCCATTTCCATGTCTGCAACAGGTATCAGTTGCAACAACATTTCTAATGGGATATTCAGATGTAGTTCATTCATGGTAAGCCACACATGGCAGGTGGTTGAGTTGCCAGGTTCTCAGCCTGTTCTTGGCTCTGACCTCACTCTTTCCTTCAGATTTCAACTGCAAGTATTTGGGAATTTTTCTTTTCTGGATCAAGAGCCACTGTCTCACAAGATTCATAGGAATGCTCACCATAGTAAGTCCTGAAAAATCTGTTTTTGTAACCTGCCTGGGCAGTGTGTAAAACTATATATACAAGAAGAAAAGAAAGACAGTTTCATGGTGGCGTATAACAAAAGCTAATTTAAAAAAATAGCTTTCCATGAGTTTGGGGCAAAGCAGCAGTGTCTGCCCCACAGTTCTACAAAGTCTAATAACCTTCCTCCTTCCATCATATCTTGCCTGTCTAGTTTACCCACAACTCAGTGTGGTTATGTGTAGCTTATGCCAATAATACATACCAAAACATTTCCAAACAATATAATAAAATCTATTAATAATACATATAGATCCATTGTTAAAATTCATGAAGGAAATATGTACCTGAGCAAAAAGGCCTCTGCCATAAGATGAAATGCAGTTAAGAAGGCTACCAACATAGCCTTTTGGGACAAAGGATTCCGGAGCTGAGGGCCAGTCATTGAGAAGGGCCCATCTCCCATTTAGACCATCTGTCTATGTCGGGAAACCCAGCTAGTTTTTGTCAAGCCCTGGGGGTGTATTGGCTGAGGAGAGTATTTGCTGTTGTGAGAAAGATTATTGGAATATATGCCTCATTTGTCACCTCATTTGCTTCTCTAGATTATGGCCCAGAGGTTTGCTCACCAATTGAATCCAAAGCTGTACCAGCCACCAACTGCTGTGCTTAAGGGTTGGACCTTGTACTTGTGTCCACAGGAGTGGGGGGAAATGTTTCTTTCTAAAACCATTGACATTTCATGAATACATGGAGGAGAAGACAAACACTTAGCAAACCAACAAAGTTCCCTAAGAGCATGCAGAAAGTTAGTGGCAAAATTTAGATCTGTAACCTATGTCTTCACATTTTCATTTTTACATTTTGTTAGCTGCCCCAGTTACTAGTAATTATAGTGTGGTGGTGGTTGCTGCTGCTGCTGCTATTGCTGTTGCCAAATCAAACAAACAAACGGACAAACCCAGGTCTTTAGATTTTCATTTTGGTGTTGTAATCAGTCCCTGGGAGGATGTGGAAAAATGACACACCATGGTCACAAGTACAATAGAGTTAAATGCACCTGAATCCCATTTATTCTACTGAAGACTTCATAGTGCTGAACTCTGCACTGGATCATGGTCCAGAGGTTTGCTGAGCAATAGGATCCAATTGACTTCTTGCTTCTTTGTCCTGAAAAGCAAATGATATGACTAAGTTCACATAATCCTGACAAGGGTAACCGGTCTTTCTATTTTGTTCATTGATTTCTCTCTGAACAAGTTTGGTCTAAACCCAAGGAAGAGCTGTATGTGTTTGAAGTGTGTAAAATATTTTTACTACTAAGGTGATTTAGATGGAAACAGTTGCCTGATTGAGGTTATATATTTTTTACTCTATCTTGTTTAATATTGGGCCACACTATGTGCAACGCATAGTTTCTTGGTGTGTCCTGACCTTTGCTAAATGGTTGGTCAGCGTAGTGGGCAACTTTGTAAACATCCTGTTTATCCTAGAATGAGAGAACAGCTGACTTGAAAGATAAATAAATACAAAGGTTTCTGCTTGAAAGAGTCCCTCGTGTTCTAGATAGCAAACAAAATGAAAATTGTATTTCTGCAAGATACATAGACTTCTAACCTCTTCTTTCCTCATGAGGAACATGACACATCTGCATGGTACCATGTGGTACAGGAGGGTGTGGCAGTGAAAATATGTTCAGATTGCCAAAAGGAAAAAAAAGGGGGGGGATTAGATCTTATGCATAATTTATGTTTTGTCACAAAGGAACCCAAATTGTACATGAATTGGCAAGAATCTGTAATTCCCACCACCTCACTAACTCCACTTGTTTGCTGTTAGTTTGTTGCGACAAGGGAAGTTGTTTACTTTGCCAGAGAGAGGGCCAGATGCAAGAGAAGCTGCTCTGCATGCAAAGTTTTTATAAAAACGATGGGGAGAGGAGAAGCAGAGAAACTAGGAGCGTTCCAAGTCCTTTGTAACAGATTTCAAAATCCAGAAGACTGTCATTTTGCTTGTTAAAAAGATGTATCGAGGCAAGCTGCAACTTCTCATATTCCATTCAACAAGACTGAAATGGTTTTCTGTGTACTCCACTGTGCTGAACACCAAACCATTTCCCTTGGTTGATATGTATGATCAGGACATAATGGCACTGTGAAATCTAGGCAAATGCGCCTTAATCCAGAGAGTGCTCACAGTGCATGCGTAGATATTTTGCATATGGAGGTCCTTCATTTAGATATATGGAGAGATCCAATTTGTGAGAATTCAGAAATTGCACATGCAGAATGACTATCCTTTTAAAAAAATGGAAAGCTGTTCCTAGATGGAAACTCTGTGCAAGTCACTTAACTGAGATGACAATGAAGCAGCAGTAAAAAGGAGTCTAGGAGTCTAATATGAAGAACATAAGTGATGTCTGTTTTCCATAGTGGGGAGAAAGGCAGTGTTGTAAAACTCATTCTGGATCTGAAACTAATTTGCACTCTACATTATCTTACGCTCTTTACTGAAGTTGGTGGAGAATATTCTTTCAAATACTTCCTAGAATATTTAGTGTTTAGCATCACATCTGATCCTCCAAGATTTTTGTAGTAACTCTTAAAACAGGACATTCTGAAGTTAGCATTCTGAAGTAGTCAGTATTTAGCAGTGTTAACATTTGACAATATTTTAACTGATATGCAATTGCATCTAGTACACAATGCAAACATGATTTATGGTTGTGATGTTTACTAAACTTTTAAAAAAATGCTCTTAGGACATAGCAATGGGAGGGGATGCCAACTCTTATTTTTAATTGCATATCAGTTAAAATACTGGATACAGAAATCTCCTTCAGAGTGGAGAACATATAAGAGTTGATTTAATAGTTGCTTTAACTCAGCATATATAAATTAGTTGATACTTGGGATTTTTTCCCCTATTCCTTGGGGACAGAATACATGTATTACTGAAGGAGATGTTCCTATTATTTGAGGATTGAGCATTTCTTGGTTTTGGAAGACATAGTACTTCCATTTCTAAAGGTCTCCTTCAGCTCTCTCTTGGCTTGAGACTATTGTCCAGTACTGTGAAAACAGGGCACCCTGCCTCATCAGTCTAAAATTCCAATTCTGCAATGCAACACAGCATTTCAGTCAAAGCCTACTGTATTACTCTTCATTACACATTTTTACTCAAGTAACGGAAATGTAATGGCTGGCATTCTGTATTACAGTTACAGATTCATAATTTAGAGTTACAGATCTCTAATTCTAGGTTATGAATTTATAACTGCTCCATATTCAGTAAGACTACTTAGTTTTACTTTAAGACTATGCAAGTGCCCATCTTAACAGCCAGATGCTGCATCAGGTGAAGGTGCTGATCAGGGAGTGAGGAGTTTGACATTTTCAGCTCCTCCCACCAGCAGACAAGGCTGTGACAATCAGAAGCAGGACCTCCAGTGCAATTCCTCATCACAGACTCATTTGCTGGTGGAAGGTGGCCGGACAGACCTCCTTGGCCTGATGCAGCTGCTGGTTGTTAAGGTGAGCTTGTAGGGGAGGGAACAGGACAGGAGACATTACTCCATTACACATACAGTGAATCCTCTGTATCTTCATGGGTTCGGTTCCAGGAACTCCATGAATGGTAAAAAACGCAAATGATCATGTCCCATATTATTGAATGGCAGAACATGTGTGTGGATGCTTCGGCACATTCATGTTCACGTCACAGCCATTTTATGTATAGGACATGATGTTCTGCAGTCACCAGAAATTGCAGATCTAGAAGCTGCAGATCCATAGGGTCCACTGTATGTAACTACGTAGCCAATGCAGAATATCAATTAATAATGTTTATGAAACATAATGTTTATGAAACTAACAGTAGAGTAAGGTGGTTTTGCCAGTTATTCACATGCTTAAGTATTAATTATGAGAAAGCCAAATTATTATGTGCAAAGGTCATCACTGAAGAACAAAGCAGACTTAAGAAAATGTCAAACCTGTCCCTCTGTTTCTCCAGTACTTAGAGGTGCTATTAATGAAAAACCTCTCCCAGATGGTATTTTGAAACTATAAACAAATTTTTGTTAAACAAAAGTGAAAGGAGCAGCCAGAGTTAAAAATTACCCTCCTGGGTAGATCGGCTTTTGACTCACATCCTGCCCATTTTTTTTTTCTATTTTAGACAATCCAGTTGAGGCTGGTCTCTCAAATAATAACTAAATGGCAACACAAAACAAAATTAATCTCCTTCCCCCCTCCCTCTCTCTCCCCTTTCTCTGTCAGACACACACACGCATTCACAGAAGGCCCAAAAATTTCAAATTCCTGAAGATCATTTAGTACGGACCAAACTCAAGAAGAGACTAGTAACTCCAAGCTTAGGAAAAGATTATATATGTTTTCACTTCAAATAACTGATTTGACTCATCAGGACAGATGAAATGACATCATGGACACAAATGGAAGGAGAACAATGGGCAGAACTGCTTTCATATTCTTACCTTCTACTAGGAGAAAAATTGCAATATTTTTAAAAAGACTCCCATGGCAATACTGAGAATTTGGTGTCAGTGTGCAAGGATCTTGGCATCAGTCACTTCCCTACATTGTCCCTTCTTAAACCCCAAATATAAACATGAAGAAAAATTCAGCAATAGGCAAAATGGGGAAACAAAAAGATTTGTATAGGATCTGGGATTTCTGTATGGGAGGGAAACTGCAAGATCAGAAGTAGATATCACTTAAATTAAAGGGTATGAGAGTTCTGTGAGTACATACACTTCACCTTACTTCCTTTGTAGCTACTTTATATAGAACTTGGAGATCAAAACAGATGTAGCAAATGTTCTGTTGCATTGGAATGACAATAATATCAAAGGACAAGTATCTTAAATTTCTAGGGAAATTGTAGACGAAGCTTTGAGTCAACGCTCTAGTTGAAAGGTAATTTGGGAGCTGGATTTAGCAGTTTCTATTACTGATATGAGATCTAGCTTGGTGTAGTGATTTGAGCAGTGGACTACAACCTTGGAGAAAACACTGTTTGCAGTGTGCTGTCACTTCCACACCCAGTTTTAGGGAAAATTAGTGTATAAATAAAGTTCATTGTTGTTGTCATTATGACCATTATCATCATCATCTGTGTCAGAGCAGCTGAAGGAATGTTCAATGAACATTTTTCACTGGGGGTTTCTGTGTCTAAGTAAAATGCACAGAATTAACAAGGAAATGTTATGCAGTTGCTGGCAAGGCTGTGTGAAAGCTCAGTGGTAGGATACATGTGGCCATATTATCCAAAAGTTGCTGATTTCTGGAAAGAAATGACTGAGTTTTTAAATTTAATTATAAAACAAAGCATACAGCTGTGTGATGTGTGATTAATACTATCCATCTCTGAAGGAGAAAATTAACAACTCTAGCATAAGGAATTAATTTGAGGGCCTTGAATATGGAGACAGCAAGGACATGAAAAGATTTGCAAGAACTTTCAATAAGATGATACCTGAGCAGACTATAAATGATTGCATTACCTGCAATGTTAATTTGTGAATAAAAACAGGCCAGAGGTGAAATCAAAGAAGACCAATTTGCTGAGGTTTGGTCACCATTTACTTTATTTGTGTCTGATTTAACTTGGCCACATGGCTCTCCAATTAATCAAATGACATTTTGGAAATGAACTTTTTAATATTGACATCAAGAACGATGATTTGATCTGGTATGAATGATGAAAATGGTATTATATTTATTATATCCAGCTCTGATTGTTGATTCTTGATTTTTTTGTTTTTGTTTTTGGTTATGAGGATGGGGCTACTTCTTGTTTCTTGTATCCTGTCATGCATTATGAATAAAAATTAATTTAAAAATTAGCAGCATTGGACAACTGACTGGCAACTGAATATAATATCTTGCATTCATCCACTCATTCATTCAGCAGTTCAAACAAGAATAGGTTGAATTCTGATGCCTTATGATTTCAGAAGCTAGATTTATGAAGGAAAATATTGACATAAACTGTAACTTGAATTTTGTTAACACCTTCAAGAGTATTTCTGCTCTGTTTTTTCCTTGAGAAGACCCCACATGATTAACAATACAGTCAGTCCTCCACATTTGATAGGGATAGGAGTGCAGGACCCTCGCAAAAGTGGAAAAATCGCAAATATCAAAATGTGAGTGTCTGTGGGAAGGGAGCCTTTGTAATGGTAATCACTTGGGGTCTTCTCAGGGAAAGAACATTCATTCATTCAAATGGGCTCAGAGAATGGCTGCAGTGGTTTATCTGGGAATAAGTTCCCTTAAACTCAATGAGGCTTACTTTTCAATATACATTTATAGCAGAGATCGGCAAAGTGCAAGATGTTGGACTGCAGATGCAATCATCTCCAGCCAGCACAGCCAGTAAGAGAAACACTGACAGTTACAGCCCAGCAGTATCTGGAGGACCCTACTTTTTTTTCACTCCAGTGTAGAGGAGTCCAGGAGAAGAGCTGCTTAGAGGAACCTGTAGCCTTCCAGTTTTTTATGGGACTACACTGCCCCTGAGGCCTAGCCAGCATTGCTAATAATGTGGGTCCGGAGTGACTGAAATAATGTCCTCAAGTTACCCACCCTTTGTTTATAACTCCAAATGATGACTTTTGCTTTTGTACCAGGCCCAAACAAGAAGCCCAAAAAGTAGCATAGCACCTGGTCCTCTTGCAGTAACTTGGTAATTTGACCTTGAACATTCCAAATCTGCACTGAGTGTTTTGTTTGTTTTTGTTTTGGCCTTGAAAGATGGAGCTAGCATCACCTTTGCCTTTCTTTTGGACCACTATTTTAGATAATACCCAAGGTCATCAGATCCTTCCACATGCTTATCAGCTGTTATGAGCTACCTGTGCTAGGGGTTATCATTGCTTAAGTTCATGGGTCCAGATTCTAGTAAAGGACAAGTACTCCCTCATGCCCAGCCGTTTATTTTCTACTTAGACATTTCCTTTGCTTTTCTTGGCTTATAAAGTGAAAATATGATGAATTCCTTACTAGGAGCAGGCTCCAGGAATTCTGCAGTCAAACATGGTGGGTGTTTTTCTGGAACAGATAGTGCTTGTCAATGTATCACTTGTTTCAGGATCTTCTTCTTATCTCAGGCATTCCCCCCAAATATTATGTATCAATGATAGTGCTCCCATTAAATTCACACTTAGAGATTGGGTGGTGATGACCATAATAGGCCAGTCAGAAATTGCTTGTCCTGCTTTAATTTCACAAAGGGCTAAAAGGCCACAGGATGCTTTCCGGTCAAACAGGCCTTTGGTTTTTAACTGGTTGAGGCAGAAGGGCATTTATTGGTATGCTTTGCAGTTTTGAATGTGCTTTTAACTGTTTTACATTAATGTTTCTATGGAATTAGTTATTTGTTTTTTTAAAAAAACATTGTATCATCCTTGTTATCATAATCATATTTATTTATAGTCCCTCTTTTCCACAAAACTGGGACTATATAATGCTCTACACATTGTTTATAAGCAAATTGTAAGCTGCTTGGGAAAGGCAAGATATTAAAATAACAAGTAAAATATAGTATATAGTCTGAACAACTCTGCTCCTAGAGGAAGACCGCATGGCAGAATGGCCTAGGCCAGTGCTTCTTATCTGATGTGGGGGGGACGACTGGCAGGATTCTTTTTATTGTCAGGGGCTGGCACCACATTGGTGCCCATTGACTTGTACTGCTTCTTTCTTTTCTGGAAAGTTGCTGCAGACTGGCAGCCAATTGCTCACAGTCTGGCAGCAGTTCATGGACCACCTAGGAAGGAGACCTAGGAAAAGAAGAGGCAGAAGGCTAAGGGAAGCAAGGAAGGTAGGGACTATGAGGAGAAGTCCAGAGGACAGGAATGAAGAGAAGCAGCTTGTGTCTGAGAGCTGGGTCTGACTATCTGGGCTTGGAGTTTTGAACCTTTAAATAATCAGAACAGTTGACTGATATGTAGTGACCACAAAATAATAAAAAAAAAGACTTACACGCTGGCTCAGTGTTGAACAGCAGCCTCAAAGTGACTTTTCAAGGGACCCTTCACTGAAACCAGGGATATTCACTACCCTGCCCCCATTTCCTCAGCTCAGAAACAGCTGTTTTATATTCCTGCCTTCACCTGAACTTCTAATAGAATCCATTTGCCTTATTGATTCTGCTTGGGACTCATTCCCACCCACACGGTAGATCAGGGTGGGCAACATGTGACCTGCAGCTTGCACTGAGTTTCTGTCTTGTTTTCAGGAACGAGCCCCTGTCCCAGTCTTCCCAACTGCTAGAGAAAAAACACTTAAAACCAGAAGAATACAACCCTGGAAGCTTCCAGGAAGCATAATGTACCTTAAAAATAATACATACAAACCTAGCAGATAATTAAGTGCGGTTGCCTCTTCTAAAGTGGGGCTAGGGATGCCAGAATGAAAACTGGAGGGAAAGCCTTGTACTTTTTACAGAAGAAGGAATTTGGGCAGGTGTTGGTTGTTGCCCAGTTGCACATCAAGCAACATCTACTGAAACTCCCTCTTCTGCACAACCATTTAAAGGCACAGGACCTGCCTCCAGTTAAAAGTCTGGCAACCCGAAGTGGGATAATTCCGAAGTATTGCTATCGCTGGCTCCATGTCCCAAGGGAGGGAGACTGGCCCCCAGGCCCATCATGGTTGTCCACAGCTGCACTAGATGTATTACATATGTGCTCTTTCACACACATTCACATCCTCCTGAACCATATAGAGAGATAAATGTCATATCCAGCCTCTACACAGTAAATATCCTCCCTGTTACATCCAGATATTGAACAGATGGGAAGCGGAGTCTGATTCTGACTTAACTCAGACTGAAATCCAAGCTAGAGAGGAATTTTGGGGGCTTCATAATGCCAACGTGGTATTTGCAGCAAGCATTAAGAGCAGCTGAGATTTGTGTTTTAGAGCCAAGAAATGTAGTTTTCAGCAAGACTCTATGTCTTTTCATGATGAAAACTAGGGAAAGACTACAGCATGCCTGTAGGTTACCTTTCCACACTGTTGTGCACCAGAAAATTAAAACAACTTAAGAGTCACAGACACAGCAGAGCAAAGCTTTATGTCCATCTCAGGAATTGCAAAAAAGGTGCTAAGGCAGGAAAATGGAGCTTAGCAGAAGGAAATGCACTCCATGCTTTAGCACAAGAGGCAGTGAGGAGCAAAGTATTTAGCAGTAATGTTTTAACTGCCTGTCTTTCAATAGTTGGAATATACGTATTTGCAGTCATCATTGGCCTTCTATAGTAAACTGTAAAGGGCTCTTCTAGAAAAATCCCAGAGGCCTTAAATTTCTGCAAAACACATGAGAAGCCCCTCCAATGGGCTTGAACACATATGGTTTGGAACAGCCTGTTTTGCATTTGCAGTGCATTTTCTTCTCTTTTATTTCTGTTTTATCATTTTCCTCCTTTCTTTATTATTTCAATAGTGTTCCTCCTCGTCATAACAAGCAACCTTTCCCACATCTGGCTTTGATTGGTTTCATTCTGCAGATGCTACTTATGGCTGTGAAAGGGGGTGAGAGAGGGGGGAAAAGAAGGCAAAAGAGTTTTTCTTTGCT
Source organism: Ctenosaura bakeri (assembly GCA_948474755.1). Lineage (NCBI taxonomy): Eukaryota > Metazoa > Chordata > Lepidosauria > Squamata > Iguanidae > Ctenosaura > Ctenosaura bakeri. The sequence continues at coordinate 362,819 of CAOLHI010001102.1, read as the reverse complement.
GTTGAGGCTGTTTTCACCAAAAGGGGAAAAGGAAGCAGTAGCTTGCCAGCTAACTTCATTCACTGCAGTCTCAAATGTGCCTGGTTTGCATATGAGAGCTTATTGATTTTGAAGCAGCCAAGTGTGGCTCATGAGACAAATTCATTTCCGGCTATTGTGCCTGAAAAAGATAATTGAGCAGTGACCCTCTGACCTGATTCTCTGCCTTAGTTACTTAACAAGCATTTTTTTTTTAATACTGTCAATGTTGATTTCAAAAAAGGCCTTTGCTTAAAACCCTAGTTTGTTCATATAAAATTTCTATACCTACACTGAGGCATCACTGCTGCAGCCACATGAGGAAAGCTAACATATGAGCTAGATGGTTTCTGTCAGAAGTGTGAATCATGTGGCCCTCCAGAAATTGTTGGATTCCCAGGGGCCCTAGTCTATGTCGAGGGATGCTAGGAATTGCAGCTCAACATCTGGAGGGTCATAAAATTCCAATCCTGAGCTTTATCAAGTCCAATTTTTGTTTGGTGTCATGTGTGGGAGAAGAAAAGAACTGAGCAGGTCCTTCACACTGTGTGGACACTGAGTGAGCAAGCATAACAGTGGAAAGAGTGGCTCATAATGTACTTTAGCATCAGAGGCTATTCTGCACTGGGGAATTATTTTATTTTATTTTTGGAAAAGAAGGAAAATGTGCATGGGCACGCAGAGTGACCTACTGCAAAGGGAGATGACTTGTGGCTCTCAAGATGTCGTTGGAATGTAACTCCCAACAGCTGCACCTGGTAGAACTGGAGTGAGGGACTCTGAGAGTTATAGTCCAACATGTTGGTCACCCCATATCTATTACTTACAGAACAAGTCTAAACATATCTTTTCAGAAATAAGTCCCATGGGATCCGCAGGTAAATGCAGAAGCTTGCAGACTTGGTAATAGACAGTTTGGCTCTTAAAAGTCCTGGACTCAGTTCAGTATAGCTGTTGTAAATTTCATCCGGCTTCTGGAACAGAACAAATTGGTTACCCTTCCTGGTATGCTTCAGTGAAGGCAGAGGAACTTTGGACAGTATGTCCAATATATCACGTTGATTAGGGGTCATGAGAAAAGTCACAGCATTGTTTGAATATGTTAATTCTTCTGAGTTTTTTTTTAAAAAATGGTTGACTAGTATGGGGAAAAATAGTTTTATCTAAGCAGGCATTTCAAAATTGGCCTTCCAGCTCTTGACACTGTTGTTGTGTGTTTTTAAATAATTTTTGACTTACAAAGATCCTAGACTGACCTTGTCTTAGACCCTTTCTGCATCTTACCTTCTTCTGGCGCTGGGGTGCAGGGATCGTGCGAGCAGCCTCTGACGAGAGGCTCTCACGTCCAGGGTCCTTTGGCTCTGCATGAGCTGCTCCTCGCGCGAGATCCCCACCTCTTCCTTCCGCAGCGCAGCCTGAGACTTTCCCAGGCTTCACTGGGGCAGGAAGCGCGACTGGCGCAGCTCTAGAGGCTCCACATACCAGGTAAGTGCACGTGGGGCCTGGGAGCAATGCGCGATTGCATACTATTTTTGGCTTCTAGCCGAAAATGAAAAGGTGTGCGAACGGTGCCTGCCAGCCCCTGGAGCATTGCGTGATTGTGAGTGCATTGTGCAGATTGCTCCTCACAATTGCATGACACTCCAAGCGCCCTTTTGCGTGGAAAATGCCGTGCGGAAAGGGCCTTAGAGGTTTCTTGGTAAGATTTTTCAGAGAGGATTTGATATTGCCTTCCTCTGAGGTTGAGAGAGTGTGACTTGCCTAAAGTCACCTGATGGGTTTCCCTGGTTCAATGGGGATTTAGACCCTAGTCTTCAGAATACTAGTCCAACACTCAAACCACTACTGATCTTGAGATTATTGGCTGCCAAATATTTTACTAGGAGAATCACCAAATGTTAGGCTGATTCTAGCCTTCATCATATGCAGAGTAATCCTCAAAATTAATGGGTTTTATGTCACTCATGATTTAGGTCAATCTACTCTGTGCATGACTAAGGGCCTCTTCACATTACACAATGTTCTGATTCTACTTGAACTGCCATGGCAACATCCTATGCGATCCTGAGAATTGCACTGTAGGAAGTGGTATTTAGAATTTTTATCTAAAGAGCTTTTGTTTCTGACCAAACTACAAATCCCAGAATTCTATAGGCTGCAGCCGTGGTTGTTAAAGTGGAATCATAGTGCTATAATTGTGTAGTGAGATAAGACTTTAAGAATGGATCCAACATATTATGTTTTGTGGTTTTCTGATCATGTGTAGGGAGGATATTTACAGCCAAAATCTCAAACTGTCACTCAAATTGCCTCCTATATGATCTGTGTTGAGTACTCCAAAGTGGGAGAAAACAAAACAAAACAAAATTGTGTACTAACCTACATCAAAGAAACTTGTACCCTGAAATGTGTATAGTTTATGCAAATTAAATATATTTGTATATAATTGCTTCTTTTGCACAATTTAGCTTGATCCTTCCAGTCATAGAGGTGATGCCATGTCTTACAACCCACAGAAATCTCTCTGTAAGGTTACTTGGCTTTGCAAGATTTTTCTCAGTAATCTTTTTCAAGCCTTCCCTTATTTTATAGTCATATGTACTAGATGCTTGAATGAAAGTTGAGGTACTTTGATTTCTTTATCTTTGTTGGGCTTATGAAGCATATCCATGCCTCCATAGAAGTTTCTTTTTTTCCACTGAAAAACTTAAGCAACAAATAAGGCTGAAAGTGTGTTATAAGAACTATCTAGAAGGCATTAAAGCTTTTTTTTTAAAAAGTCAGTTTGCTTGTTTACAGGGACAAGACATATTAACTGCTTATTACATGTTTCTGTGCAATGAGGAACAGAAATGAAAGGATAATTAAAATAGGTCCCAAATCTCACTGTGTATCTTGGCTTGCAACTCCTTGGACCTTTTCCCCTTCTGCCTTTCTTATTTCCCAGGCTGAACTAGGCCATGAAATCCAGGTCAATCTTTTCCAGTTATTCAAGAATGATTATCTTTCTGAGAACACTAAAACCCTTGCTAGAAATACTGGTTTATAGTGGCTGCATTTTCAAGTGTTCAACATGGTTCCTGAGTATTAAATCAGAATTGCAACAGAGTGGCAAGCAGACTGAAACAAACAGAACTATTGTTTTTGTGTTTCATGCACAACATCCATTCCACTTTGCCAGGGACAGTCCCAATTACTTCTCTGTTGTCTCACTTTCTTAACTCTTTTAAAAATGTCCCAGTTTCTCTCTTTCCTCCCACTTTCCCCCTTGTCCTCACTCACTTCAGCTGCTGCACACTGAGTTAAAGGGCGTCTATAATCTACACTCATGTGGTTGCTCTACACACCCTTCTGCTGAATATGGGAACTGTGCAACTGATTGTATACCTGTCAATGTATCTGTTTCTCATCCCCTTTTCCATTGGGGAATAATGCACAGTGGCTGTTTCTGGAAGCCCAGGGACTCAAACAGCATACTGAATGCATTGGTGTATACTTTTGCACCATCCAAGAATGGCAGCAGCATGACTGGAATCCCATTGGTTGGTCCCAACTAGAGTATACCTATTTGTTGAATGATGAGTCAACATGTAAGTAAATCCCATTGATTCCATGGCCAGAATTCACTTGGAATTCACATACACACACATAAGTCATACTATGCTTGTAGGTCCCAAAAGTCACCGTTGTGTAACAGATGTGTTCTGCTGATAGCAACTGAAGCAGAATTGCAAAGGCAGCAGTTTCATCTGTGCTTTGTCTTTGTAAATTATGCATTTATTGCAGTTGTTCATCCTATACTTTGCATGCTGGTTGCACACTGTGATTGTGCACTCTATGATTTGCATTCTGGTTGTGCATCTTATACTTTGTATTGCGATTACACAGTGTGGTCATGCATCCTATATTTTGCATTCTGGTTGTACATCCTTTATTTTGTTTTGTGATTATGCACCTATGTTGTGAGAGAATCTCAATTAACAGTTACCAAATAGGAAGGGATTCTGAAGCTCTTACCTTTCTACAGAACAAGGGTGATGATGATGAAGTCTTCCAGATCTTGCGGGACTGCAGTTCCCAGCATTCCTCAACCCCAGCTATACTGGCTAAGGCTATTGGGATGTGGAGGGCACAGAATTCCCACCCCTGCTATAGAGAAATGTGCAGGCCCAAGAAAAAGTCCTTGTGGCCACAGCTGTTTTATGAGCTGCAAGTGGCCCATGGGCTGCAATTAACTGGTGGGCCACAACTGGTCCATGGGCCAGACATTTCTTATGCCTGCTATAGAGCTTGAGCTGGTGCTCAGTATGTCCCATTTCTCTCCAGCTGGACTCCTAGATCAAGATCCTGTTTGTATACATAACTACATAGAATCATAGAGTTGGAAGAGACGACCAGAACCATCCAGTCCAACCCCAATCTACCATACAGGAAGACACAATCAAAGCACTTGTAATGGATGGCCATCCAGCCTCTGTTTTACAACCTCCAGAGGAGACTCCATCACATTCCCAGGTAGCATATTCCACTGATAAACAGCAATTACTGTCAGGAAAGTATGGGTAAGTTGTCTTCTGTATCTGAAGGAGCAGAGCTCTCTGCCAGAGCTGGCACTGCATTCTGGTTTGTATCTGAGGCTTGTGGTTCTGTAGTCTCCTCCTGTTCTGCAGCAGGTGCTGGCATGTGCACTGCTTCAGTCTTTGAGTCAGAGTCTATGGAAGCAGAGCATGACATAGTCCAATGCTCAAAGTGGTACACCATGCTGGTTCTCACTATTCATCCCATGCCCTCCAACATTTCACAAAGGAAAACTGAGATATTTTTGGCTAAGCAACATCAGCGTGTGCTCAGAAGAGTATGGGCAAGACTAATATTTTGTAAAAAAAAGTCAGCAAGTACAGTGGACTCTTGGTATCTGCTAGGGTTTGGTTCCAGGACACCCAGTGCATACCACAATTTGTGGATGTTCAAGTCTCATTATGTACAATGGTGTGGTAAGACAGTGGCCCTTTCCACATGTGTGTGTGTGTGTGGGGAAACGGGTGAAAACGCCCGAAAATGGAGCTTACCAGCAGCCGGGTGAGTCCGTCACCACACGGAGCAGCGCGAGCTCGCTGCTCCACACTTGTCCGGCATCCCAGATGGCGGCTTCCGGTTAGTGGATGCTCTCCACCAACCGGAGAAGCTCACCAGCTGGAAGCCCGCCCCCGGCAGATCTGCAGGCACGCACTTGCATGCACCTGCAAATCTGCTTCTGAGCCGGGCGACGGAGCGGCACAGGGTTGCACACTCCCTGGTTTTTAAAAACCTCTGAAAAGAGGTTTTTAAAAACCATGCTGCGCAACCAGCTCCGGTCGCTCCTGCATGGATTGAGGTGTGGAACTACAAAAAGTCGTCCACACCAGTCCACGCTATGGTGCAGAAGACCTCTGTTGGAGGTCGCTCTGCACCATTTTAAAATGCTAATGTGGAAATGGCCAATGTCTCTTATATAAAATGGCAAAATCAAAGTTTGTTTTTGGATTTTTTAAAAATATATTTGAGCTGTGATTCCTTGAATTGGTTGATGCAGAATATGTGGATATTGAAGGCCAACTGTAACTTTTAGTACTGAAGATTAGAAAACTGTGTCATTTACCATGGAAGCGTAATATGTAATAGGATGTTGTTTTGAAATATTCTGCTACATATGTTTAATCTTTGGTAGAAGAAAGTTCATTTTTCTTTTTTGGTTGTTTGAAAATATGAAGTGGGCAAAGGGAAGAAGAGAAATTGCTGAGTATTATCTTTGAGAGGCTGGAAATAATTTGAGTGTCAAAAACCATTTAAAAGAAGAATGGAAACCACAGGTTTTTTTAATTTTCATTTTGTTGCTTTTTTTTATTCTTTAGTTTCTAATTCTTATCCTCTATGCTTTCTTCATGCTGTTTTTCTTATTTTGTGTATTTTTAGAATTTTAGTGCTTCTGTAAATTGTCAATAAAGATACTAGATAAAAAAGTATGGACAAGCAATAAGAGGGCAGATGTGATTAATTGGCAAGAATACACAAAGGTACTATTTTAAGTAGAGAAACTTTGGAATTTATATACTGAGTTTAGGAAAGGCTGAAAAAGGAACAAAAAACTCCAATAAATACAATGCATTGTATTACACATTTACATCCACAGCATGATTAAAAATAAATAAAACATTATTTAATAAATCATAGATCTATAGATTTTATTTCATCCCTGAGATCTTTTAATATAGTATAGGACTGAAATATTTTAAGAAATAAATGATCTATGATCTATTATTTAAGAAATAAATGATCTATTATATAATAGATCATAGATCTATTATACAATAGATCATTTATTTCTTAAAATATTTCAGTCCTGCACTATATTAAAAGATCTCAGGGACAGAAATAAAAGCCATGGGAGCAAGTTAAAAACAACTGAAAACAATAAAAAAATAATTTAAATATATTAAAAACATATTCAATAAAATTAACAAGCTTAAAATATTACAGCACTTTTAAAACCATGTGCATAGAATTTTGGGATAAATAACTGAGGCACCAAGGTTCTAATAAGTAGCCATGATTTTGCTTGGCATCTAAATGAAATGAAAGTATTTTATTTGAATTGACAAACATATGAGAAATTGACACTCTTAAGAACCATACAAAGCTATTGGACAGTGAGGCAAGAAAGGCGGGACAGAGAGAAATTGGATGGAAAGGATGATAGTTACCAGTCCTGAAGAAGGGGTTACAGTGGAGGGACTCAGACAGCGTCTGAGAGTAGCATGGAGCAAAGGCAGTATGGGACACTATGTACTACCTACTACAATTGGCTGAGATTGATGCTAGGGTTTTTATACCCTAGCTTCAGGGTGCATTGACAAAATCGTAATGGCTTTCCCACAGGACTGACAAAGGGATCCAGAATGGATTGCTCACCTTGGGAGTGACAAAATATTTATGGGACAATCTCTTAATGTTGGGTCAGGTAGGATGTATAGGGAAGATCTTGGTAGGGTAAGATCAAAGGATAGTCTCTGATTGCTCACCAATCTGGGCTGTTCATCTTTCATTGTATTCAAAAATGCCAAGAACATGAAACGGTGAAGGGATTAGCATAAACCCATCAGCGCCGGGGTTTTCTGCATAATCCTATCTGAACTTTCATGACCCTACATACATCTCTAGTCAGCATAACTCCAAACAATTTCTCTAGCCAGCCTGACCTCAGTCATGTTCTCCAGTCATTCAGAAGTCCAGTTTATGGAAATTGCATATCTTGTAGGATATAGTAACAGCATGGCTGATCAAGGACTCATACCCTGGTCTCTTAGAGTCCTTGCCCAGAAATCAAATCACTGACTGTCACTCAGATTGCTCTGGTGGTGTTTTTTCTTCTTCTTAAGGAACGTATATGACAATAAAACCTATTGCTAATGGAATGGTTGCTCCTGTATAACAACAGCCTCTGAATGCCTTCTGAAATAAAAGTTTAGCCATCTCTTACCTCCCCCAGATGTGTAAATATTAGATTTGCTCAATGTATCTGTTGTTATTTGCTAACATGTTTGTGATCCAATGTGCTGATAATTCAAATTACAGTCCAGAGGATGACAGTATTTCCCCCTGCAACCTGCAGTTTCTCATTTTTATTTTCTCTGCTGTATTGTCTTGTCCACAGACCTTCTTGTCCTTTCTTGTGCCTCTTTGCTCTAGTTCTTTCCCCCTTTGCATCATCCACTGATGTGATCATTATGGCAAAGGTTCCCTGGCTCTCTCTTTTCATTCTGAATGCTATAGCACAACCTCTTCTTCCTCTTCTTCTTCTTCTTCTTCAACCAGTTGGCCGCTGGAGAAATCATCGTGCAAAGTCCTGTTTAATGAAAATATGCCTTGATTTGTAGCTCTCATAAAAAGTAATGCATCTTAGTCAGAATTTTTTTTTTTAAAAAAAACATATTTATGGGGCAGAAGGGGTGAAAAATGAATGTGTCCTTTCTTCTTTTAATGCACACAGAGAGGACAGAGGTTACCAGTGACGTGATAGCTCATTCTGTGTCCTCCAGATATTTAACTTATTTTTATGTAGACATTTTAATTTCATAGTCTTGATAAACAAACCAGGCACTTCCTTATAGGATGATTCACTGACCACTGAATCTCTCTCCTCCCATTTGTTACTAACCTTTGGCCATATGCCATGTAATACTACTTAGAGCCTGTTTGGGTAATTCCAAAAAATGCTAATGTTCTGGGTCAGTTTAAATATGAGTCCACTGATTGCTACCAGAAAGGCCTTTCTTGTGCAGGTGATTCCTACCACAAGACGTAATGTTTAAATGTCTCTTCTTCTAAAGAGGGAGTCTAAACACAAGGAATGTTTGCATACCGACACTGGCTGAATGCAGCTGATGCTAGGAAGTGAATGTTAAGCTTAGGCAGAATGTAGCAAAAGGGGCATCCGAGAATTCTCCACCATGTTTGCCGGCAGCAAAACTGGAGCTGTCGTTTGTTCTAAGAGAAGGGCACGGATGCCTATCACCGTGGTTTCTTTCATTTCTTTTTTCACTTCCTGCTGCTGCAACATGATTGATAGCTTTTCACCAGCCACAGTGCTCCAGCCATAGCATTGTGAGGTGAAGGGAAACTGTGTGTGTGTGTGGGGGGGGGAATAGAATCAGCACATGAGAAAACAGCAGGGGATATTTAGGGAATGTTCTGAAGTGGGGAAGATGACTACTTAGAGGTTTGCTAGGGGAAATCTCTTCTGAGAAATTCCAGCTCAGCTCTAATTTGGGTCATTGTACTTTGGTCATGCAGAGGAGAGATTTTCAGTGGAAGCCTTTAAACTACTATTGATAGGGTAACTAGAACTGCTAGGATGATGTTTGTGATGCTATAAATTGCTAATGAATACACATTTACTATTGCTCTAAAGAAACCAGTGTGCTTCTGCAGTTTAAGTGTTTGGATCAGGAGACAAAACAGAGAATGAGAGAACAATCCGGGTTGAGATCCACTCACTTTTTGATGGCTGGTGGATTCTGTGTGAGTAAGACAATGAATCCATCCCATTTTTTGTCTGAACTTTAAATGAACTCTCCAAGGTGGTGAACCATACCCTCAAACTGGTTCAGCACCTTGGACAATTCATTTAAATTCAGAGTAAAACTCAGAAGAAACTACTTGGCACCACTGGCTTTTTAATTTTAAAACCCCCATAACCCTCACATATATTCCATCCTTGCTTTTTATATATAGACAAAATATATGTGTATGTGTGTACTTATATTCAGTCTGTCTCATACAGACAGTGATTGACTTACCCTACTTACAGGGTTATTTAAGATTATTTGAAGCATGGATCATAAAGCACTCTCCAAATCTACAAAAATAAGTTGCAGCCACAAGTGTTAGCACTATCTTCATATCATATCAGTGATCACCTCTTGAAATCCTAGCTCTCTTTCTAATTTACAGTGTAAAATCCCATATGTGTCTATCCAGAAGTGAATGCTATTGAACACTCCCATGTATGTAGGGGTAGTGAGTTGGGCATCTACCATGAGGCAGATGGGCCATGCTTGCACACTTGGACTTTCTTTGTTAACTTCTGCACTATATAAGCCTTGGGAATTCATCTTCCATCAGCCTTCGCCTGGGGGGAGGTGTACCCCATATAACCAGCAGTAGGGAATTTGATTGTCAGTCATGGGATAGTCTAAGTAGAATTAATTTGGCAGTTCAGTTCTATCACTGTCTGTATGGGGATGCTGAGGCCCATTGCAGAAAGGAATGGAATGCTTCTCTGCTGTGTACCATCTGTTGCCTCATTTACTGCCAACAAAGCTTATGCCATAGCTGTAACATGGGTGTTCAGCATCAAAACAACTCTTGGAGAGGCATGGACCTACACCCAGTTTTGGCACAGAAGGGAAGAACTGCAATTTAATTTTACCATTCATGTGTATTTGTGTGTGTGCTGAACATATATTGAAATACAACTGTTGAAAATGTGGCTGTCTGGTAGACAAACACATCCCTGTCAGCTGTTGTTACCCTAGTTATCACATGTTACAGGGATCCTGCTTTTAAGATTATATCAAAGAGTTTTCAGCTGGAATACAAGCATGTTGTTGCTGAATTGTCATTGAAAATCCAGATGATGTTAGAGTTTCTGAGCTTTACATGTCTATCCTGATTGCTGCTTTGCATTTTGGAGATTTCCTGTTTGCCTTCCTATACCCACTATCTTCCTATATCACTCTGGCCTGCAGCCATTTTTTTCTCTTCCCTTTCTTTCATCAGTTAGACCATGTATTTGATTATGTAGAAATATTGTAAATAAAACTGCTTTTATATGCTTTACAAAGAAGACAAAACTTACTTCTTTCTCTGCTAGACCCTGGTGTGCATGTGCATATGTATGGACATGGGACTGGTTGTTGTTCAGCTCCTGCCTTACCAAATTGATTGCTCTCCTAGACAGATCTACTACTATTACTCATATTTTCCAACAGTGATGTAGCAAACTCAATATGAGATCGTGCCCATCTCAGATGTTGATAAATCTATGGTTCTTATGGGCAACCCCTGGATACTGTTTCTCACAGTCACGACAGTCATCTGTGTTGCTACATGCCATTTTCAAAACATATTTTTATGACTTTTAAAAAAGTTTCTTCCAAGGATCAGCACTCACAGGTAAAGAGAGAAAGGAAAGGTATAGTTATGTCTTGCTATATACCCTGAAGCAGTCAAATTGCTGGATGTCTGTTTTAGTCCTAGGCATCCTATTTTTTTTAAAGCAGGTTGGTCACTTATATCAGTGTTTGTTACATTATACACCTAGGCTGAAATCTAGTTGCTTCTCCCAAATAGAGTAGACCCAATGAATCAATTACTGAATAGCAGATCTACATTTATGTGAATACCACTGATTTATGGGTTTGCTCTAGCCACAACTAGCAATTGGATTTAGGCTCTGAACAGTCAAAGATCAATGTTTACCTATAAATACTCAGGGACTCATGATGGACTGTGCATATGCCTGAGTTGTGTGCATTGCCCCAGAAGAGAGGTCCAAAACACCCACTCTGTAGGCCTAATTCAGACCTCCAGGTCTCCTTCTATGGAACTCCTCTTCCACAGCCATACTTGCTTTCCCAGCTGTGCTCTGGGTCATGAATATCATTTATGCTGTCCAGCTCGGTTTCCACAACTACAAAGCTAATGGACAAGTTGGACAAGAGAGTACAAATCCTTGCTACCTCTACTGTATACTGAACAATTGATTACTGTTCTGATTATTTATTTGTTCTATTTAAATCCTGCCTTTCTCCCAACACAGGATCCACAGATGCATTCAATATTTTAAAAGCACAATACAATTTAAAAATTCTTAAACTAAAACCCAATTAAACATAAAGTCTATTTTAAAAAGCACAAGTTAAAAAAATTAAAAAGCAAGATTAAAACAAGTATAAAAAAGCATTAGAAAATGCATTAAAAAGCATTAAAATAAAAACACTACAATCACATCTGTATAAAGTCACATCTGTATCTCTACTATTTTTTAGCTGGCTATGGCCAATGCCTGCATGGAGAGAGCAACAGGCTTCAAGTCAGGCCACACATCCTTAATGGGAGACAGCTTCTCCACTCATGTCCAAGAGAGCAGCAGGGTCTCCTTAATGGTAACTTCACATAGTGCCTTCTTGGTGTTTTGGTCATTTGTTTATTTAATTTAATCTTTCCTCTAAAGATCTCAGGAATGTTTACATGAGCGTCATCCCACTATGATGGGGGTTAGCTTGAGAATCAACAGAAACCAGCCTTTTCTGCAGGTACAAAATGGGTGCAAAAAGGTAACTTCTGTGGAATTTTGATGGCTTCTTGCATAGCTTCCACTTAGTTTTGTGCAACTGGTAAATTTAATGGCTATGGGTATTTAAAAATATGTGTTCTGGGCCATATTCCCCAGAAGGGATACAAGAAGGTTGCTTGTGTGGAATGTTTGTGGAATTTTTGCATCACTCCCATCTAGCTTTGCATGACTGGTAAGTTTGGTGGGCACAGCTCCCTGAAAAGATGGTGTTCCAGGCCATTTTCCAGAACAGAGATGTTTTGCTTGGAATGGGTGCAAGAAAGTGGTTTCTGTCTAATTTTTGTGGCTTGTTGTGGTTTCTCTTCCACCTAGTCTTGTGTAGCTGGCAAATGTGTGGGCATAGCTATTTGGATAGTTGGCATTCTGGGCTGTTTGATGGAACACAGATGTTGTTGTTCCTATTGTTGACCTTGGTTTCACATTTTAGCAGGTGTTACTGGAGTTTTGGCCCATCAATGATGATGATTCCTCCTCCTCTTCCTCCTCCTCCTGTCATATCACTCCCATCTAGTCCAATGAAAATGATTAATTGAGTGGGTGTGGCTATTTGGAAAGTTGGTAGTATGGGTTCCTTTCCAAAATGCAGATATTTTTCCTGGAAAGGATAGTAGAATATTACTTTTTGGCATCTCTCCCACCTTGGCTAGTGCAACTGGCGAATTTGGTGTGTGTAGATATACGGAAAGCTGTCTGTCCCATGCCTTTGCCAGAATACAGATGTTCCATCCAGAACGAGATTATTATGTACATGGCCAGATAGATTTGATAAGAGGCAATGATGGCTCAAAGTCGCCGAGTAAATTCCGTGATGAAATAGGGATTTGAACTTGTGTCTCTCTGGTCCAAGTGGAGCACTTTACACATTATTTTGGTACCTCTTTCCAAAGAGTAGTTATTATAAAAATGGTACAAAGCCTGAAACATAATGGTAGGAAAAAATGCAACTAATGTGCACACATTATAATAATTTGTGTAATATGCCTATTAGCTGCCCAGAACTGATGTAGGGGGACATGGGAGCTCTATTCACAAAGCACCACCACTGAGTTGGAGGGATGCAAATTTCAGTTTGTTGCCCTGATGATTTAGGCAGATCTGTTGACTGAACATTTGAAGGCCCTTCTTGATAGTAAGAGCAATTCAGCAATAGATCCTTTCTCTGCATGTCTTCAAAAAGAAGCTGGGCAGGTACCTGATGGGGATGGACTGACTGGAGATCTTTCACAGAGCAGGAGGCTAGACTCCATGGCCTATGAAGCCCCTTCCAACTCTATGATTCTAGATTGGGCTTCTTAGTTCTACTGAAGCCTATTTAAAACAATTGTATGTTTGCCATGGAGATGTGTGACCAGAACATACCACTCTCCCTTAAGGAACAAAGCAGGCTTGTTATAATTGCAATAACAACAACAAGAAGAAAATAGCATACTAAGAATTAACAAGAGATAGAGTAAGAAGCTCAACTCTCTTTGTACCTTCCCGCTGGTTGCAAGACCAAAGAAGAACCAAGTCCATAGGCACAAGCATAAAGAAAAGAAAGATTATTCTGCAACTGAAGTTTGTCTTCCTCATCCCTTCAATCCCTTTCAAAAGAACTGAAAACCTAATGCATCTTACTAAATGGTCCCTGGTTTCCTTATAACCCTTTCCTGGGATTCCTTTCATTTCCTTGTAGTTAGCTGCAAGGTTACCTTGCATCACCTCTGCTCCTCGTTCTCCCCACAAGCCTTTAATACTCCATCTTTTCACCTCCTATTGGCTAACAATGTCAGAGCCAATCGATTTTTCCTCAGATCCTTTGCTCAGATTCCCTCAGTTAATCCTTTCTATATAGCTTGATCATTACAAGAGGTAATTACTATTAGATTTTTTCCCTGATCAGCATCTAAATATTTTGGGTCTAAACATCTAAGTTTCCTTCCAGATGCTAAGGCAGTGAATACAGTAAATTGTGTGTCCTGCTGCCTCCTACCTCAGCTGTTCCCTTTGCAGTCCAATGCTAGGCAGGACTAGGCACATTAGTCCATTGAAATCACATAATCTTCAGTAGATCATGCAGGTGGCAATTCTGTTTTAAAAAATACTATTTGCCTTGAAGTAAGGATTGGCATGCGCGCGTGTGTGTGTTTTCTTTTTCTAGGTTGAACTGCTTTTGTATCTATTTTGTCCCTTAAGTGTTAGCTCTGAAGAGTCCTGTGTTTTCAATTTGTTTTTTTCTGGAGCAATTCTGTACTGGATAGTTTGGGGAACATTTATTATGATGTCAAAAACTGGAGTCTTATTTTTTAAACCTTCCATAAATCCAGATTTAAATTCAGAGAAATGTGTTTAGAGAGAGTAATAAGTGGAAAGACTCTTATCCTACCCATCACAGAAGGGTTGATAATTTCTGCTGGGTTGGCTGACCAAGTGAAAATTGCAGAGACCAGTCTAGCCCTGCCTGACTTCACACAGCAGCCCTACACACACACCAGACCCTACCACTGGCATTTCCTCAGAGTATTGGATTATATATTAGTTTTCCCCTGCTCATCTTTCCTGCTCAAGAATGGGACTGGCTCCTTGAGTGGGTCCAGTGTATTGACACTTTAGAAGGCAAAAGTGAGTATAAAACCGAGGTAAACCAAGCAGTCTTCAGAAGTGACAGACCATTCTAGTTTTCAGTTTGGAGCAAAAGTTTGGAAGAGGATTTGGGGTCTGTGTTATCTTTTCTGGGGCCTGTTCAGTTAAATCTTCCATTGCTTAAAATTACATGTTCTGCATTCCAAGATATTTTAAGTGAAAGAATCTGTATTCAGAGCTGCTTTACATATTCAAGATCAGAGGGAGGGCTCTGATGGCTTATCCCCATGTGATGAAGGCTCTTGGGATGCCACATGGCTCCTAAATAATCCTTTACCTTCATTCCAGGATTTGAGCTCGTGACGTGGCAGGACCTGAACTGCTCAGATGATCTTGTGCACCTCTGCAGCTTTAATGTTGGGAGATGTTATTTTCACAGGCCTTGAGTCCTCTGAAGCTGTATTGCACTCTCATCAAATTCTTCAAGGATGGAAGCTTTACTGTTCCTTTCTTCCCTATCCAAGCCTGTGGGCATTCTGAAACACCGAATAGAAAACCTGAGTATCCATACTTAGGTTAAGCTATTCTAACAAATGTGGTATGGATCAAGGAATGGCTCTGCCACAAACAGGAGGAATGTTGGCTGCTCGCCACACTTGTAGTGTTGCCAGATGAAATAAGGGATAGGGCTCCTGTACAGTTACTGGCTGCATAGAAGAGGGAATTTCAGCACAGCAAGCAACACCAACTGAATTCCTTCTGCTACAAAACTATTAAAAGGACAGGAGCCTGTCCCTTGTTTTACCTGGCAACCTTACACCTTACCTGGCAACCTTACACATTTGCCAAGAGTGATGCCACATTTGCCAAGACAAATGGGTTTGTTAAAGCCTACTCTTGGAACAATAGAATATGTGCCTTGAGGTGTTAGGGATTTTCAGGGAAAACTGCTAGGAGGGAGGAAGTCAGGGAGAAGCACTGTGTCCCTCAGGTAGGATGAAAAATGACGGGAAATGAGGAAAGGGGGAGCAATGTGGGGATGAGCAGAGGCCAGGTGAAGATGGATAGGCTGTCCAATTCTTTTAGGCCATTTCTGGTTCACTTGGATCCCTTTCTACAGTTCTCTCTGTACAAAAGGAACTTAAAATGGAAGTACTTCAAAGGCCTTTTATATTGCCACTGTGGTGCAAATGAATTATTTGTGTAGAACAGAACATATGTCATGTGTGTTAATTAATCCAGTGTTTTTGACTTGGGTTAAATTGAACATTGTAATGGCAAACGTTCCTATTATTTCAGTGTGCTCTCTTGGGTTTGGTTCTCATATTGACTCGTGAGTTATTTTTTAATGCTTTAATGGTCATCTGGACTAGAGTATTTTTCCCCTCTAAGAAAGCAATCTGTATTACAATATGCTTTCCTAGACAAACAGTACCCTACTTCAATCTGAAACATGAAAAATAAAAATCCATAGAAGGAGGAAGAACACACTTGGCTAAGCTCCATTTAGCATTATCTGATGTACAGTATTTGTTATTCTTAGATGGTCTGTTATTGTCTTTCCTTTTTTAATGCAGTGTGCCAGCACCCGTATGTGTGTGATTTCTTTATATTGCACACTAGGTAGACACCCATAGAGAAATCATTTAATGGATAGCACGTGCCACTGGGGATTGTTTCAGAAGAATAAGAAGCCATAGGTCTTGGCTAGGTGCCCAGTGTCATTTCATTATAATAATTATGTATGTGCGTGTGAGAGTATGTGTCCATATGGAGTGCCTCCAGCCATACCACCCTGAACACAAGTAAGCTCATCTGATTTTAGAAGCTAAGCAGGGTCAGGTCTGGTTACTAAATGTTTGGGAAACCAAACAGGCCCAGGAAAGAATCATGCCTGATGTCCTGGAACGCTGATGTTCCCCAATTGCAACACACATATAAACATTTTCTTGCTAAGCTAGAGAGCTCTGGTGTTGTCTGGGAATGGATGGAGATGAGGACCCAGGTTTTAAAGCTACTTCACACACTAAAACTAGACCTTCTTCTTCTTCCAGTGTTGCTCACACTGTGATTTGTCTACCTGCCAAGAGACCCAGAGAAACACGGCAGTTTCCTGAGACTTCATCCAATGGCCTATGACTTAGAAAGGCTAACTAAAGCCAAGAGAGCAAAACCAACATGACACATGAGGGCAAACAAGAGATCTTGTGCAATGGCTAGAAAGAATCTGTCATGAAACACCTCCAAGCAGTCAGGGAGTGGGTTGTCTTCTCCACAGATGACGACGATCTGGGGTGGACTAGGTTGTCAGCACATCAAAGCAAATGCTTCCTCAGTGACATTGGCTTTACCTTCTGATGTTAGGATACCAACGGGAGGTCCATTTGGGAGATTGCCTTGACCTGTATGTCCATGGGCTTCTTCAAAAGAAGTAAGGAAAGATACACAGATAAAATTTTAGAGTAACTGAATAAGAAGAAGCATTTCCAGTTTTGATATGTATTGATACCATCCTTCTGGTAATCTCAAATTATGAAAATCATGAAATAGTCTCGGTTTGTATCTGTTAAAAAAATGTAGGGACAACCCTGAAATCAATTTGAGCTTCTAAGTTCAAGTAAACGTATTGTAGACATATCTTACCTGAAAGGAGTAGAAGCAACAGTCTTTACCTCCCTCCTCCTCCTTCTTTTTCCCATTCATTCATGTCAATTGGGTCATAGCCCAAATAAGGAATTTGGCTGGTAACCAATCTATGTGGTATATGTTCATATTTGGGGAAGAAAGCTCAGTGATAGCTACTCCAGCTCTATTATTCTATGATTCCATGATTCTTAATGAAGAGATCTGACTGATTCCTTTTCTTAAGGCAGCTGCTTCATGTCTTTTTTAAAAAAATATGCCTGGCTCTCTCTCATATCTTTTGTTCTTGTTCATGGAGAACAGATCAGTTGATATTAGGAACAGGAACATTTAGTAGCTCATATTAAGTAGGTGATGGTGGAAGGTTGTTACCGTTCTGAAAGTCTGTGAGCTTTGGTGGGAGGAAAAAGAGAATTGCTCATAATAGGTTTCTTCGTTAATGTGACAAGGACTACATTTGGGTCCTCCTGTCTTCTGAACTTTGGCACATTGTTACCTCACTGGTAAACCTTATCCTGGGGTCTACAATTTAAATATTAAATATGATTCAATGTGCCTGAGAGGTCACCTGAATAAGCATGTAGGCAGCAACAGTCGAACGACTGAAAACCAGGTCAGGCCAGTACAATCCCCCATCAAGTAGCCCCAGGAAACCTCAAGCTGTGCAAGCCCACAGTAAACAAAAGGTCCTCAGCCACTGAGGACCCAACTTGAGGAGATCAGCATCTTTTCCCCAAGTTGAGCACCGATAGCACCAAAATCCCATCAGGCAAGGACTATCTACATAAATTCACACCACAACCAAATGCAACCAAAGATTCTGAAACTTTGGCAACACCTTGTAATCCCATCATGCAAAAAGGAGTTGCCATCGTGGAGCTTCTTTTTCGTTGCAACACCATTGTTCTCCCCGGGAAAGGATTAGCCCTCCAGGTACTTTTCCACCTACAAATAGTCCCAGTTTTTGACCGTTTTTTTGGATCACTCCCGGTCATACCAGCAGACCGTTTCTCCATCCGTTGAATAATCCCCTCAGCCTTCTCCGTGCTGAGCTCCACTTCTTCGCTGTTTTTCCCGGACCAAGGACTTCAGGTGCAGTATTACCCCAGCTACAATCCCTTCGATATTTCCCCTATCCAGTTTCCTGTCTTTCGCTTCTTAATAGGTCTTGAGTGATTGTGTGAGTGATTGCATTGGTGCGTGAGACTTTCATTCAATAAACTCATTCATTAGACATCTTCATTTGGTTTTTGGTGTGGCCTGACCCCGTAAAAACTGGGTAAAAAGACCCCACTACGTTACCCTGCCTCTCGCATTGCTATTGCTCGTGCTCTGGCTAGTTGCCAGTCCCTATCATGTGGAGCACATTAAGTCATCCCCCATGGGACCCCAGAAATCAGGGTAACAACATGGTGACTGGTGAGAGGATCCTATCACTTGTGGCACCCTGTAGAAGCAATGTCATCCCAAGACTGTTTTGCGTGACCCTAAATCTGATGACTGATTTTGGTAGAAGTGAAGACTGTAGAATGAAGTGAAGTAGGGACCCAGCATGATGTAGTGGTTCAAGCACTGGACTATGACTCTGGCAAACATGTTTCAAATCCCTGCTTGGCTATGGAAACCCACTGGGTAACCTTAGGTAAGTCACACTCCCTCAGTTTCAGAGAAAGGGCAAAGGCAAACCCCCTATGAACAAATCTTGCCAAGAAATCCCATGATAGGTTCTTCTTAGAGTTGCCATAAATTGGAAACAACTTGAAGGCACACAGCAACAACAACGGATTATTTACCCAAGACTTCTATGTTGGAACCCTGTTGGTTAGTCTCTACAAGAGCGGACTCATTGACTCAGTGGTTGAATGGCAAGATGACACAGGTAAATCCAACTGATTCAGTGGGTTTGCTCCAACAGTAAGATTTAGGCCCTAGTATGTCATTAGTTGTAATGCTGCTGACAAATTGCCTACTGTGTCTGTTGGTCGTACTGCCAATTGTTTAGCGGGTTTTTTTTTAAAGAAAATACAATTATAGTTCAATTTGTCCTTGTTTGGTATTGTGGTGCCATCTCTTTCAGGCATTTTAGACAAAAGAGAGAATTTCTGGATTTATAGACTTAAGATCCTAATACCACATGGCCTCTTTCTAAAGGATAATACCATCATCCACTGAAGAATGCTGGAAGTATAGTGTTTTAAATTGCTACCTTCATCTTTAACAACCAAAGAAGATGGAAACTAAATGTTTTGCTCATTTTATATTTTTTAGTTCTGTTTGTTAATCACTTCATTAAATATGTAATTTGAATTTCAAGATTTGTTTATCAGTAGTTTCATTTTGTGATTTGTTTTTATTAACCCTAGCGGATAAGCAAATTAAACAGAGAGATTGATCTCAGCTGTCTGAGACTGACTAACCAACTAGCTAACTAGTTGTTTGTTTATGAGGCCCCTCTGTCAGAAAAGCTGACAACTCAAAAGGCTGGTTTGGTGTTTTTAAAAGCACTGTGATCTACAGAAATCAAAGCACACCCCCACATTTATAAGCGGTTTCTCAGGATATAGTCTCCATGGAAGAACATAAATATTATCATCTGATCATATTTGCAGAGAACCAGCATGTTGTAGTGGTTTGGGTGCTGGACCGGTGGAGCCTAGGGTTTGAATCCCTGCCCAGCCATAAAAATCTACTGGGTGACCTTGGGCAAGCCACATTTTCTCAGCCTCAGAGGAAGGCAATGCCAACCCCTCTCTGAAAAGATCTTGCTGAGAAATCCCCGTGATAGCTTTGCCTTAAGATTGACATAAGTTGGAAATGACTTGAAACAACAACAACAATCTTTGCAGACCAAGCACAGGTAGGGAAAAATGTTAACAACCCTATCTATATGATATATGTAATCTTTTATGAATGACTAATGACATGTCTTTCAATTGTAACTTGGTTACAATGATGTATCTACCGTCCTTTAACCTTGGAGAAAGTCCCACTGAACTCAATGGGGACTATTTTCTGAATAAACATGTATAGGACAGTGTTATAAAGGAACTGTGTTTAGATCCTTTAGGAATAGGCAGACCTGCTCAATGCTATAAAATAAAGCTAAATATATTTCATCAGATTCAGAGGATTTTATTTATCAGTTTTTTGCTCTCCCATTTGGTGTCAAGTGTATCTGCAAGGTTGCTTAAAAATTATAGGAATAACAATAAAATCAACATAAAAATGTAATAACATCTAAAGCGGATAAAATCCACCCTTGCAAAATATATTTGAAAAATCACAGTAGGATTACAACAGTACCTAGATAACCATCTATTACTGAGGATTTCAGCCATGATGACTTTTCTACACACAAGATTTGTATTTGTGTTGGCATAAGCCTAACTCTTTGTCTAATATGTCTTCTGTTTGAAGAAAGGTTTAATTGTTACCCTGTTCTCTGGGGGTCCCAGGAGGGGCGCCCAAATAACCAAAACACACTAATGCAAAGGTGGGGAAATTAGCTGGAGCACTCACTAAAGCTAGCGAGAGGCAGAGTAACTTAGCAGGGATCTTGCAACCCAATGTCTATGGGGTCAGGTCAGTCAAGCAGTCAGACAGTTTTAAAATAGCAAAAATGATGTTTTTATTAAAAGACAAACAAACAGTAAAGACACCACAATCACACAGCTAATGGAAGAATTAGAAATAAGGATTTTTGGGGGAAATGGGTAATACGACACCTTTTCTCGTAGTCCTGAAGAAGCTGAAGATTGTAGGGAAGAAACTCAGTGTGGAGGCTGAGGGGAGCTCACCAGACAAAGCGGCAGCAAGGCGGTCTGGAACTCGGGAGTGATCCAAACAGGGCAAGCGATCCGAGGTGCTCTCAGAATCAGGGGGTTTATATAGGGTGAATTGTGACTGCAGGCCATGCCATACTCGGTGAGAACAATGCGAGTTTGGAGCGGGACAAAGCTTTGGAAAAGGTCAAGTTTAACATGATCAGCTTAGCGCAGAATCAACAATAGTGTAGCCAGTATGCAAATGCAAGGTGCTTAGCTTGGCTTTGTAAGACTATTGGCTCAGAACCGAGTGCCTTTGTTAGTGTCGCGCTTAAGCAAGAAGGTGTTTGCAGGGAGGTCCCTGAATAATGATAATAATAATAATAATAATAATAATAATAATAATAATAATAATAATAATAAAATTTATTTCTATCCCGCCTCTCCCAATGGATCGAGGCGGCATTACAAAAATATATAAAAACATTAAAACATTAAAACGCACCCTATCCTCCCTACCCTCCAACCCTTCTATCCCCCTAAAACATATTAGTTAATTAAAACAAATTAAAAACAAGATTAACACAGAAGACAATGATGAGAGGCGGTGGAACACTAATCTGGGAAGGCCTGTCGGAAGAGAACGGTCTTGACTGCTTTTTTAAAGCAGTCAAGACTGGTAATGTGCTGGGTCTCCTCCGGCAGGCCATTCCATAACTTGGGAGCGACAGAAGAAAAGGTCCTCTGGGTAACCGCAGCCAACCTAGTTCTGATTGGCTGCAGTAAATTCCTCCCAGAGGACCTTAGTGTGCGGGGCGGATTGTATGGGAGAAGGCGATCCCGCAGGTAGGCTGGCCCCAAGCCATGAAGGGCTTTAAAGGTAAAAACCAACACCTTGTACTGTGCCCGGAAACGAATAGGCAGCCAGTGTAAAGACTTCAGAATTGGTGTTATGTGGTCACTTTTAGATGTTCCGGTGACCAACCTGGCTGCCATATTCTGAATTAATTGAAGTTTCCGGACTAAGCACATGGGTAGCCCTATGTAGAGCGCATTACAGAAGTCAAGCCGTGAAGTTACCAGCGCATGTACCACTGTTTTTAGGTGTTCCAAGTCCAGGAAGGGGCGCAACGGAGTGGCTTTGTTCTGCCTGCCTAGGTGGAGAATGGAATGTCCAACAATTACCAGCCGTGCCTGTTTATGTGCTTGTCTGGAGGCCTCGCAAACACATGGAGCAGAGGAAGGCCGAATGATTTTGATATCAAAAGAGATATCTAGTGCTATCACCGGGTAGGCCTGGGCCGAAGTAACATAATGATCACAGATGCCATGGTCAATAGATGTATGAGGATCCTGATGGAATTATGCTATGCTGCTTGATTATTGTTCGTACAATTGAAGTTCATAAAATTGAAGTTCACTAGTTAATTTTCTGATTTCCACCTTCTTGACAGAGGAGCCACATAAACAGATTGATAATCAGCTAGTTAGTTAATTGAAGCAATTGTTGTGTGCTTTCAAATCATTTCTGAGTTATGGTGACTCTAAGGTGAACCCACCATGAGGTTTTCTTGGTAAGATTTGTTCAAAGGGGACTTGCCATTTCCTTCCTCTGAAGCTGAATGCGTGTTCCTAAGGTCACCCACTGTGTTTCCATGGCTGACTGGGGATTTGAACACTGGTTTCCCAGAGTCCTAGTACAGCTCTCAAACCACTACTTCACCCTGGCTTTCATATATTGAAACAATATGAGTACTGAAATAATACTCACTCTTTAATTTGATTACCTCCCAGGGTTAATAAAACAAATCACAAAATAAAAACAATTACCAACAATGAACAAATGATAATAAACAATTGAAATGTAAATGTGAGTAAACAATTTAAAACTCGATAACATGCATGGGTGGACACTTTGGCACAGGATCCAAGATCTGCTCCAGGTTCATTTGGAGTATTCTGTTCCTATAGTGAGATTATGCCAGTGGGACTACCAAATATTTGATCTTTCATTTAGAGAAAAAAATTAACTGCTGTTTATATGCTACATTTAACACACTCTGCTTTTGCTTCCATTGCAGGAAACTCTTTTGTGATGACAGTCAAGCTATGATGAAGAATGTAGGTAAGGGTTGTACTTGTTTGACTGTTTGCACTCAGAGTATATGCTCTGTGATGTGATCCATAAACCACCCTTACATGTCTAAGAGACAGAGCCTGTTCATACACTGTATAAAATTCTGTTGAAAATTTTAGATTGGAAGTACGGAAACTGGTGTGGAGAAATCAGGTTTAATTCCACCAATCACACCAAGAAGGACTAAGAAAAGGATCTTTGCAGTGGAACTGCCTGTTAAATAATCCAAAATTCATTTTCAGGAGGAAGGGAAGGTTTTCCAGTACATCTGGAACACTTGCAGGAAAAGTTTCTTGCGAGGATGCTGCTTATTCTAGATTGCTTTTATTTACTTCTCTCTTTTGTATTCAGGATTTTTGTTTCTTTTCTTTCTCACAGCACTTGAACAGGTGTCCTGTACCCTGCTCCTCATTCCTTCACCCTAGTAAGTTACCAGGGGCTGTGACAAAAATCCATGTGCCCTTTGCTTCTTTCTCCATTGCCACTGATATTTGCTCCCAAGTAGCTAAAGGAATTTGCCCTCAGCAGGTTGTGGAGATGGATACATTGACATGATTGATTACAATAATGCTATTAACCACATTCTGCATCTTATTTCTGGCAAATCTCCAATGAGATATGACTGGCTGCTCTTGTCCATGGTATGTGCTATGTAATATTTGTGCCATTTATTTGTCAATTATGATTCTTGGAATGTGGAAATCAAAGCCTTGCTGTAGGATTGGAAGTTTTATGCCTGACAACAGGAGTATCTTTCCACCCTCAAAATTCTGTTTCCATCTCTGTTATCTGAATTCAAGTAGATTTCAGGAAGATAAACTGCTGATGTTTATGCAATGTGTCTTCTGGCAATGCCGTGAATTTCATAGGCTTTCCATAGGCAAAGAGTACTCAGAGGAGGTTTGTGTTGCCTTCCTCTGAAATATAGTCAACAGAACTTAATATTCCTTTGGAATCCCCTAGCCAAGTACTAACCAGATTTGACCCTGCAAAGTTTCCAAGATCAGATTGGATTTAAAACATTCTGATGTATATATCCAGAAATATCATGTGCTCCATTCCCTTAGTGGAGCACTAAGGCTTCCAAATGTAGGTGAAGGACTTCATGTTTCAGTTTTTTCATATGTTAAAAAGAAACTTCCCTGTATTTGAAAAGATAGTACATTGGAAGAAGGCTGGCTAGAACTTTTTTGATTATTGTGCTAACATTAACTATGTAAGATGTGGGGAGATCAATTTAATATGGGGGAGCATTCAGACTTGTGATCTGTCACCAGCATTCTGAAGAAAATTTGGTACTTGGTCCCACAAAAAGACGTTTACCGCTTTGTCCAACCTCACATCTGCTACATTATGATATGCTGTCTCCCCCACCCCCGAGCTTTTAATATGATTTCAGTTTGCCAAAGGCTTGGGAGGTTGTTTTGTTTGATGTTTTCAATTTTGTGTTCCAAAGGATATTAGTCAGAGGAAGATGTTATAGTCTAGAATTTCCTCCAGTCAATGGTTTGCCATGAGTTACAAGCTCATTTCCTCTCAAGTCAATGGATTGTATTCCATTAACCTCAATGTGAGGTGGCTTCAACTCTTTAAGTATTTATATCATTTCAAAAAGAAATTGTCCCCAGGATATCTCCTGATTTATCAATTGTTAATACTACTGGATTTAAGAAGCTGTCTGGAGCCTCTCTGGATAAATAAAGAAATGAGCATATTACAATACGCATGCATGCAGAAATCACAGGAAAGAGATCCCATGACGCTAAAAGAGATAGCAAAGCCTCAGCCCTACATTCTCTAGGATTGTGCTGCTTCTACCCTCTTCCTATGATTGTCCATTCTAGTCTATTAATTTGCATGGGAGGTGTTTCAACATTTTTCAGACAAGGTGAGGAGGCTCCATAATTCCATCTACTTTTCCCATTGACTGATGTTTTATGCATGCCTTGCTTCCTCATTAAGTAGATTGCACAGAGGCATGTTTTATTGTTTTCACTTACCACACTCTATAAAAGTGGCAGTAATTCTCAATCCTGACAGGTTGTCTATTTTTTTGTATTTTAAATCTCTCCCTAACCCTCAAAAAGTTTATTTCATAGTCAAAGTTTTACTTCTTTTCTGAGAAAATGTAAGTTTTAAGAGCCCAACAGTAACCTAACTTCCAGGGTATTCCTAGATGAAATTATGCTCTAAGCAAGACACCTTACTTTTAATTGTTCTCAAAGGGAAAGAAGAAGCAAAGGCTGCTGTTTTGTCCCATGATAATAATTTCCATAATTCCCAGCTCTGCAGTAGGGAAAAGCAATTTTCCAGGGGCAGCAATCACAGTAGAACTCTCCCCCACCAAACCCACAAGAGGTGCATTTTGCCTCACTGGTAAATTTGATTTGCTGCACTGGGAAAAAAAACAAAGAGAGAGAGAGAGAGATTTTCCTTCCGAAACAAAGTGTGTGGGAAGGAAGACCTTATT
Organism: Ctenosaura bakeri; assembly: GCA_948474755.1. Taxonomy (NCBI): domain Eukaryota; kingdom Metazoa; phylum Chordata; class Lepidosauria; order Squamata; family Iguanidae; genus Ctenosaura; species Ctenosaura bakeri. Next base: position 337,329 of record CAOLHI010001102.1, on the reverse strand, counting down.
TCAAAGCAGAATTGCGCTTCCAAGTTGCTTCTAGGAGTAGAAAACAAGGCATATGATTCCTGTTCACCTTGCTTTTAAAGACTGCATGGTGATTTTCGAAGGAGACTGAGGGAATACAAAAATAGAGTGTTTTTATATTGTTGCTCTGTATCCAGTATGGGACCTATGTATATAATGTAGAAACTGGAAGAAATGGACCTAGAGGTATACATATTCAAAAGGTAGCACAGACAAGACTGATTTTTTCTGTCTCTGGAGATTCCATTCTAATGGCTGAACAATTACTCTCATTGCACCACCAACAACTTTGTATCAATAGACAGAAGTTGGTTGCTGCAGAATTTATCTGTTGATACCTATGTCCATGTATATTTTTGAGAAATGTTAGCATTTTCCATCCTACCCAAGCATCAGCATTTTTCTAACTTGGGAGGACATTCAGAATATAATCTCTTGGTATTGCTTAGGACATTACTTTTTAACATTGGCCAAATATACCACTACTGGACTGAGGCATGTTTGGAAAAAAAATATAGGTCTCTCTGGGCACATCCAGACTCATCAAAAAGTCCCAGATTCTGCTCCTTTTCTTTTCAATTTTATATTGGGTTAAAATAAACCAATTTAGAGTGCTGGTATAAAAAGTCTCTGATCATATTGGGAGCTGGCAGAAAATATTCTAGAATAAAGAAAATGTGTATGGATATCCAAAATAAAATTGGAAAGAACAACAACATTTTGGACTTTCTGGTCTTTTTAATCAGTTTGGATGCACCCATTACCTCTGAAAAAGACTGGGCTAAAATTTAGAAAACAGCACTAGTGAAATTGGTTTTGGGAATAAACAGAGCAACCTCCCTCAAAATTGCATAAAGTTGGTATCTTGTACAGCAAGGACTGCTCATATCATATTTGGCAGATCAAAATTTTTTTGGAAAGTGTGAGGAAATATAGGTATGTTCCAGCACAAGTGGTGGAAGTGCACTCAAATCTTAGAGTTTTGAAGAAAAATACAATCTGAAATATCTGCAATTGTTAACCAAATGATTAATTTGGAGTCAGATCATGCTCTTTCAAACATTTTTTCCAGGACAAAATTTAGAGTTGTCCAGCTAAGACCTTATGACTTTCTTATTACTAGTGGTCAGAGAAGAAATAGTCAAAAATTGAAAGTAGAACCTCATTGTCTGTGAATAGTTGATGTCACTGTGTTTAAGGCCTAGTACATTTCAGAGAAACTAACACATAAGATTTGGCAACATGTTATATACAAAGACTCAGACTATTTTCATTTGTTATGCAAACTGTGAATCAGAAGATCTTCATTGTCCTCCCTATACCACAAGGACACATGGGAGAAAATGTATTTGGATAACAATGACCTGAAATTCTCTTTTACAGAAAGACAGAATAACCATCTCATTATTTTATAATGGTGTACTACTCAAGCTTTCAGAGTTAAGTTGCTTCTATGTTGTAATTTCAATTTAAAAAGTTCTTGTAAGACTGATAATTGTGGGGTGATTTTCTCACAATGGGGCTATGCCACTTCTGAGACAGGATGGCAGCAGTTGGCAGGTCATGCTTCCACATGATGTTTCGCTGGCCAACTGCCATCCCCTCCCCATGCATTGCACTTGTGCAGTTTTCACAAAACAGAAAAAAATCCACTTTGCACCTGCAATCACACAGTGCTCCCATTGCTCCCAGCCGTGTGAAAGCCATCGAAGCACAATGGCAATGCTTCCTTCTGTAGTGCAGCAATGGAAAGTGCCAAGCTGCAGAAGGAAGAGGTGGCACCATTGGCTCCCTTCCACATGGAGTGAGCAGGTGCAGAGGGGAACATTGATGATGTACTCCCTTCTGGACCTGGGATTGCAGCGTAACGACACAGAACAGCATTGTCGTGTGGAAATGGCCTGGGTCTCTACATGGGTGTGCATGCATTTGTGCTAAGTTTAGTTATTGCTTTAGCAGAAGCATATTAGTAATCCATTGCTTACTTTTAATTAATTATTAATTATTTTATAATTACTTGTTTTAGAAAATCCATTAAGAAGGAAAAAGAAAATGGTTCAAAAATTCTGGAAATGACTGCCAAAACATTTTGAAAGTAACACATAAATGTTACTTGTTACATACACATACAATAAGTTAATGTTAAAACATAAAAAAGGCCATTGTTTTGCCTGTCTTATCCTCCAAAGTAAAATGTTACAGATAACATCTTTTCTAGGGATGTGTAACTTCCAAACTCTGTTTCTAGGGTATGTGTTCCAAGGCTCACTGTTGCCTTTGCCTGCGTGTTGGGATGTGAAATCAAGTTTCCTATACGCTATGATGAATACCCCTCACAGTTTGAAAGTATAGTTAACTGTTCAGATTTTTTAAAAAAATAGTTTTGTAGCCATTAGCATTTTCCAGGGGCCTTAGAATTTGCTAACTTCGTGTTAGGAAATTCTAAGGTGTGAGCCAAATTCTCTTTTCGGTCAAATGCTGGATTAACAGCAATACTGTAACTGAACTTAAAAAAATATATAAACGGTGTGACTTTGGGTAAGTTGAAGAAGTGTGTCCTACAATGCAGAGTGTAGTAAATAAAGGATGTCATAGCAGTCAGTTTGGAATTCTGATGCTATCATAAAAAGGATTTCTGTAGAACAGTGTGTAATATATAAACAAGGGAGCAAAGGGCCTATTTTGCAGTCTGGAATGTAGAAAGCAAACAGTGGAGACACAAATCCGGTGGAAAACCCGCTGTTTAAAAGAAGCAATGCCATTTATAAATGGGGGAAATACTGGGTCAGATAAGGCCCCACTTCCAATCAATAGTGCAATATAGGCGAAGAAAATACCGAAAGCAGGGATGTATTCAGTTCTTTGCATCTGTACACCTTTGGAAATGTGGGTTTTGGATGCTGGGTAGATGGAAAGTCACCTGATTGCATTTAGGAGATAGGTATGCTTTTTGAAATGAGTGATCAGCTTTTGGTGTTGATAAGGCTGCTACTGTGGCAAGGGGCAAGATGGACCCAGCTAGATCCTGTGTAGCCAGGGTAGCAGTTGTAAGATTAGCTAGAAACAGAACTCAGTGGAGTTCAGTTAGTGATGGGTACCTTCCATCATTTCACAGATGAAAACTGGGATATTTGTGGCTGAGTCACACCAGAGTGTGGTCATAAGGATATTGCCATGCAACAAGCATGCAAATGTTATTGATGAGAAAGAGCACACAAAAGTACTATTTTAAGCAGAGGAACCCTGGAATTTATGTACTAAGTTTAGGAAAGCCTGAAAAAAGAAAAAGAAAATCCAATAAATATAATACTGTGTGTTTGTGTGTGTGCTTAAAACGGTTAATAATAAATATAATATTACATAATATGTTATTGTAAAATTAAAATGCCTTTATTAGACCCTGCTGAAACTTATAACTTTTTTCTGAGATCCATAGTCACTGGGTGAACTGTGATCTCAGATCCCTATCAGCCAATATTTGCATATCAGAAATGCTTCTTTGCAACACTTTAGCAAGGTGAAAAGTGGAGGGGAATCTAAAATGATTTATGGGGAAAATCTGTGTGTCTGTATGAGACACAGAGAGAGAGAGAGAGAGAGAGACTGAGAGGGAAATTCAAAGAAGGCATCCTCAAGGAAAGTCCCATTCCATGTACTTTTTAGAAGGATGAGAAATTAGGAAGGAAGGACAGACGGACGGACGGAAGGAAGACGTGTTCTCCAATTCTTTGGAGGTTATGGTGATAGAGGTGGGACAACAGCAAACAAATATTGTCAAGTTTGTTCTGCATATTGACTTTTAAGGTTTTAATACTAGTTGTCTGCCAGAAAGTTGGATACTGGTTGAATCAATAAAACAAAGTACTATTCACTATATATTACTCTTATAAATTTCTTGGTGTTGTGTTAAGCTGTCAAGACAACTGACATGGTTTGGGCCCCAAACCATATCAGCTATTTCCAGATCATAAATTTCAGAGGTGGATATGAGGCAGGAGAGTAAAACACAGACATAAAATTCAGACACTGATATTTGGCAACAGTTTTCCTATCCATAGCTTATAAAGTTTTTTCATTATTTGCCACAGTTACAATAAATAATGGAAATGAAAGAGAAGAATTATATGTAAAATCAAAAAAGAAACATTTTGAAAAAAACAGATGTCTGATGTTTGGTATAAAATTATTGGAAAGCAAAAAAGGCAACAAGTGGTTATGTCTGTGTTCTTACTGCCTTGGACCTCTGCAATAATACTGAAAATTCAGACTTCTGTTTTCAATCAGACAAGCAGGAAAACAAGTAAGAAGGCAAAAACAGAAAGAAAAGGTGGAAAGAAAGGTGTGGCGGGGTAAATTAATGTGTTAATTGGATGAACAGCAAAGTACCAGATTATATCTGTCATTGTTTGGGGGGCAATTTTATTCTAAACAGATTATTGTAATAATTTTGGTCTAAAACACATGGCATTGGCTTAGCTAAATAGTATACAGGTTGTGAGCAACCTGTTTACTCAGTCAGATATGTACATCAGTTTCTATGCAGCTTGACTGTCAATTTGGATTATTGTAATGGTATATATATATAAACCATCCAGAAGTTTCAGCTAGCTCAAAATAGGATGCTTAGATTTCAGAGATGGGAAATTTAGAAGAAATGGTCCAAAGTTAACTTTGAATTAATTGTTATTGTGACAGATATTGAATTAACAATTCATTACACTATAACTCTTTCCCACTAACATTCCCATCTCTTCTAGATTGTGAGGACTTGTCATTATTATCACATTGTGCCAGTATATAGCTATGTGCATTGGCCCATTTTTGGGAACAAATCAAACTGCTGTTTTTAACTTTTAAAGCCTCAAACGATTTGGGGCCAGGTTACCTGAAGGACTGTCTCCTTTCATATTTATATACTTGGACTCTAAGGAACCACTTGATTCCCTTCTCTGGGTGTCCCTGCAAAAAGACAACAAGAAAGAGAGAGAGGGAGAGAGACGGTAGTGGTGCCCCTTTTGTGGTGCGCACTCGACAACCTCGAACACATCCAATCCCATCTGAGTTTGGAAGCTCAGGGGCCCATTCACACTACAGAGGTATAGCACTATTTTTCCACTTTAACTGCCATGGTTCTATCCTATGGAGTCTTGGGATTGATAGTTTCAAGAGGGGCATTTAGAATTCTCAGCCAAAGAGCTCCTCTGCGCCCTCACCAGAATACAAGCACTAGGATTCCATAGGATGCAGCCATGTCAGTTAAGGTTGAATAATATCACCATAATTCTGTAGTGCAAATGGGTCCCTGGTTATTACTTGGATGTGGCAACTCCAAGGAACTCCAAGTAGTGCTAAGAAAGCATGTAGTGCAGAGATAGCTGCTGCCAGTCATAATTGACAATACTGGGCTAATAATAATAGTAACAACAACAACATTTATTTATAACTCCCTTTACACCAAAGATGGACCAATAGTCTGATTCAGTATAAGGTAGTTCTCTGTGTTCCTATGACTGCCTTTCCATCAAAGTTTACCTGGTGCCTCGTGTTTTTTCATCACCACATTTTACATATATATTTTTAGGCATTTTGGGGATTGCCTTCAGTGTTTTCAGGTCTTTGCACTGTTTTATCCCTTCTGTTGGTTTCACTTTTTATGTTGTTGTGATGATGTTGATATTGTTTGATGCTGGTTGTTATATCTTGTTCTTACCTGATTTGTTTTATTATTATTATGACTATTATTTCTGTTGTTATTAGGTATAACTTATATATTTATTTTGTGTATTGCCTAGACCTGTGCTGCTCAAAGTGGTGGGTGATGGACCAGTGCTAGTTGGTGACCCATCAGCTACTGGTCTTTGATGAGTTTCTAAGAAAGAAAGAAAGAAAGAGTTGTAGCCAATGAGTACAAATATATTGGCCCTTAGAGGAAAAATTGCTGCCTCCCCTTCACAGCAGATAGCTTGGGCAGCACTGATCTAGATCTCTTAGCTTTAAAATATGATAGATAGATAATTTTGTCAGTGAAATGACACAGACTTCTACTATGCACTATAAATTGTTAATTCAGAAAGCAGTGATGATGCTGTTCATTTTTTGTTACTTTCTGAACCATCCAATAATTGAAGTTGTCTGCACAGTTCACAAAATACAGTTTAAAATCACAAACTCCAAATGCACAGCACAACACAAAACCTAAAAAAAAAAAGTTTAAAGAGATACAAAATAAGACCAAAGTGAAGCAGAGAGTACTGCAAAGATCTAAAAAGTATGAACACAGGCTTTATAAAACAAAGGATTAAAAAGTGAGAAGGGGGAAGGTTTTTTCCTGTTACCAAAAAGACCAAAACATAGGCTTGAGTCATGCCTTTCAGTGAAGGCTTCCACAGCTGAATCTAAAGTAATTTAAAAAAAACAAATGCTTTTCAGGGTCCCTGAAGTACTCCTTTTATTGATCCTCCCCAGTCTAAACTCCCTTTCCCTGAAATTCTTTTCTTCCTTATTATTTTTCATTTGTTTCAAGCCTCGGGTCTTTAGGGCCAGTCACTATCTTTGTAATACCTTCCAAAAACATGTTTAGTATTCTGGGATGCAATGCCTTTCTTACAGGCCTGAAGCCTTCCAAACTAGAGGGATGTGTGTATCTGTATGTGTTTATGTGTGTGTGTAAAACATTTCAGGCCTTTTCATTCACCCCACTCCCTCTATAAGCAGTTTGGGCTCTGATCTAAATCCAAAATCAATACAAAGGCTCCAGATGCACAATCCACAGGTGTTTTCACTCTAAACTGTAGGTGATCAAACTCCTATGGGGAAAGGTGCCATTTTCCATGGAACTCTTTGGCAGGTAACCTGCTGGTGATGTCAAGAAAATTAATCATTGCAATATGTAGAGCCAAGTAAAACAGATAACCGTTTAGGAAAGAAAATACCAAACAACTCAATCCACTGATTCACTTTGTTCTGGAAATCCCCATGGTCTCAAGTTTCTAATCCTGGCCTTGTTTTGTGTTTCTTCCCCTCTCCTTTTTGAAGAGCCCCTTTGTCTTTAAGTGTAACTATAACTGAATTGTCATAGCCAGAGGAAGTATTTTTCCAAGTCCTCTGCAGTATCATCCAAGCTCATTCCTGGAAATAACTTAATCTTACCCTGAAATGGGGGCATTGAGGTGAACACTGAACTCATCTATTTTTGACTGACTTCAGCCTTCCAGAAATCACCTCTCTTGGGCTTTCTCATCCTAAACCCAGATGATTTATGTTTGATGAAACAGAGGTAGATGCATTGGCAGCACCTTTGTTGTCCTAGACAGGTGGTTTTAAAAGCAAGCAAGCAACATAAACAAAAAGTATTCTGTGTCACAACAATTCTTTTGCTTTTGTGTTTTCTAAAACACTGTGATTTTCCTAATATATTCTTTTAATTGGATTCAGATGAAGCCTAGCCTGAGCTGTGTTAGGCCCATCTAGACTGGCTTTGGCATTTCTCCTGGCAAAGATGGCATCTCTCTGAAGCTAGCAAAATCAAACCAAGAGTCCAAACTGAGGTTTCATGATGGCTTGAGGTTTTGGAAAGGTTCATGTCATTTCATTGAGAGTGGGATTTAGTGACTGATAGGTTCACTTGCTAATCCCATTTTATGAGGGGCTGCCCAGTTGCTGTTTTATTTGAGGATGCAAGGACGGTGACATGAGATGGTCATTGCACCAATGCCACCACACTTCACTATTTAATAAGGCTTAAAATGGTTTTCAAGTACCATAACCTCCTACCCCCTACATCTGTTTTTCTGAAATTATGAATCTTTCTTCTCTGGAGACAGCTCTATAACATCTGCCAATTTTGTTAAAATGACATAAAAAATAAGGGAAGAGAAGGAGAACTGAAATACTCTCTTCTCCAATTTTTTAGACTCCCCCTTCCCATATAAACAACTGCACTTATCCCTTTGAAGCTTTGAAACTTTCTTACTTAGAGCCACTTTTGTTCTATCTGCCATTTTTGGAAGTTTCCTAGCACACAGGAGACCTACTGGGACTATCACAATCTTTTTAAAGAAACCCTCATATAAGAAGGATTGATACTGTGCAAAGCTCCAAAGACATTTTCATCTGAAAACTAGCAGGCTTGATCTAATCAGGAAGGACAACTATCCCTCTAAGTTTCATCCAGCTCCACTAAGAAATAAAAATGATACTGATAGCTCCCCCACTTTTTAAAGAGTAAGTTTAAAGAACTCAGCAGAAAATTTGCCAAACCTCTTTGTGTGCAGTGTGGGCCAGTTTAATTCTAACTATAGCTGCAAATTTCAAATCATTATGGCACTTTCTACATGGTATTTTCCATGTGAAAGGGTGCCTGGAGAGTTGCATGATTGTGAGGAGCGATCTGTACGATGCACTCACAATCGCACGATGCTCCAGGGGCCGGCAGGCGCCGATCGTGCACCTTTTCATTTTCGGCTAGAAGCTGAAAATGGTGTGTGATCATGCATTGCTCCTGGGCCCCGTGTGCACTTACCTGGCACGTGGAGCCTCCAGAGCCGCGCCAGTCGTGCTTCCTGCCCCAGAGCAGCCTGGGAAGGTCCCAGGCTGCACTACGGAAGGAAGAGACGGGGCTCTCACGCAAGCAGGCAGCTTGTGTGGAGCCGAAGGACTCCAGACACAAGAGCCTCTCGCCGGAGGCTGCTCGCGTGATCCCCGCACCCCAGCGCAGGAAGAAGGTAAGGTGCGGAAAGGGCCTATGAGAAGGGAGAAAAAAAGTTTCAGTCTTTTTTTCTTTGTATTTTGTATTTCTAATTATAATCAAGAAGCACAAAACTTTGGATATCTGAGTCTTATCTTCATGACACATTTTCTATTATTTTTGTTCAGTCAATATTCTAATACAAGCTTACCTAATTTCATACATTCAAGAGAATATGAAATATGAAACCCCATCGTTCTTTAGACTTCTCAATCATTTGCAGTGGAGTTACCCAATAAAATGTATTCAACAAAGCTATATCACATTCTTAACAAGAAAGGAATTGAGTTAGAAAAATTCAGTGGCATTTAAAGATCACTTTAAGTAGTCTATGGCAAAGACAGTTTATATCCAACCCACTTCACCTTAAAAGAACACATGACATTTTGTCTCAGATATAACTTTGACATTTATGTATGAAAACTAAATACGTCTGAATAAGAGACTCTCTGGGAACACTATGTATTCTGCTCTGAGCGCCTTACTTTATATAAAAATCATTTTTTCCCTTTACATTGGGAGAGGTTTTGAGCATTTTTCATTTTTTAATTTTGGCATTTTTTTGAGAAAACTTCATTTATACAAGAACACATTTTGAGCAGGAAACAATTACCTTGTGCAAAGAACTGTTTTCTACACAAAAAAAGCATTTTTTTTCCTGCAAAAATGCCTTTTTCACAAATGATTTTTCAAAGAAAAATACCAATATGTGAAACATCTGACAGGCACATCAGAATGGCTCAGTGGTTAAGGCACCCTTTCTTATTAAGGAAAAGAAACATTTTGAGTATTCTTTATATCTGTTGCTTGGAAAGAACAGTAAAGCATGTATATGCGATACAAGATAGATAGATAGATAGTTTGGAACAAGGACTTTAGCAGGACAAGGGCAGGAAAGAGTTTCTACCTCTACAGGAAGTAGTGAGCTGTCATCAAGTCTTTTCACTGTATGTCCTTTCTGATCTCTGACAATGGTTGCTAAGTGGAATAAGGTGTCTTTTTAATGCAGGTCTGAGCAATTGTGCCTTCTTTGCCATTTAAGGCCCAAGAAGGGCCTTTTTAACTACAGCAAGTGAATAGAGGAAACTTCCTGTTTACTTCTAGTTTATTTTCTGGTTCAAAATAAGTCTTTTTGGGACCTAAATTGGCCCAGGATGCCGCAAAATTTGATGAAAATGTTCCCCAATTCCCTTGAGGACATTTGAGGGCAAAAATTGCATTTTTGAGCCCTGGAGTACAGGAGTCACATACAACCTGGGGGACACATTTTGCCCACCCTGCCTTAATGGTTGTGTAAAAGAGACAATTTCAGCAGGCGTTTATCATGCAATCAGCTTCTGCAGGATTTTCGTTTTCAACAACTGTGAAAGGGATAGGGTCCATGTCCCTTATTTCACCTGGCAACTCTATCTATGACTCTTCTAATCATCTAGGAAGGTCAGTTTTCCGGCAGATGAGACCATATCCTGTTTTTCCTTTGCCTCCCTCAACATTCTGGTTACAAAGAAGTGATCCAAATACATTGTTTTCTACCATGAAGTGGTGAAGAATAGACAGAGGAAGTGTTGTACTTCTTGTGGATTCTCATCCCTTTAAAAGGCAGGCTCAGAAGACTAGCTTTTAGTTTTGGATAGAAGTTAGGAGGAAGGGGAGGAAAAGCAGCATGGAGTTGGGACCTGTATCAGCTCTTTAAGAGCCAAGCTAAGCCTAGGCCTACTTCAGTTCAGGTATGTTTCTTTAAAGTTAAGTATTACTATTTGTTCCAAGAAATTTTAATACATGACTGTTAGTGAAGACATCTGTGAACAGTGCTGTTTCCCATATTTCAAACTTCCCATTCAAATGAATTATATGACGGGGTCAGGCAAGATGCACAATCTACGTACAGGATCCAAAATGCTGTGTTTTAGACTCCATTGGAAGGATAGTTCATCTAGCTTATGCTAGACAACTCCTGTGGTTGCATTCCTTGGTGTCATCCCAATAATGTAGGCTTCTACCGCTCGCGCAAGTGTCAAATCTGGTTGATTTTTTTATTGTACACTAACTCTTCCACAAGGCTTTGCCCCAATTATTACTGCTGCATTTGTGCCAGTTGTGTGTGTTATGTGGCCAGATGCAAAACATTGGGAATAACCCCTAGTGATTCAGTCCCTTCCACTCCCTGCCTCAATGGCTCTGAATAGCTGTAGGCAGAATATCTAGCACTCCTTGTTCTATTAGTTGTGTGCAGGCCCACTCTTGATTCATTGGCTTGCTGTGAATGATGGCAAAGGCCACACCATAGAGTGCAAGGGTGTTAAGAATGGAGGAAGAAATAGGACACAAGGAAGCACACGTTATTTTAGGCCACCTATGCTCCTTCTCTCCAAGGCAAGGAAAAAAACAAGAGAGGAATGAGTAGGCAAGCAAAGCAAAAACACTCTGTCTTGCCAGAAAGGTGGTGCAATTGTGTCTCAAGTATTGTGGCTCTCAGAAGATGGCCAGTGAACACAGCATTGCTCAGCCCTGACTTCACTTGTTTCCATAAGAGTGTTTTCCCCATCTCTTTTCTATGTAATTGAGAAATGCATGAGTTCATCCCCTTGGAGCCAGAAAGGAGAACAGAGATGGAAGGGCACATTTTTGGGATACATTTGGATACCTCAACTATCTGTATAGTTCAAAAAATGGCCAGAAATTCCCATGGGAGCTGGCTGGTGAATCACCTTCCAAGAAGTAGCCAGCTCTTCATAGAGGACTGTTGTTTAATATCCCATTCTTTTTGCAGACACCCTACACATTCCGCCCACCAGATAAATGCCCTATTAAGTGGTCATTGTTAAGAAACAACCCTGCATTCTCGGCTGAGTTATTTGTTCCATGTGCCTTTAGTCATTAAAGGGTTGCTTCAAAACTAGCTTTCCTGTTGACTGATTCTAAATGTTAAAATGATGCTATGTCTGGCTTCTATGTCCTGATTGGCCAAGAGGACAAAGGAAATGTTTGCTTTCAAAAACTCTTATTTTGAAAAACAGAAGTTTTCCTGCAGAGTGTATCAGAAAGCACCCACCCAGGGGAAATCATATCCATCCTGGGTCCCACGCGAGTTGTACATCTATGAATGATGATTGTTTTCTTCTTATCTTAGTAACTTTCTGAAGACTTCTATGGTCAACTTAGTCTACTAGCAGCAGTTCTATGGCAGTCTGGAGAAGTAAGAATAATATATTCCTCTTACATTTTCTATCCTAAATTATCTAAATTTGCTGGCCCTATTTTCACATTGAGGTTTACTGGTACTTACTTTTGCTTGAAACTTCTGTGCTAGTATAACTGTCCAAGTTCATATATAATCCCTTATTATAGGGATTGTCTAGGCATTTGGGTAATGCTACTGTCATATAAAGGAATAAGTACTTTGTGATATTTGGAATGGCTGGACACTGAAGAAACTGGAAGTAATTTGTACTCTGCCTTCCCAACTGAATATTACACTACTGATGTTTTTGGACTTTCCCCCCTAATGGATCACCATGGCTGTGATGGAGTTTGTAGTAGCAATAATCAAAGTAGCTCTAGAGAACAACTAGTAGTAGTTTGTGTTACTGCTTTCTATCATACTACTTCTGTCTACTAAATTGTCTTTCCCCCCCCTGAGGCAGCATCTCACCTCTTTAGAACGGACTTTTTGGTGATCGTTGAGGCACAACTGTGTGTTTGTGTTTGTGTGTGTGTATGAGCTAATCCCTACTTCATTATTAGCTTCTGTGGTTGTTCTGGAATTTTGGACTGTGCAGATGTCTGTCCTTAACTCAGTTTGATAGATCCAATATACAGTTATGTAGATTCGAGTCAATAGACTCATATTCAAGTCAGACTTAAGTCACTTCAATGACTTGACTCGGACTTGACTTGGCAAAAATTACATACTGGCTCAACTTGACTTGAGACTTACATATTTTTAGTGACTGACTTGCTGCACTTGGTTCAGTAACATAACACATTCATCCAGAAACCTTACAACTTTACAAACTTTACAATATGTCTCAAGCCCAAAGTGTGGACACATTGCTCACATTTCTCAGAGGGAACAGCAAATGGGTTTGGCAATGGGCTTGAGGTGAGATTGAAGCCTGTTCAACAGCCTGTCCCCACTACATATAGGAGAAGCTTTCTAAAACTTTTCCTAAGAGCAGAAGGCAAGACTTATGGCCAGAGTGCAAGGTGCATATCTCAGAGGGGAACAGAAAATGTGTTCAGCAAGGGGCTTGAGGAGGAAGGATCCTTCCTTCTCAAGCCTTTGAAGCCTCAGTAATGGGGAATAAGAAGGCTCCATTTTCACTTCTGAAAATGCCTCCAGCTTTGCAAATGGGAAGTAAGAAGGATCTGTTCCCCACTTCCAAAGCTGCAGATGGCAAAAATGACAAAAGTAGAGGTCTGACTTTGCTTAAATTGTTAAAACTGACTTTATTTGACTCTGTCCAGAAATTCTGGAATACAGGTTGGGGTATAAAGTTGGCTCCCAGATTGAGGCTTGACTCGAGACTTGACTTGAAAGTATCTTGCAAGGATTTGAGACTTGACTTGAGACTTGGAGTAAAAGACTTAAATACATCACTGCCAATGGAAGAATGAAAGAAGAGCCCTACATGATCAGATCAAAAGCCTGTCCATCCACTGTAAACTAGTATTCAGAAGTATACTCCCTCAGGTACTGGATATAGTGAAATAGGTACAGTAATGGTGTCCAATAAATTTGCTGGGCACTTTGAACAGAAAGTCTCTTGTATTTGTTCAGAACTTGATGCCACAGTTATTACAGAGTCTAGGGAAGTGTCCAGGGCACCATCTAGTCAATTTTGTTAGGATCGGTTTCCGTTTTTTTCAGCCTAATGTTGTGGACAAGACACTTGAGTTGATGCCTCTCACCACTTGTAGTCTTGGCCCTTGCCCATCTTGGCTATTAGGATCTAGAAGACATGGATTGATTGGGTGCATCCAAGAGGTGGTAAATGCCCCACTGTGTCAGTGGGAGATGACTGCTGCCTTGAAGGAGGCTGAAGCGCACCCCCATCTGATCCCTCTGGATCCAGAGGTGTGCAAGAAATGCTACCCTATCATTAATATCCCATATTTGGAAAAGGTGCCTGAGCATATGGTAGCTGGGCAACCTCAGATGTTCTTGGAGGAAACAGATTTTCTGGACCTGTTTCAGTCTAGTTTCAGGCCAGGGTACAGTGCCAAGACAGTCGTGGTTGCTCTGGCTGACAGCCTACCCCACATGAAAGACATAGAGAGTGTTACCTTTTTATTCTTCCTGGGTCTCTCAGCAGCTTCTGATACCATTGAGCATGGTATCTTACTGGACCAGCTTTTGTGGGTGGGAGTAGGAGGCATGCAATGGTTCCATTCCTATCTGCAAGGTTGGTTCCAGAAAGTGATACGGGGTGACTCTTGTTCAGCTCCATGGCCATTGTGCTATGGGTCCCATCTTGTCTCCCATGCTGTTTAACATCTGTATGAAGTTGTGGGGGGAAGTAATTAGGGGTCTGGAGGCCAATATGCTTCTGGTCTGAATTCAAGGTACTGATGATAAGCTGCAAACAGCTTGGGACCTCAATACTTGAGGGAATGCCTCTCTCCATATATGTTTGCCCAAGAACTGAAATCCATTGGAGATGCCCTCCTCTGTATCCCACCAGTAGGGGAAATATCTTGCAGAGGACATGGGAGAAGGTCTTCTCTGTGATGACATTCCAGTTGTGGAATTCCCTCCCCTGGAGGCATGATTGGGATTAACATTGGAATCATTTTAGTATCATGTCAAAACCTAGCTTTTTATTAAAACCTTTGGGCCTAACTGATTTTCTCTGGGCTTCACATGTTCCATGGCTACATTATTTAAAATTGTTTTAACAGGTTTTAAATTTTATGTTTTTTAATTGCTAAACTATTTAATGTTTCTTCATTCTTTTAAAATCACTGTTATTGTTTTGAGTTATTGTATTGAGTTCCATTTTGGCACATTAAATAATGTTAAATTCTGTTGGTAAATGCTAGCTAAGATATAACTGACTACGAAATAAGAAATGTAAATAAGGGAAGATTACTAGGTATTTCATTGAAATTATGTTGTAAGTTCTGGCTTTGTTATCTATTTTTTTCTCTTTTTCTTCTTTATTATTGTTGTATGTGAAATTGGTTTTTTTCTATAACTGTTTATTGATATATTCCTTGTTTGAAGTTTTTTTTTCTTTTCTTTTTTCTTTTTTTTCCTTTTCTTTTAATGGACTAATAAAAAGATTTTTTAAAAACAAAATCACTGTTATTATTTATTATTCTAAATTGATTTCATTCTCAGCTGACCTGAGTTCTTCAGCTATAGGATGAGATGTAAACATTTTAATAAACAAATGAATTAAATAAAAATTAAATAGAGACAATACAAATTTATAATTAAAACTTAGGAAGGTATTAGTTGGAACAAATGACACATTTCGATTAGGGGAATGGTGCCTCTCATATGCTGTATTTAAGTCAACGTGTTCAATATTTTAGTCTTCTTGCTCTGCATTTAATTATTTTTTCATTTAATTATTTTTATTTTTGCATTTTACATTTTTCTATTTAGAAGGTTAGTGTTATCAAACTACTAATTTAGTTTAATTGCTAATGTTTACATTAAGTACTCGTTTGATGATAAACTATTTCTGGATTCTCCTGACTTTTATCCTCTGAATTGATTGGGGAACTGTTTAATAATTTTTGCATTTGTGGATATGTTACTGTGTTTTTGATATTATACTGATACAGATAGAAATGTTTTTATATTTTGAAGCATTGTTATTATTATGAACTGTTCTGGGATCAAATTTGTTGTTGGAATTATGAAACAGTGAGACAGTGGTAAAGGAGATGGGTAGATTATTACAGATGTTGCTGCAGATAGCATCTAACATCTGCAGCTATAATCCAAAGCATTTTTTTCAACTCTGCTTCTCATTGCAGTCCTCCACAGATGTTGAGAAGCCCCTTGGTGGTTCTTTGAAGCAGTACGTGCTATTACTAAATCTCTTGTTAAGGGTAATGCTGTTTTCAAAGTTTTGCAAGTGGTCCAGATTACCTTATCTCCTAAATCCTATGAAAACACCCAGGCCTTTTCACACTGCATAGTTATAGCATTTTGATTCCACTTAACTACCATAGCAAGGTCCTATGCCATCCTGGGATATGTAGTTTAGAGAGGGGTATCTAAAATTCTCAGCCATGAGTCCCTAGTGTCTTGCCAAACTATAAATCCTAGGATACCGTAGGATGGCACTATGGCAGTTAAAGTGGATTCATAGTGTTATACTTGTGTAATGTGAAAAGCCCCCAAAATATCGTTAACACCCCTCCCCTCATTTAATGCATAATATGACAATATTGACTGTTGAACTTTCAAAGATTGTTTTAAAAAGACAGAGTTGCCCAAGTACAAGAAAAAAAAGCACTTTTTAATAGAGGCTACATGGAATATTTTCAGTAACCAGCATCGCTGACATAATTTTTAACTACAGTATCTTACGTTTGTGTTTGTGTTAAGCATCGTGGTAGGTTTTGTGGAGGACTTCCATCCACAATCCAGCTTCACATTCCTAGACTCAAAAGAACATCTAAGGCCATGAGTAAAAAGTAATAGTTGCAAGTAGGAACATATCTAGGGAATAACAATTACACCAGCAAGTATCAGGTACTCAGCATGCATTGCATAGCTGTCATGTGGGGCAAATATTTGTAGTTGTGTGCCTTCAAGTCATTTCCAAAATAGGGTGACCCTAATATGATGGGGTTTTCTTGGCAAAATTTGTTCAGAGGGGGCTTTCCTTTGCCTTCCTTTGGGGCTGAGAGAATGCAGCAAATACCCCATTGCCAAAATGACTGTGTTGTGAAACTAGTAGACTGAGGAAAGTGATAAAACAATACATGTAACATCTTGTTCCTGATGGAACGGCAGAAATAGAATCAAATCTGGCTTTTCCACTGGCCAAACTCTAGAGTTTTGGCTCATCTTCTAAATTATGTGCAAACTCTAACAATTTTCTGTTGCTTAGCAGAGTTCCAGAGTTCCTTCATGCTCAAACTGAGATGTTGATTGGTGCAGTCTTCTGTGCTGTCCTATTGCATTTTTCATTTCACCAATGTGACAATCCATTTACTATTACATTTCAGAGAAGTATGTCATTTCACTATGTATTAGTGTCATGTACCTCTCAAACCAGATTTTTCATCCATATTTTACAAAACCACTCTGATCTTATTACCATAATCTCTCCACCCTATCCCACCTGTTGCACATGTCCATGGTGATATCAGCATCATATCTTGTAATTTCAGTCCACATTCCCCTGCCATATGACTTTATCAGAGGTCCTTCAGTTGAAATAGTGTTCTCTAGCTAAGAGAAAGCCTGTATAGGTAAGAAACACTCTTACACAAGTTTGTGTGTGGGGTTCCATATTCGCTATACAATATTTACTTTTCCTTTGGATATTTTTCTATGCCCTTTTCTCTCCCCCCCCATATTTTTTTTTCCTTAATGAAACAGTAGCCCAGTAATAGTCAAGCCTAGCTTTCAAACCCACAATGTTTGGGCAACCCCCGAATTAGGCAAAACAAGTTTGCCCAACCTTAGAACAGAGTGGACTCATTTTCCGGCTCACACACCCTTCCTCGGGTCACTGCCATGGTCTGTTTGCCTGTCCTAATAAAATATGCTTCTGTCTTAGGCTTGCCATGCTACTTAATAGTAAGACTTATAGGCTGGTTATGATGAAACAAGAAGAAAGCTGACTTGGAGGAGAACAAGACAATTATGATAAGGCTTACCCTAGGACACAGAGTGAAATAGCAGGTTCTGGTGATTTAGTTTTCCTTATTGTTGGTTGTAAAACAGAAGTGCCAGATAAATCTACAAGGCCTTATAGACTGGGCCAAATCTGTCAAATTTGGTTTTATTTTCTTTTTTCTTTTAAGTTAGTCTGCCTCACTGCCATATCAGTTTTGAGCCTTTTCAAGTTTTGAGCTTGAGTTCATATGCATTTTTGGATGATTTTTTTGGGTGGCGGATTTTCCTTTCATACACAATTATTTATACCAGAAGTCATATAGACATTTTTTCCAAGATACAGTGCTAGTAACACCGTATCACAAAATTCTGAAAAGTGGGAATAATGCAGAAGTGCAAACAGGTTCACACTGTGATTCAGGAAGTGTGAATTTGGTAAGTTCTTATCAAAAAGTAAACTGAACAATATTCTTTCCCATCTTTTTCTCAGGCCAAGTTCACACAAAAGCAGCTGAATTGATAATTCTGTTCCTTGATGGGTTCATAGTGGCTGGTAAATGATGGTGTGACTGTGTCCACCTCCACTGATAAACTCTCTGCACACAGAAAGCTAGGTGACAGGGAGATGTGTAATAGCTTAGCCCTCTCACTCATATGCTAATTGCATATCTGATGGGGGGAGCAGTTTATTCACCAGTGATCCAAGCTGGTACAGTAGTAAAATTTTACTACCTCACATGCTGGGTAAATGAAATACTGGAGTGGTGTTCTTACACTTGGAATAGCACTGTCGTTTCCTTATGGGCGCCACTGAGAAAGGTATACAGAAAGCAGATAGTGGAATCTGTAGCTCTTGTGATGTGATGTTTTATGGAAAGACAATGTATATTACTTCATTATTGGTTGTTGGTAATTTGTAGGCAAAACAGGGCCTCTAAGAAAACAAAATAGAGGCATCAATAGGCTACTCAAGACTGAGCATGCTCAGCAGCCATGTAATATAGGATGACATGGAAAAGAAAAACAGAATATAAGAATATTTATATGTGTGTGTTTGTGTATACATACACACACACACACAAAAGGTGGAAGATGGAATGATTGCTCAGAGTGAATGACTGGCTAGAATAGGTAGGAACAATCATCTTAGGAGCAAGGATATGCTGCAACACTTTGTTGCAGGACTCACTTATTGTATTCTATATGCAGTGGAGAAATTGACTGAATGTATCCTGTTTTATAGACTCTTTTCACTGGTGCATATATTTTTGTATGCTTATTCTCTAGTGAAAAGATGTCATTTTACCTATGGCATTACTCTTCAAAAAACTAATGTCCTTATCCTTCACTTGATACAGGACTAGGCTGTTAAGTCGTACTGGTACTGACATTAATACAGCTATAAAAAGAATGGAATCTTAGTAGTAACAGTTTATATGGATGCTGAAGGAATTATGTCTTCATGAATTCTGACATGAACTGAGTTGACCTGGATCAGAATATATCTATCTTTCAGATTTTGTACTTTTCTGAATTTTGCAAGGCATTTTATGACTAAAAAGTGTCTAAGGAACTTAAAATATGTATTTGAGAATATACATTGAGAAATGTGTATTTGCAAGGAAGGGCATTCAAAAATATACTTAGAAAAGGCAAATTTTGTACAGCTTCAAAAGAAAAAATGAACATACTCATGCTGAAATGGGATAGGTTAGATTAATATTAAGCATACAAGAAAGCATCACATTCTGGGAATAGGCTGATCTGTTCATCCCTTACAGTTTACAACTTTCCAGTATCAAATATGGCATGAGGTTTTCCCTGTCATCTTCTCTTTCAACCACTGAAACCAGCCAATTTTGAAAGAGTTCAACCAGTATTTAGGCATTAAGTGTTTGAAATAATACTGTCTTTTCAAGGGCAGGAAAAGTTCATTGATGCCTCTTAAAATAATTCACAAATTGTGCTGTGTTTTCTCCACATCCTAGAACACTGGAGAATTCTCCTACAGAGTCTGACAGTGCTGGCCTTCATGTAGCCCAGCCTCTTGGCATTCTGAGTCAGTCCAGTGGAAGCTTTTTCTGACTAAATGACAAACCCCTTTGTCTGGTGATATTAGAAATCAAAATAGGCTGCTGTAGGGGATCTAGGACCCTGGACAATTCTCCATTTGGGGGCAGGATTTTTCCCCCAGAAGAAAAGGATTTGAGAGCAGCTGTATGGGTTGCATACAGCCTTCGAGAAACCCAATTCCCACCTTTGTTATAAATGCTTAGCGGTTTTTTATTTATATTGGGAGGAAACTAAAATCATGTGGGGTGGTGGTGGAGGATTGAATCTAAGGAAAGGACAGACACTAGTAAGAATTAGTTGTTCTCACATTTGAGTTTAGGGTGATTGGAGGAGTCAGATAGAAGTATGCTTTATATAAATAGGTATCCCCACAGAGGGTGGGTACAGGGCTCAAAAAGTTAGTTTTAAGAAAAACGAATAAGATGACTTGGGCTAAGCCAACCAATAACTGAACAGTGGTTCCCAAGAGCAGCAGCTGCCACCATTCACTCATGGAAATTTTCAGCACATGTCATTCTTTACGTTCACTCTTCTTAAAAGTATGTTTCCAAAATCTTTATGGATGATATATCTAGGTGGCTATCCCAATTTTCATAAATTCCAGTGGATGTGAAATAGTCTCTCTCCCTATCATGATCCTCATCATCTCCAAGATGGACTTCCATTGTACAAGTGGACTTTTGTTCTCTGTGAGCACTGCCCTGATATTACCCCCTTTAGCCAATGTGTGAGGGGATTGTGGGCCTCTTGGCAGTTATCCTGCCTGGATTTGAGGATGTTCTTCAACATTTTTATCAGTGATGATGGGATAGAGGCAAGCCTTATAATCTCTGCAGATGATACAAAACTGAGAGGGGTAGCTAATATAGGAACAGGACCTTGAAAAACTAGAAAACTGGGCTGAAGTTAATAGAATGAAGTTCAACAGAGACAAATGTGAAATTACACATTTAGGCCACAAAATCTAAATGCACACTTATAGGATGGGGGATACCTGGCTTAGCATCAGTACCTGTGCAAATGGCCTTGGGATTTTTATTGATCATAAGCTGAACATAACCTGTGAGTGTGATCCAGCAGCAGAGATGACAGATAATATTTTAGCCTGCATTAATAGAACCATAGTTTACAAGACAAGGGGAATAATAGTCCCATTATATTCTATTCTAGTGAGACCTAATCTGGGGTACTGCTTTCAGTTCTGGGTGCCTCATCTCACAAAGGATAAAGACAAGTTGGAACAGGTTCAGGCAAATTGGAAAAGTGAAGAGCAACAAAGATGGTATGGAGAACAAAACATGAGGAAAGACTGAAGGAGTTGGGCATGTTCAGACTGGTAAAGAGAAGACTGAAAGGTGATGTTATTATAAATATCTAAATGGATGCCTCAGAAGAAGCATGCAGGTTTGTTCTCTGCTGCTCCAGAGGGTAGGACCAGGATGATAGATTTCAGTTGAATATTAGAAGGAACTTCTTGATGGTAAGACTGGTTCAGCAATGGAACCGGTTACCTAGAGCGGAGATGGGGTCTCTTTTTCTGGATGTCTTCAAAGAGAGGTTGGACAGTTACCAACTGGGGTGCTCTAGATGGAGTTCCTGCATTCAGCAAGGGGTAGGATTTGATAGCCTATGGGTTCCTTCCAACTCTATAATTGTATGATTTGACTCACATGCGGGTTACTGCCAATTGGTTTGAATCAACTTGCTTTTGGCTATTTAGTTCACCTCCTAGAAAATGGTTTTGTTATTGCTTTAACAACACTGTTCTTGATACAAGGGAACAACTCAATCATTGTTGTTTGTCATGATCAGCGCCCTTCTAAGAGCGAATTCAGATGGTTCTGTTCATGTTGGTTTAGAAGCAATCCAGAAGGGGAGGAAACTGTGTGTTTTGTACTAAAGGCCAGCTTTTCATATTTCAGATGTTTTTAATTTGGTTAATTTTGAGAAACTAAGGAAACATTTTTTTTAAAAAAATGATAGTTAAAATGATAACTAGCTACTTTTGGGAAACTGAAATTATAGCAGTAATGAATTACTTGTAAGAAATAAATTTCCATCTCTGTACACAGTGGCCAAATATTGTGGCTGCAGTAAGAATGGACCTTACTAGATGGCTCCTTTTATCATAAAGAAACATTCTCCAGATCTTTACCCATAGGACCATTTCTCACTTTGAACACTACATGGGGACATGTCTGGCAAGTGCGGGCAGAGGTGGTTAAGGCTGCTTGTTAGCACAGCACCACAGTTCTCTGACTTCAATGGGTTGAAGTGGGTTGTGTGTGTACCCCATCTTTGAAACCTGTTTGCGAATATCAGACAAACATCATTCATCAGACAAACATCCTGCTTGGCAAGGGGAAGCTGTTTCCTTTTTCTTAATATGCCTGCATTTATCCACTTCAGTTTTGTTTAATTGGTGGGTCGTGTGCCAGGAGTTCTACTTTTCAAGGAATATCCCTTTCAAGTGTACCCAGATGATCTTTCTTGCACCTGCCATTTTGGCTATTGGACTGGTTCATTTAGAAAGGGTTTGGCCGCTCTTTACGAACTGGACTGAATGAAAATAATCTTTTTTCCCCAGAACAGGAAAAAGTAGGTTCACTGGTTGTGAAAATAATCCATGGAAGTTGGTCTGTATTTCCAACATCTTCTTTTGCCTTGAAACACTGTGAGAAGTGCAAAGAAACATTTTGGTATGGGAAACATAGGAAAGACAGAGGAGCTGCTATTTCTAGAAGATTATTGAGCACAATGGAATCAGTGGCTTGTGCTCTCATGCCCTCTTCCTGTAAAACTAATAATGTTGGAAATGTGGTCACTGGTAGCATTACCAAGAATAACTGCCCTTTAGCACATGGGGTGTTGGTATTTGGGATTTCTTTGACATTTACACAGCTTCTGTTACTTTCTCAGAGGCTCATGTGATGGTGAGGTATGTTGGGTGGTGAAGGCAATGCCCCTGGACTAATCATGTACAATTGCTTAAATGCCATTGCCTATATTTATTTTATTTATGTCTGTATTTGTCAGCTTTAGCCAAGAGTCTCAGGACAAGTAACAACAGATTAAAAACATGAGACTATCACATAATACAAAGTAGGCATAATCCTACACACATGAAAATTTGATCTACAACTAGGAATGAACAGTTAGCTGAGAATGAGTCAAAAATTGCAGGCAGGATTAACATTCAGGCCATACCAAGGTGTCAAAGCAAAAGGTGTTCCATAGCCAATGAATATCTAGAAAAACAACACCTCTGCAAACTCTTTGGGCCCTAACTTGGCTCACTGGTGTTGGCTTAGGCAGGTATTTGGGTTGACTGTGGTTTTGAGAAAACTTTGAGATGGAGACAAACTGCCACATAGGCTAAGCTTAAGAAATACCAAGTATTATGGGATATTGAAGCAGCATCTTGAAGTGAGCCCAGAAAGCATTTGGAACAGGGATGCTCAAGTATCAGCATAATCTGTCATAAACCCACATTTGTCAGGGAATGAGCATCAGTATTATGGATTCACTTGAAATGTCATCAGGGTGTTGTAATAACTCACATTGCAGTACAGTCATGCCTCAGTTAACAAAGCCTCTGACAAAGAAGCTCCTTTTTACAGTCTTTTTATGGGGGCCCAGTCCAGTTTCCCCTTTTTCTCATCTTCTGTCTAGATGGATTTTTCCAGCATTGGCACTGGGAGGATGGTGAAGGAGGGCTGGAGAAAGAAACACGTTCAGTAATGGGTTGCAGCAGCATGTCGGCAGTAAATAACGCATTTAAACCTTAATGTAGGAAAGAATGGGATTCTGCTCTAAGTGATCCTGCTGCAGCTGTGTGTGCTCAGGTACAAGGGGTAAGGTAAACAGCAGCTGCCTCTGTACTGAACTTGCTTTCTTTCTTACTGAGCATGCATGAGTAGTAAAACAGAAAGAAGGGGAGAAAGCAGAATGTACATTGTTAAGAAGAGCAGAGGCTGTTAAAAGACAAAACCTCATCATCCTGGTATGCATTTTGGAAGAAGACTGCAGGTGGTCTGTAAACTGCAGGTGGTTCAAATCTTTTGTTTACTTCTGCAAGGTTTGCTTGACCTGCCTGTTTCATTTCACTTGTTCATAGTGTTAGTTTTGAATAAAAAGTTTGCTGAAACATATCGAACTGCTCTTCCGTTTTTGTGGTGTAGGAACTAATCCTGCTGCTTTCTACATTATTTCTGCCTCTGGTACCAAAGGTTCTGTTAAAGAAGTAAAGCCTAGGAACACCTTTACTTTGTTAATTGAGGTATACCTGTACTCTAGCTTTATGTTACTGTGACTTAAAAGATGCTTTCTGAACTTTGTGGAAAAGACAGTGATTTTGGTTAGCAAGTTGGGTGGGTGAAAACCACTCTGGCCAGCACAAAAATTGGGATATCTATTCTGAGTGCTAGCAAAAAAAATCCATTTCAATTCAGCCATATCCTTGTTTTTGGCTATATCTCAGTCAAAATGGCAATCCAAACTGACATGACATCACTTTGACTTGTCAGTGAGGCTGAGATAACAAAAGTATGGGGAAAAACCGAGGTGGGGGCGTTGTGTGGTTTTCATGCATTTCTGTGTGATTGGTGGGCTTTATGCGTGGCTTGCCAACAGTAATCCCCAGAAAAATCACATTGGGAAGAAAATTAAAAATGAGGGGGGCAGGTTTGTGACCTTTGGGGGACTGGTGGGAGATTTTGGGGGCCACAAAGGGGGAGTTAGGGGTTCAGATTTCCTTACCTCTGAATTAATGACTATATCCCATGCAGAGAATGTTTTATTAAAGTGAATTACATACTTAGAAGAGAGAAAGGAGTCTACTATCTCTAGCTACATAATTATGAAAAAGAAAAGAAGAGGTGTAAGAAATACCAGTCTGCTTGTTTATGTTACGAAATGCATATTTCAAATTACTTGTTACATGATCCTTTTTTCAAGGTACCTTGGGAACTGTAGTTCAGGGAGTAGACTAAAGTTCTCTAGCAAAAAATTCTAAGTATCTCCCTGTACTATAAATCCCAGGATTCCTTGGAAAGGAACCAGAATGACTAGAGTGGTTTGAAATCAATGTAATTATGTATTGCAGATATACCCTTAGAGATAAGGAAGTAACAAAGTAGACAGTATAAATGGACACTGTAAAAGGAATATGCCAGAGATCCCTAACTGCTTTTTCTTTTTCTTCCTCCCCCATCCCAATCCCTGTTGACATATAGTCAGTTATGTAAGAATTGTGCTTTTCATCACTTTCAGCAAAAAACATACTAGTTAAAGAACCGGGAAGTTCTTCCTTAAAAATGGAAATTGCAGCAGTATATCAGATGACAAGGGAATTTAAATCAATAGCATTTTCAAGCAAGGGCAGTACACACAGAGATTTAAGACTGCTTGGCATCCTGCAGTCCCTGAATAAAACAAAGATAACCCTGGTCATAATAGTTTTAGTTTGGCTGTCTTTTGGTAGCCAAGATGGGCAGATCCAGCTCAGAAGTGATGGCTCCATGACATACCCTCTGAAACAAGAAACTGTTTTTGTGTGTGTCTACTTAAAATTACTGAGCTGTGGAATGTAAATATCTTCAATATACAATGCCTACCCAAAATATTATTTTGCCCTGCTAATAGTAGTATTCTCTGAGTCTTACAAGCTGTGTCTTAACATCCTATCAGATCTGATACTGCTGCTAAACTTGCTGGGGAGACTGACATACGTGTATACTTTCTATGCTTCTAACCCTGCCCCACAACCCAGCCAGAGGGATAGGGAGAAATGATGGAACATGATAACTTTTTGGACTACAGCTCCCAGAATCTCCCAGTTGACAAGGCCATGCTGGTTGGGGCTTCTGAGAGCTGCAGTGCAAAAGTAACTTTTGCAAGCTCTGCTTCTTAGTAAATAGCCTGTATGTGGATTATCAGTCCTTTCCCAATCACAGCTTCTTTGGATCTGGATCAGAAAAAAAGCCCCTGAGATACAAATGATCATATGCAATCACAATTGATATTGGGTGTGCACTTTCATAGTTGTGTACTATTCTGTGAGAATATGTTGTGTTGACCATATCTTTCCATTTACAACATCTCTGTCAGATAGAATGTGAATGATTTAGACTGTTGAGGTATATATACTGACATAGAAGCAAGTTCCATTGAACTGTATGGAGCTTACTCCTGAATAGAGATGTATAGGAGTTTGAAAAATAAATTAATAATAAAACCATAATTATGGACTCAGTTTTCCAGTAGAGGCAGGCTAGATTTACTATGCTCTTTGCTGCTCAGAATAGGAGTGTGAGATAGGACTTGGTAATCATGGCTAAGAAGGATTTTTTTTCTTTTTGCATCTGTCACTGTCATGGTATGGTCTTTTAAATATCACCTGTATCATAATTAATATATATGTGCACACTCATGCAAGAGGTATGTATGCTGACATAACATCTCATTGCTATCATTTCACGAGATACATGTAGGAAGCCAGAAATATGATTGTACTCACTTATAAGTCTATATATTGACCAAGAAGCAAATCCTCTTAACTACATATTTAGCAACACACACAAATGTAACATCATCTATGTTTCCATTTACATGCACCTGTATACTCCCATTAGGTTGAATTTCAGTTGTAACTCTCCATCTTGTTTCTGTGGGGCAGTGGTAGACTAGGAAAGAGGAAGGCAGGATCAGTCATTTTTGAGAAGCCAGCTGTACTTGGCCTTTGCTTCTTCTCAACTGTCATTCAGTATCCATTCCACTTGGCTGTAACAGAGGGAAAGATGGAAAGCAGGCTCAGCCTTCTTTTAAAGGAACTTTCTTCTAAAGAATAGTCCAGTTCCATGACCTTAGTTAAAACAGGCATCACTGCTTATCCTTGCAAAACCTAATGAGTCTTCAGTCTTCAGTACAGATGTTCAGATGGCATGCATCAAGTTGACCAGTAAGGAGACACCAACTAGTGATATCTTTGGCTGAGCGCTTAAGTCACTGCTGAGTAAGATAAATTGGCTTCCAGTGGTAACCTAGAATAATAAGTGTCCATATTTGTAGTTTGCCTTTTGCAAAGAAGCATGATAGATTTTTAAACAGATACCAACCACAACATGCAATTGACGCTACTCTCTTTAAAATATTACAGTAACTTCAGCTTCAGCAAGATTTCTGGCAAACCATATTGAATTGTGTTGCAACTCAACAATCTTCTACTCTGAATACCACAGTACTCTCATGTGTATGACAGAGTAAGATAAGCCATATGGGAAGATTATGAAAGTGCTTTGAATACATTTTGAGTCACATGCTAATCTTTAGGAACTACCGTTTCACCATAAACATAAAGAAAATCATGGAATATGATTGACAACATGCTAAAGCAGTAGCTTCTTTAGGCAATACTTATTCCATGATGGATGAAACACAAGACGCAAAGAGCAGTAGATTCTGCAGTACAGTATAGCAAATACAAAGTCAAAAAAGGTTTCATGCTCCAGAATGTTATATCACTGCCACTTCTGTTGGCGCCATTACTACTACACTGGGCTGAGTGCTCTGTAGACTCTATACATTAGGCAGCTGCTGTTCCAGCCTAGTGGGTTCCCAGTCTGTGGTCTGTGTTGGGCTAGAGGTGGAGAACACTCATCTCCATGCATATTGAGTAAGAGGAAGAGTGTGATAATGCAGGGTTGGGAGATAATGAGAATCAGATGCAACAGAAAGGTTTGGTGACTTTAGGTTAAGTGAAGAGGTGCCACCATCTTTGTGAGGGTGGGCAAAATGTGACCTTCCAGTGATGTTGGGCTGCAGTTCTCAGCATTCCTCATCGACAGCTATGCTGGTTAAGGCTGAAGTGCATTGCAAGCCAACAACCTCTGGAGGGTTACATTTTGCCCACTCCAATCTAAGTTTTCTTCCTAAGTCTAGCTCCTCTTCTGTCAGTAGTAATCCTTCTTAAGGGATGTAAATCCTGAGCTGTTTTGTCCTCGCATGTGATGATAAGTAATTACAGTAGCTTTCTCTCCACTGTGGGAGAAAATGAATACAGGTATATCTCAGTTAAGGAAGCAGATGTGTTCGTAGGCATTAATTCTTTAATAGAAGTTTGGGTATAAGAGGCAGAAGTAACATGGAAAGAATAAGAATAGGTTCCTATACCATGCACAAAAAAGAAGAGCTGCCCAACATGTTTCTGCAGGTATTTCATCCAAAACCAATAATATGCACATGTGAAATGAAACAACTTGATCAGGGGAGCCTTGCATAAGTAGAGAAAACATCTGAACCTTCTAGAAACCTGATTGCCATTTTGTCACCCAAACTTGTGGATCTGTTCTTTTTTTTCTAACCTGCTGGCAGTAGTTGGTGAGGCAAGTTTTCTGTTTTGCTGCTTATGACTGTTCAGTAAGGAATCTGGAGGCAACTACTGTTTACCTTACCTCTTGTAGGCAGGCACACACAGCTACAGTAGAAGAACCCCACTCTTTCCCAGCTCAAGCTTTGTTCATTGTTTACTGCACATATGCTGTGCGACCCAACACCGAAAGTCTTTTTCTCCAATACTCTTTCAAAATCCTCGCAGTGCCCATGCTGCTGAAAAACTTCCAGCTGACAAATGACAAGGAGGAACCATTGGGCTGTGAGGGCATAAAAAGCTTCTTTAAAAAAAGGAGCTTCACTGTTTGTTAACTAAGGTATACCTGTATTCCTCCATAGCATTTTCCTTAGCATTTAAATGTCCTGAAATTTTGAGGAAGAATTATTTGTGCAAAACCTCACTCTCTGTTTTCTGCATGGACAACAGGTTTCATACGAAACAGTATTTTCTGTGTTGAAAACTTGTTCATTTATTTATTTCATAATAACTAGTAATCGTTCCTCCAGTGTACTGCCTCCCCTCCTGATTTACATTCTTCTCACAATAGCCCTGTGAGATAAGTCAAACTCAGAGAAAGAATGGTTGGCCCAGGATCACCAGTGAGTTTCATGGCTCTCAGTAGGACCTAGAATCTGGACCACCAAAGTCCCAGTCCTACCCTCTAACCACTGTACTACATTGCTCTAAACACAGCTGAGGCATTTGATACATCTGACAAAGGGTTTTGGCTCACAAAAATATGACAACACAGTTTTGTTGTTAGTTGTTAAGACTGGTATCAGCAAGATGTTATTTCAGTGGAAAATCTGTGTGGATACTGCCAGTATCCTTAACAGACCTTCCGAAATAAACAGAATTGAAACATTATTACTTGTGTGAACCCTGGTTTTATGTAAGACTGAAATGCAATGCTATCACTAGAAAAAGATCTATGTTTTGTATTTCTACAGGCTCTGAAGAATGAACATTTGCTATACAAGAATGTGCTAACGTGAACTTGGAAAGGGGCACCCAGAACTCTGAGTCATTAATTTCTGAACTACTGAAATACATAACAACAAATATTTTTCTAAGAATTAATAGAAGTGTGGTTCAGATTCCCATAATGTTGTGTTTGGGAATAGGATGGAGTAACCACTACTCTGTTATTGAGGTCTTCCTGTCCTTACTCTCTTTGCCTTGTCATTCCATCTCTCCTTTCCCTGGAACCTTGTCTTCTATAACAGATATTCTAATACATCTTTTTTTTCCATGTAGGTTCAGGGGTAGAATAGTTATCCAGACTTCTGTGTCCCAGTAGGTTCTTCTTTCAAGTCAGCAATGAAAAAAAGACTGAGAAAACAGCCATAGTATTTCCAGTTTCAACGTATGGTTGGGAAAGCTGGATGTTGAAAAAAAGATAACAGGAAGAGAATCAACTCTCTTGAAATGCAATGCTAGAGTAGAATTCTATGGATACCATGGACTACCACGATGGCAAATGAATGCCTCCTAGAGCAAATCAAGCCTGAGCCAAGAAGACTGAACTGAGACTGCCATACTTTGAACATATCATGAGAAGACATGTCTCATTAGAAAAGACAATAGTGCTTGGTAAAGTTGGAGGCAGTAGGAAAGGGGAAGACAGCATTAGAGGTGGACGGACTCAATTATGGAAGCCACAGCCCTGAGTTTGCGGGATCTGAGCAGGGCTTTTGATGGCAAGATGGATCTCTCATTCTCTCATTCAATCTCTCATTCAATTGGGTCAGCATAACCCAAAGCCCATTTGGTGGCAATTAATAACAACTACAATCCTCCCTCCACATTTGCTAAGATTAGAGGGCCCCCATGAAAGTGGAGAAAAGGTAAATAACCCTAGGCCCTGCCAAACCATATTTAACACACAAAAAAGTATGATCACTATCTTCAACCCACCATGGATTACTTTGAGGCATCAGGGTTCCTTCACAAGGCGCAAGTGGCTGGCTGGTGTGGTTTACTGTCACCTTCACTGGTGCCACGCACCATTTTTAACAGGGACTTAACTAGCCTCACTCGCAGTTTCTCAGTCTCATGAGGCTTGTGGTCCCTATTAAAAATGGCATAGGGCGGCAGCAGAAGTGACAGCAAATAATCCGTGAATAATCAAATCCACAAAAGGGAAACCTGCAAATGTGGCCATTTCCTCCCTACACTGTTATACTCCTATTATTCCACTTTCAGCATCTTATGGAATCCTGGACTTTGCAGTTTAGGGAGGGGCATTTAGAATTCTCATCCAGAGAGCTCTTTGGCCTTAGGAAATTACAAATCCCAGAATCCCACAGGATGTTGAAAGTGGCATAATAGCACTACAGCAGTGTAGGGCTGAAAGGCCCTGGGTCTTAGCATCACAAAATGGAGTTACTATTTGCAAACTTGTCTTGCGATCCTGGTCAGTTACCTACTAGGTGCTACTTCTGTTGCAGCATCAGGGAATCAGGACTGCATCAGTGTAGTGCAGAAATGTCTGTAGTCCAGAGGGCCTCTGAGGAAGGTAGGGTAGAAGTGCAACAAATGAATAAATGAAGTTGCTGTATACTGAAATGCTTATACATTTTAAGATACTTGATGGCACATTGTTCATTTAATTAGGGCTGTTTTGCCAATATAGATTGTGAAGATTCTAGCTTCATTTTTTTAAAAATGATTGTGTCTCATATTCATCTCAGGAGGCCTAAATTTATACTTATGCTGCCTGATCCACACAGCCTATGTAAGAAGATATGACAAATTGCTCTTGGCTGTTTAAAAAGTAATTGCTCTTTGAAAGGGATGTCTGGCATTGAAAGAACTATTTGCAATTGTTTTTACATGTCAGAATGGATAAATGCACATCTTTATGTGTTTTTTAGTGTTCTCCATCATGTAGTGAGACAAAGTTAGCCCATACTGTCAGGAAATCAACTGAAGACTAATTTTTGTTTTAATAGTTCTCTGTTTAGTCCTTTTCGTCAACTAAGCTAGCAATGGTAAGAGCTGATTTATGTACACATTTTCACAGTTTCCTTATTACATATACCTTACAGACCTGCGATACCACCTATGGGAAATATACTCATTCAAACTGATAATGAAGCAAAACTGAATTGTAAAAAAATTCATTTCAGAAAGTGACAATATGAATACACCTTCTGTTTATTAAACAACCATGTAAAATCCTTTTTGAGATATGTGTGTGAATATCGATTAAATACGGACTAAAATTTTGATCTGCATAGACAAGCATGGATGTAGCCTTGTGTGCATACATGTAACCAGTCAACATATATTTGTAACTTATTTCACGCCTGCATGCAAAATATACCTTGCTCAGGAAGGAACAAGCTCCTACAAAACCCATTGCAGCAGTGTGCAAGCCACAGCATTCAGTAGGGTGTTTAGGTTCCCTTCCCCCACTGCTCATTCTTCTGCCCACAGTGGAGTATTTAAAATTAATGAAGGCCAGATGTAAGTGTGTGATCACTATGCTTTGCAGTAGAATTTGGCATACCTCTCCTTGTCTTCTGTATCCTCAGCACAACTAATAACAACCAGAGCTTGTCTCCTTGAGCTGGGCTGAACCCATTTCAGCCACAATGTCTCTGCAGTTCTGAAGATTTTTATTTTTCATTTTTATTTTTTGCTTCACTCTCTTGAAAACTAGATAATTCACATATTGCGCCCATAGACTTCTTAGAAATCTCTGGAAGCAGCATCCAAAACAAAGAAATGACTGTGATTCAACACCACTTTATGCAGCCGTTATGCTAGCCACTAGCACACAACTGTTAAAATAATGTTTCCTTGAAGGAAGTCATACTGTTTGAAGGACAGACATGGGTCTATCAATTAAATACCCCAAACTCCATGAGGCCTGGTTAGGTTGTTCTCGTTCCCTCCCTGGTGCATATACATGGGTGTTTGGAGACACCCACTAAGCATCACAGTTACTGAAGACAACACTGGTGTAGCATGAGTCTATTCATGCCAATACACTGATACATTTTTAGTCCAAATTTCTAAAATGCTGTGATATTCTTTGTCACCCAGCTATAATAAAGAGAATGTATGCCCTTGTGTGTCTCTCTCAGCCATAATTCTAAAAAGCAGAAACCTAGCTTCCTGAGGATTGGCACAGATACTATGGGGACCCTAGGTGTGTGTACCTTGCATTTGTTACAATAGAAAATGTGTGTCTGCATGTACATGTGTGTTTCTGCCATAGCTCCACAACTGTATAATATAAGTGCCTGAAACATGGCATGAAAAGTAAGGGTACCCTGAGCTCTTTTTTTTTAAAGAATGGATTAATGCATTAATTAATTCATATAGACTGCACAGTCATGATAGTCATTAGTTGGCAGATTCCTCCAACCTTTTCTGATCACCTACAATGAGGCCTTGGATGACCACTGGTCTGGTGGGCCTATCGGCAGCTACATTTGGTGCTTCCTTCTGCAGGGCTCTTCAAACAATTAAAGAACAGAGGAGGGGTAGATGTGGAAATAGGAAAGGTCCTGCTAACTGGTGTCTGTGGGGAAGAGAATAAGGAGAAGGAAAGGCTGAATGAGCACTTTAGAGGAGGGAGGGAAAGACCAGCAAGAAATAAAAAGAGGGAAGGAGAAAGAGTACTGTGTTGGGTTGAAATGTATGTGAATATCACATTAAAACTTCATATAAAATAATTGAAATAATAATATAGTATGTGATGGCACAGCTAGTACATGTAAGTTTCTCATGGTCCATAAGTGATTCTGCTGTACCAACAAAATCACAACTTGCAAATCAGCAAATTGTTCACAGTATTAGTTTGTATAAATAAATAAATATACCAAAGTATATAATGATGCTGCTGAGAAAAGAACCTATCCTATCTCATCTTTCTGGATCAGATCTTTGGAAGATGGTATAGACTGCTATTCTGGTAGTGACATATGCATGCATAAGTGCAGCTTATATGTGCGCAAGTCTTTTTTTGGATGGGATACAGAGGGCTGTTCAGAGATGATTCAGACCTTGAGCTCTGAGTTCCTGAGGGAAGGAAAAGGCAGGTACATTTCCCCTCAACTGAGTTGAGGCTCCTACAGTCTGAATTGCTTCCCCTCCTTCCCCACTGGGAAGTCATAGCAGCAGGGCACCTTTCTTGGGCTTCCCAACTTTTGGGCAGAGGGGGGATGTTTGCTTGTTTGTAGAATTTATACCTTACTCTTCAGCCAAAAAGTCTCCCAGGCAGCTTACAAATTGTTAATTTGACAGCTCCCTACCTTCAGGCTTACAATCTAAATAAGACACAAGGAAAAGGGAATGGTGAAGTGACAATTGGGTGGGCATTAAATCCAGCAGATACTGCCTACTCTTCTCTCCCACAAAGGTTAGATCAATGGCCATTGCCATGGAGGGAGGGCCTTTCCTCAGTTTCTGTTCCTAGGCATGATGGGGCTGTGCCTGTCTGCTTTTCTCTCCCTCCAAGGCCACAGCAGTAGCATTTGGGATTGAAGTAGGGCCTTTCCTTGGTTGCTGGAGCCAAGGCAGGATGGTGCTCTATTTGCTTACTCTTCTCTCCTGCTTACTCTTCAATTACATGTGTGGAGTTTGGCCATGCAATTTTTTTTTTCAGGGGGGAACTTTTGCCATGAGCATGCAGGGTAGTTGAAAGGGTTATTGCTTAAAAGATGGGGGGAGGGTTCTTTTCACACAGTGACATTTCTGCCAATTTCTTTGTGGGGTCAGGATATTGTTCCAGAACCACAATAAGTTAAGAGGTGAAAAATCTCTCCATAAACCATGAACTGATCAGTGCTATGTACAAATACAATCTCTGCCTTGATTTCCCTGATGAAATTCAATTCTACATTAGCCCACAAAA
Source organism: Ctenosaura bakeri (assembly GCA_948474755.1). Lineage (NCBI taxonomy): Eukaryota > Metazoa > Chordata > Lepidosauria > Squamata > Iguanidae > Ctenosaura > Ctenosaura bakeri. Next base: position 303,425 of record CAOLHI010001102.1, on the reverse strand, counting down.
CCCAAATGCATGGATATAGGGTATATGGCTCAGCAGTACTACCTGTGTAAAGGACCTTGGGATTATTGCTGATCATAAGATAAACATTAGCCGGCAGTGTTATGCTGCAGCAAAGAAGGCAAATGATATTTTAGCCTACATTATTACAGCCATAGTTTCCTAGTTGAGGGAAGTAATAGTCCCAGTATAATCTGCACTGGTCAGACTTCATCTGGAGTACTACATTCAATTCGGGGTGCCTCATTTTAAGAAGGATATAGACAAGTTGGAGTAGGTTCAGATATGGACAACAAGGGAGATAAAAGGCATGGAGAACAAAACATATGAGGAAAGGCTGAAGGAGCTGGGCTTGTTTAGCTTGGTGAAGAAAAAACTGAGGGGGTGATATGATTGCACTCTGTCTGTCTCAGAGAGAAGGGGCAGGACTGTTTGCTGCTCCCCCAGAGGGGAGAACCAGATCTAATGATTTTAAGTTACAGGACTGAACATTAGAAAACATTAGAAAAAACTTCTTGATAGTGAGAGAGGTTCAGTAATGGAACAAATTGCATAGAGAGATGGTGGAATCTCCTTCTCTGGATGTCTTCAAAAGAGGCTGAGTAGCTGCTTGCTGGGGGTGCTTTAGCTAGAGATCCTGCATTGAGCAAGGGTTTGGACTCAATGGCCCATAAGACTCCTTCCAACTCTATGATTCTATCATTCTGTGTCCAGTACCAATACATCTGGACCTATCTGGTATTTTATCTGCTATTCAGGTCTGTAGTGGACATAACGGTTGGCTGTTTTCTGAATCAGATTGCTACTCCTAATTTGCCAAAAAAACCCAAAAAATACTTGGCTGCAAAAAGAGGATATGGATTTGGATTTACTTTACATATGTTAATTTATGTGAGTAGGTACAAATCTAAAAATAATTGTAATAATTTAAATAGAAATATAGCCTATCTTGTCATAGTGGGGAAACTATGACACGATGAATTGTGTGTGTGTGTGTTTGGTATATCGTTCAGATGCTGTTTTTGGACAGTTATTTCTTATTTCTTTTAATGGTTGCTTATCTTTGAAATAGTTTGAACTGGACAGCCCTTTAGACGGAGGATGCCCTCAAATAGAGGACTGGACATTGTAAGGATTGTGCTTACCTGATCACTGGCCCTTGAATCTCCAGTTGAAATGGCATCTCCTTATTTGTGAATCAAAGAAAAAAATCTGATACACCCATTGTTTGTGGGTCTTCTTTACAATCTTGACTGCAAATATTATGTGCTTCTTTGCATGGGCTCCATAAATTGGACAGCAATGGAACAACCTCATTATCAACCATGGAACATGCAATTTGTACTCCTTTGTTCCTGTGTAATAGTAGTGTAAATTATTCAAAAGGAAAACTCACCACAGTTTATAAGCATAATATATTTAGGAAACCTACCCTATGCCTCCTGCTTGCTACCTTCTCAAGAAAAGCATTGCATACAGGGAAATGTTAAATTGAGAATAGTCAATGTATTGAGCCATTAACTGTTTTTGTATGAATGAAACTCCATCAGAGATGGATGAGTATCTCTTTCTCATCCTTGTCACTTCTCCATGGTTTTAGCCATAATTCCATTATGCTCTGTTTCTGTATTAATCTGCCTTTTTTTGGGGGGGAAACCTTCTAAAATATGTATCTAAATAAATATTTCGTCTTAGAGTGTGCATATATCTTGTTGATGCATTCAGACTGTTGAAAAGTGCATTATAACATTCATAAATGTTCAATATACAGTTGAATATCTTGCTTCCAATTTGTGATAGATGGTGACTCTGAGGTTGGTGGGCAATTGATGATTGTGCCAGAAACAGAGCCAGTGATAGACTAAACTACCTTGGAAACACACCTGTCAGCTGAGAGATAAGCTGAGATAGAGTTGCTGCAACCGGTGCTAGTGAGAGAGGGGACCAGCAATGATTTAGAGGAATTAGATTCACCTTTGCCTCCCAACCTGCAATCATGGAGGACAGAGACAGAGCAGCTCAGAGGGAAGCTGTTTGGACAAGGCTGAATAAACAGAACAATGATGAGTAACACCTGTTTTTGTCAGCTATATAAGTCTGTCACCATGGCTTGCTGTTTGCTTGTAGCAAATTGCTACTCAAGCCCATGACCCTTGTGTTCTGGTTCTCTTGACCCTTTTGGACTGACCTTTGGCATTCTGGACCTTTTAAATTTGACCGTGACTTCAGCTGAGCTCAGTGTTTCTCCTTGATTGCATTGGACACTCCCTACTGCCTCCTCCTCTTGGGCAAGTACACTGACGTTCCTTGCCTTGCTGGTAGAAAGGCACAGAGCTGAACTCTGACACAATTGACATATTATCCAGAGAAGTATAGATTGGGTCATTTTGTAAAGGTATCTCCAAAGATCAATTTCCCCCGGCATCCTGCACTGCAAGTGGTTGTGCTTAACAACCTTGAAGACTTTTTGTACAAGGAAGTAGGAAATAGACATCTTTAAAAAATCAGAGACATAGCCATGTTAGACTGTATCAATGTACAAAGGTCCTTGTAGCATCTTTGAGACTAATTGAGAGAAAGAAGTTGGTAGCGTAAGCTTTAGACTCAGCCTACTTCAACAGACGCATCTGATAAAGCAGACTGAGTCTACCAATGCTTATGGTACAGACTTCTTTCTCTCAGTTAATGTCAAACATGCTACAAGATCCATTAAATAAACAAAAGACTTTTAACATTTTTTTTTATTTGTTTCTGAGCCTCTCAGGGCTCTTGAGGAAATGCACAACAGAGAAAAAAAACCCCAAACAGATTAAAGTAGATTTTTTAAAAAATAATAAAAAAACAGTTCTTTTAAACATACCTATATAGAACACAATTGAAACAACTTTAAAAGACGAATGCTTTAAAGGACAAACGCTATATGAAATGGTGCAGCCTTGGTTGCTCACCAGTTCAGATGGAGCCAGCCTGACTTTTCTTGCATCGCAACTGAGGTGCTGTTGCAGAAAGCCACATGTCGTATATTCACTTGCCTAGTCTCTCAGGACGGTGAGATGTACAACAGGGCCTCTATTGAGGCTCTCAGATTCTGGGCAGGTTCATGTGAGTGATGGTAGTCTTAAGAGAAAGCCATTTAGGGCTTTATAGGTCAAAACCAGCAATGCTGAATTCAACATGGAAGCAACTTGGAAGCTAGTACAAGACTAGTGATAGGTCTCCTCTAAAGCAGAGCTTCTTAAGCTATCTGATGTGGGGGCCTGGCATTTTCCCCCCAGTATGCCAGAGACCAATACCGTATTTATGCCCATTGGCTACAGTTGTTTTTTTCTTTGTTGGAAGTTCTGCAGGGACTGGCAGCAGTTGGTTTGGGGATTAGCACCAATCCACAGCCCCTGGTTTTGTGTAGTACTGCACTATAGCACACGCCACACAACACTGGCTGCAGCATTTGGCACTGGCTGTAGTTTCTGAATACTTTTCAGACACCCCACATAGAATGCTTAAAAGTAGTCAGGAGGAAATTAAGGCATGAACCAGGGCGACAAAGTCATTCTTAGGAAGAAGCTCAGCTGGCATTTCAGATGGAGCTGAGCAAAGGCACTCCAGGCACAATCTGGCCATCCTGGCCAAGAGCACCCCCAAGTTGAAAATCTGGTCTATCAGAGAGAATGGGTCCCATTTGAGCATCTGAAACAGATTTTCTTGTGGGCCCTGTGCTTTAAATGGTAAATACCTCTGAATTCCAGGGAGCACTGAACCCAAAAAGAAACTCACCCAGTTTCCCCAACTCTGAAGAACAGTAGCTGTGCAGACCCCATTTTCAACCCCAGCCATTCTGCTAAGGTAGCATTTGAATTCCTCCTGTGTCTTTGGGTGAAAGATTTCATACAAGTATGCAGTAGGAGCTGGGCAAATGACCTCACAACACATAGACATGACTGTTTCTTTGCTGCTTACAAATTTTGTCCAAACTCTTCGCTTTCCTTGGAAACTCACTAGGAATATTTAATGAGCCATTTTACCCAACTCCTTCATCTACGTCTTTCTTGAGCCTCAGGCACTCCCTACATGACGGACATCTATGCCTGTGTTTGTTCATAGGTGTGGGGAGCAGCACTTAAAACACTGGACACTCTCTCTTATACACTCTCACTTTCAATTTTTCTTTCTTTCTTTCCCCCCCACCCTCATTCATCCTCATTAGAAATACCTGTGGGTAGAGAAGCATTATTGGAACAACCACTTTGACTACTGTAACATTTTCCACTCAGCTCCCTGACTTTTTATTTCATGTTTTCCTTGGACTGGCACAGATGTAATGGGCAAAGAATATTTTCAGCCAAAGAACCTCTCCAACAAGCTGGTGTTCTCTAATTTAGTCTGTAGAGGGCAGCCGAAATATAGTGCTTCTGTTAACAATGTGTGAGATGTGAATGCTGTGGCAGGGAGTCCTGACTGTTCATCAGTAAACATGCTCACTGAGGGCTGATTCATATACAGTCATTCCCCTCCCTTCTCTCTATAAGTAATTTTCTTGATTTTCCTTGGAATGCTGCTCTTGTGGCGGGAGAAATATTAGTGGATATTGGATCTGTACAACGATGTCGTGGCAGCAGTTCCTGGAAGAGCAGTGCTATGGAGAGAGCAGGAATTGCTACTGGCTGTACCAATGTATGGTGTGATGCATAGTTCCATAAGCGGGTGTTGCATCATTGTGGGCACGTGTAGCTGTGGAAAGGCTACAGTTGCTTGTGGGTAGAGGAAAATGAATGTGCAAACCGACTCAGTGTTTAATAACAGCAAATACTGACATGGTAGGTAAATCCCAAGAGGGCATCCCTTTCCCCTCCCCATCTCCATTTTTTGCCATGCTTCAGCATCAGCCTCACTCCACTACATCATTATTGTTATTAACCAGTAGGGATCTGTGAAAAAGAGGCAGCACAGAGGGAGGATGTTTGTTTCCCCTTTACAACCAGGAGGACCTGAGGAACCTGTGTCCTGCTTGTGGACATCTCATCCCATCTAGTGGGCCACATCCCATCTAGTGGGCCACTGTGGAATAGAACGATGAACTAGATAGGCTTTTGATCTCATCCAGTGCTCCACCTCTTATGGGAGCCCCAGGGGATTAGTGATGCATTCAGAGGTGCTCAGAATGCAGTGTCAAGTCTTGCTGTGCTCTCTCTGGAGTGGGTTGGAGACTTCAGGCCATGGTGTCCAGTTACTAGTCTTGGCTTTCAGCATCAAGGTTATTGCGGGGTGAGGGTTGATCTCACATTCAAGCTGTATTTCAGTTGCTTAGTCCAGAACCTCTTTAGTCCTAACAATGGTTAAAGAGGAGGGGTGAGTAGGCTGCCCAGCTCTGATTATGAAGGCATTTGTTGAGGTGAAGAGATGCAAGGGAGCAGGGCAACACCATTCTGTTCAACCACCCAAACTTTGAACTGCAAACTACTCTTTGCTGCTAACAATTTTTCAAGGGCAGCATGCATCCTAAGACCACAGCAGCTTAGAAGAGGGTCTTGTGGGTTCTTAGGAAAACAGAGGGGAATATTTTACCCCCTCTCTCCTGACACACGCTTGTTTTTGAGAAAGCGTGCATCTTGTGTACTCACCTCAGTGCCTTCTTTTCACTTCCACATGTGAGATGTGTACGGACAGGAAGCCTAAACAGTGTGCACAGAATACAAATAATCCCTTGTCTGTGTGCATCTGAGGGATGGGGGCCTATTGATGTAAATCTTTGTCTATTTGATTTTCACATGCAAGAGCAAATAATTCCAAAGGCTTTTTTCCCCACTGGATGAGGTTATGAAAATTTTAAAGTGTTTTTTAATGATTTTTCATGTCAGGATTTTTTTTGGTGAAAGTTTGCACAGAAAACGACCAGATTTGTGCAAATAAAAATCTGTAAGCAAACTGTGGATTTTGTGCAAAATCCATTCTTTCCTTTTAGATTTTTTTTTTCTGCATGAAAGCAAGTTTCCCCCCACAAACCCTAGGGTATTTATTTATTTATACATACATATATACATACATAATACATGCATACAAACCAGAAGTAATCCCACCACAGTCTAAAATGTGAAAAATCTTTATGGATGTTTTGATGTGTCAAGAAACACTTTCTCATAATGGATGAGGAAATTTGCAAGCATTGTCTATGTATCCATGGAGTTTACTGCAGTATAGATGCCATCCTTCACACAGGAGACCTGAAGTGTAATGTTCTACTTTTCTGTTCAGATTAATGTAGGTTATTAATGGGAGAAAGTGAGCAAACGTCATGTGCTAACTCTGCCTGTGGGGACCCAATATACATATTTTTTCTGGTAATACCAAGATTTATGATTTCTCAGCCATGCCTCAAATTACTTCACTTTGGCAGAATTGGCAAAATTACTATTTTGGACTAAAACTCATAGAAAACCCTAGACACTAGCCACGCTGTCTGGCTGATTTGGAGAGCTGTAATGCAAAAAATTAATGTTTCCAAACTCTGCACTTTTGAGCTAGTACTGTAGAAGTCAATGAGGAAGAGCTAACATTGTGAAAACTAATTCAGAATCTACTTACACAGCCTTACATCTTAATCTGGGTTTTCTCCTTTCTTTTTTGGGTGTGAGAGCAAGCTGGGAAACTGTAGTCAGGGTGGATACACATACCTCCATCCATGCACTGAATGAATATACGGAGGGGACGGTGATACCCTCTGTGGCTGTTGGAAAGAGTGTTTTTGAAAGGAATTCTCTACACAGAAAGCTCCTACACAAGGGGAAGGAATACAGACTGGGACACAGATATATGTCTGCATATTCATTCGACACAAGGAAGGGATTTGTATGTACCATTAACAGAAACAGAGAGGTAATTGCCTCCTCATTGCCTGATTCAATGAAGTTCTAATTGAGGTGGGTAGTAAGGAAGGTTGTCCTCTAACTTCCAGTCTGCAACATTCAGTTCCTTGGTCATAGTTTTGTGCAATGTTGGGAAGTAGCTTGTCTCTGTATATAAAAATAGAAAATACACTCACTGCCTTGACTCAGAAAACCCTAATCCCACTCAGCCAAATTCCTGGAGTGGGAACTTTTCCTTTTCCCACTCCAGGAGACATGGACATAGACACAGTGGCATAGACTTCGGTCTCTTTTGTACAGGGCAAGCCCAAGACATTTTACTGCCTGAGTCAGAAGTCTCCAGCCCATGAAAAGATGCAGACTGGACTGGCAATTGAATCTGATTCCAATACTGCCATGAAGATGTTCTCTTCGAGCACACCTGAGCCAGCACGATAGCTGAAGAAACCCAGGACAGGTTGTGTGGCATACACAGATCTATCCTCCAGCAGAAAAGAACGGCTGAAAAATTCAGCAAGAGGAGCCAACAGGAAGGCTGGATGAATGTGGTGGGTTTCTGGAGCATTTCCAGATACAAGATACCCTTTCTGCACATTTGAGACCTATTCTAGGAGTGGTGGCATAAAATCAATTAAATAATATAAATCTCTGTATGTGCATTCTGCAATTTCAGTGAGACTAACAGCTTGATCCCATGTGTTTTTCCTCAGTTATGCATGTAACGCACAAAACCTTGATGATACCTAAAACATCAGGAGACCAAAGAAGTGACTGGAGAACAAGAAAAAGCCTACTGTGCCATTTTCTTTCAGCACTGAGCTTCTGGTCATTGAGGGGGCTGGAACAATTGCACCAACTGAACCACTGATAATCCAGTCCTGACTGGAAAATTGCCTCCTTTACCACACCCAGATCTGCTTGAAGTGTTTGTCTCATTCTGCCTAATGGAAGCACTGATCCTGATTTTGTGGTAAAGTCACCACAAAAGGGGAGGCAGGCTATATCCCGTACACAGGAGTGTGAAGGTAGTTCTCCTCCATGACGTGCACTTTACTAAAAACAAAACAACCAAACCAAAAAACAAAACAAAACAAAACCCACAAAAAACTGATGCCATCCGTCATGACTGTGATGGGTGTGGTGTTTTCCAGAGAGAAGGGGTACATCTAGGTCACCCTTCTTTTTCTAGGTGATCAGACTTGTCAGAGCTAATAGTTTCAATCAGTGGACCACTCTCATGCTTAGTTGTAAGTATACAGCCAAAGGGTTGTCAGCTTTAAAACTGGCAACTGTGGCTGTCCCTTGTAAAACTGGTTTGTATCATTAGCAGTTAGCAAGTGATCATGTGTACTCCCACACTGTCCAGTCATAGTGGTTTGATCCCATGTTCACTGCCATGGCTCCATCCTATGGAGTCTTGTGATTTGCCGTCTCATGAGGGACTTAAAATTCCCTTGAAGTATAGCATTAATGCTCTGTGGTAGAGGATTCTAATTATCTCACAAAACTTCAAATCCCAGGATTCCATAGCATGGCGCAGGACTAGTAAAAGTGGTATGATCTGAAAGATTTGGGTAGTGTGGATGCAGCCAGAGTTTAGCTTTATGTCATGAAAAGCCTCACCAATTGGTATCTGCATTCTGTTAAAGGAACAAGATCAAACCAGGTTGCTGTTGCTTCTTCTTGCCAATTGGCAGCTGAAGCAGCCGACTAGAGTATGAAAACATCTCTAGATTGTGGTCAGCATGTCTAAAGCTGGAGAGCAGGCAGTCTAGGTTGGTTGTTTACCACCCTTCATTCTGGCATCTTCCAGGACATGTATTTAAATGGACCAGAACCAGCTCAAGCTCAAAGGTAATTCAATGCTAAAGGAACTAATGCTGTAAGCCCATGCAGGCATATTTCTGGGCAAAAGTGGGACTTGCTTTTGAATAAATATGCAAAGGCCTGAGCTGTAGGAGCTGAACAGTATAGGCCCTTCACTCACTACCAAGATGTGATTATAGCTGGAGAACTGAGGTGATGTTGAAAAGCACCCAGCATGCCACACGTTAGCAGCTGGGACAAGAAGTAACGAAAGCATCCTGTGTGTGGCAGAAAGAGATGACGAAAACAAGACCATGCAAAGCAGTCAGTGCAAACCCCAAAGCTGTGTGTTTTCTCTGTTTGGTTACTTTTGGAACAATGTGGCAACAGCCATCCAATATCCTAGGGCTTTTGTTTATCTGGTTTTTTTTTTTTAATGAAAAAAGGTTAAAAAATAAGAGAAAAACAAGTGTTGCTTCCAAATGGAGAGTCATGTGTTTTGATTCAATCTAATTATACAAAATGATATTTTTATAACCCCTGAAGTTGCCCCGCTTCTTTGTGTCCTTCCTCATTTGTTTACGTTCAGTGCAGTCAAGTATCCAAGTCTTAGTGACTTTTGAGGGAAGAAAGGGGAAAAAAGGAAAAGAAATAATATTGGCCTTCGCTATTTGCTACTCTCCATTTCTTCTGGCCTTGTAAACAAACCTTATGTTTTCCTCACTTCATGGCCCTCCTTCCAATAAGTTCTACACTACTTGTTGTTGCCTCTGTTTTCATCCATTTCAGGAGCATTTTAACACTCTAGAGCCCTTATGTGCTTACCAAATGTGGTGACCTATGAGTATTGAGATCAGTAGGAACAACAACATGCTACGTTTACACCCTTAAAATAGGGGTGGACAACTTCAGCAGGTCTGGGGTCCAATGGTCTCCCTCTGGTACTTTTGGGGGGCTGCACAGAATGCCAAAATGCCCCCCCTCCAAAAAAAGGAAGTGAAAGGAGTTCTAGGTATTCTTTTCATGGTATACTGTATGTGGGGAGGGGGGACAACCTATTTTTAAAAGGTGAGTTTCCACTTCCAGGGGTCATTTTCTACTATAAAATTGTAGTGCTATGATTCTACTTTAACTGCCGTCGGCATGGCTGCATCCTGTGGAATCCTGGAATATGTAGCTTCGTGATAGAGCATTGCTCTCTGTTCAAGAATTCTAGATACTCCTCTCCCTAAATTGCAGATTCCAGGATTCCATGTGATGTTGTCATGGTAGTTGAAGTGGAATCATGGTGCTATAATTATATAGTGTGAAAGGGATCCAGGTAAGGTGACTCACCCCCCCCCTTTTGCCAGAAAAAAGGGAGGCCTCTAAAGTCTGGAGGGGCAAAGTCTCCCAAAATAGCATTGTGAGTGTATCCAAGGCTGAACTGTGACCCCCTTTGCCTTAGATGCACAAGTGGGCAGCCCAGAGGCAAGAGAGCTGCATACATGGAGCATCATTCTGGGCTATGTAACATACTGGCACTCCATTTGCAGAAGAGGAGGACTGGACCTACTTCTTTCTATCCCTTTCCCTCTTTAAAATTGATTTCCTCTAAAACTACATAGTGAGCAGTTATCTATGTGCACAGTCTTTTCCTTATCTTCTGGCTATTCTTTTGTGAGACTTATTCTTCATGTTTGAGATGGATTAGCCTGGTTTTTGCCTACCAGTAACCGGCAAGAAAATTTTTTAAGATAATAAAGGCCTGAAGCAGTAAGAATTGGACCATATTTTGCTGATGCTATAGTCATACCTGAACTGTGATTAATTCCTTCTCCTGAATGTATCAGCATAGTTTAAATGCAACAGAAGTATAAAGAGATCTATAATAGTACGGACTCTAATGAGAAGTAATCTTTGTCTCATAATCTGGTGTTGTGTCACTGATTTTTTATTAAAGAAATAGTTAGCAGGAGGTAGAAGAATAGTGCCTGCTAGGTGAGGAGGGGGCTAGCTTTATCCCTTTGCAGTTCATAGCTGGGAGGGAACCAGTTCCCACTGTTAGCAAGTAAAGGTTTCCTTCCATTGTAAATAGACACCAGCATGGGGAGAGGCATTCTGATTAGACATGGCAGGGTAAAGGAGTAAGAAAACCCTCCTCTATAAATCTGGTTTCTTCCGGCTAATTGTTTATTTAAGAGAAATCAAAGATAGAATGACATTCTCTCCAACATTTCTGCAGATGAAAACCACAACATGTGTGACCAAGCAACATTGAAGTGTGCTTAAAAGGGCAGACATTTATTAATGAGGAAGAACACAAAATGTAGCAGTTTGCTCTTGCCTGAGACTGCTGAGAAGGGAAAGACTCTGCTTCCTCCTCTCCCCCACCGCTGACTTCTGAATACAACCTAGGCCATTTCCGCATACGACACTCCTGGAACTGCAAACCCCAGGATCCCATAGGAGGTTGAAAGTGGAATCATTGCGCTATCAGAGTGTCATGAGGAAATGTTCTTACTTTTGCAGTTTGACCTCAGTTTGCAGCAACTGAAGTAAGCTGAGGACCAAGGAAGAAAACGCAGGGAGGAAAGAGAAACAGGGACATTTTAAAAGCAGCAGAAAATGGGGGACAGAGGATTAACTGGAACTGTCCCTGAGAAACTGGGGCAGTTGGAAGGTATGTAATGGCAAACCATGGGACAAACAACATACCTATTTTGGCCTTAACTGCCACCACTTTTGCTAAAGCACGCATTAAAACACTATTACATGAACGAAACTCTGGGCTTAAAGGCCAAGTACATTCATGAACATGATGTTCCTCAGCATTAGTACTTGTGATGAGTTGTTAAAAGCCCCTAAAGAGGAATTAATTTTAAAAGAAACAAGTTGCTAGATATTATTTTTCCAATAGATGTCATGCTTTGGGGTTTGTTTGTGTGTGTGTGTGTATTTTTAATTAAAATCCATCTATTTACATTTATACAAAAATTATGTCTTATTCATTTTTCAAATGTATAAAATAAACATAACAATTTACTTGTGTGTGTATTTTTAAAACTGAACCTGTTTATTTTATTTAGTTAAATTTCTTGCAGTTTTGGCTTACCTTTACACACACAAAGTAAGGTATATCTTTCTTATTAAACTCAACCAGAGTAGACCCATAGACTCAATAGCCTCTACTTATGTGTTGAGTCACCACAAAATGAGTTAAGTCTAGTTGGAATTAATCAATAGAATTCAGGCCCAAGTGGCTGACAAATACCATTAAAAAGAAAAGAAAAGCATAAAACCGTTAGAAGTATGACAAAGATAAGGACAGTTTAAAGGCCAGAGCAAAGAGAAATTTCTTCATTCCCCTTCAGAAAGCAGCCAGAATTGGAACTGGTTGCAATCATGGGGAAATGGAGTCAATGGGGGACAATACAGTAGGAAGCCACACACACCCCTGCCGTGTGCCCATCAAGCTGACAACTTCCCCAACTGTCATGATTTGGCAGGGAAGGGCTTAGCTAATTATCTTTCATCCACTTTTCAGCTACGTCCAAATTTTTCCAGTTTCTTTGTTCTCCTCCCACTTTGTCCTCAGCTTACTTCAAGTGTAGCAATCTGAAGGCCTTTCTGCAGTGCACTGTTATAGTGCTATTATTCTGCTTTCAGCATCCTATAAAATCCTGGAGTTTGCAGCTTAGGAAGGGACCTTTAGAATGTTTAGCCAGACGGCTCTTTGGCCTCAGGAAACTACAAAGAGCCCAGAATTCCACAGGATGTTGAAAATGGAATAATGGCACTACAACAGTGTAGTGTGGTATGGCCCTGAGATTAAAATGCAAAAGCAGTTTGCACTCAGAAGGAGATGAAGGGGAGGACTCTTGATTTTCCTAGTAGGCCCTTTCCACACGGGGGTATTAAAATGGTGTAGCGCAACCTCTGACGGAGGTTGTCTACACTGTAAAATGGATTGGGGTGGATTACTTTAGTGTAATTCCACACCCCAATCCACGCTAGGGTGACCGGAAGTGGTGGTGCCGCGTGCTTTTTAAAAAACACTTTTCATGTGGTTTTTAAAAGGCACGGGGCGTGCAGCCGCGTTGCAGTGCCCGGTGTAGATTTGCAGGCGTGCGCAAGGGCTTGCCTGCAGATCTGCCAGGGGCGGGCTTTCCAGCTGGCGAGCCTCTCTGGTTGGTGGAGAGCCTCCGCCAGCTGGCAGCCGCCATTTTGGACACCGCAGGACGCCGACACGTGTGGAGCAGTGAAAACACGCTGCTTTGCACAGCAACGGACTTACCTGGATGCAGGTAAGGTCTGTTCTACCGTGTTTTCACCCGTTTTTTCCTCCACGTGTGGAAAGGGCCGTAGTCTCAGGCAAAAGCTAACTGCTGCAGCCTCTCCTTGCTTGTGTGCTCTTGTTCATTAATATCTTTTGCCATCTTGATCACAAACTGATGTTGCTTGGCCACAAATGTCTTGGTTTTCATCTGTGAAATATTACTGGGTATGCAAGCAGAGTTCCACTGCTGCTAGTCTCAGGAGGGACTCTTCTGATGATCTTAACATCTAGACAGTTTCATAAAGAGGCAGGCAGTCCTTTGAACAGTTGAGTTGGGTTTGTAAGGGGGAATATAGTCCTTTAGGCAACCTGGACCTGAGCCATATAAGAATTTATAGGTGATAGATGGCATTTTGAATTATGCCCTCAAACAGATTGACAACCAGTTGAGCTGTTGCACCAAAGGAGACAGGTTGTTCAGTGAGGCATGGTAGCTGCATGCCCTCCTTTATTCTTGTACGAGTATTTGTTATCTCTATCAAGCAGTGGAGTTAGTGCAATATGAACTTGTGTCAGAGAGGAGAAAGTACTCTGGATGCTCTTCTAAGTTAAAAAAGGAAACTCACATTTATTGTTTCAGGATAGGATAGGAAAGGAGATAGGCAAAAGAAGTTTACCTACACTTCAGTACAAGAGCCTTTAAAGGCTGGCTCTCATGAGTGGGTATAAACCATTATAAGGCTGGAGCTTCATTGATGCTCCCTCCCCAGATATATAGGACTAAATAACTTCTTAGGAGAAGTGACTTTTGCAGGAAGGCAGGAGGCACAAAGTCTTGAGCACACAGACTGTAGAAAGTGAGTTGAAACAAAAGGATAGGCATTCCCCCTAGAGTCCCCTCTCTCACTAATGACTTTCCAAGTCTTGATGCCTCTTTGCTTCCAACAGTTCTGGGGTGTAGTGAAGGAGATGCTATCCTTGCCATCAGGAACTGTAGGCACTTTCTTTCTATCTTCCACACCAGCCCCCAGAGCTTTCCCAAGGGAAGTGCTGAAAGAAAGACTCATGGGGCATCCCCCTGCTCAGATGAGCTTTACTGGCCTTGTGGACCTAGTTTTTTTTAAAAAAAAAAAACCTAGAAGGGAAACTAATATAACTATTAACTAATGCCCGCAGCCTGGGGCTATTTTGACTGTGTGAACTGTTGCCTTTAGCAGTGCACCCTCAAGAAAGAGAAGCTGTGGCTTGAGGAGGAATTTTTTTCATTTTGCTTCTCCTAGGGGCCCTTTCACGTGATATAATTTTAGAGCTATGATTCCATTTAAAAATAGCATGGTTCCATCCTGTGGAATGCTAGGATTCACAGTTCAGTGAAGGAGATTTAGGGCCTTTCCACATTACACTGTTATAGTGTTATTACTACACTTTCAACATCCTGTGGAATTCTGGGGTTTGTAATTTACTGAGGCCAAAGAGCTCTCTGGTTGAGAATTCTAAAGGCCCCTCCTAAATTGCAAACCTCAAGATTCCATAGGATATTGAAAATGGAATTATAGCACTGTAACAGTGTAGTGCGGAAAGGTGCTTAGAAATCTCAGCCAGAGAGATCCCTTGGATGCCTCACTAAATTACCAAACTCCAGAATTCTAGAAGACGCAGTCAAGGCAGTTTTAAAGAGGAATCCTAGTGCTATAATGGTAGTGTGGAAGGGCTCCAGGTGCTTTCCGCCTTGGGGAAGTGGGGAGTCAAGTTACTGTAGAGATGAAACCCCACATTTCTTGGGCTGGGGTCTCATCCCCACAGGTTGTGGGACTTTGGTAAGAGGAGCTTCTTTTTCAGTCTTGAAGTGCCCTGTCATTATGGTGTCTCTTCTTCAGGGAAAGGAGATTTCTGAGAGGAGGACAGTCACATCTGAGACAAAGGTGGAGTATCTAGCCATCTGTTAGATGGTGTGCTTGGGTAGTGGCATGCTTAGCTGGCTTGGTTACAGGGTAAGGGCACTTTGATTTTCTTTTTTGTTCTCATTTGGATTTAGGCGAGGCATTAAATTGTTAGGTGCCTTAATAAGAACTGCTGAACGGGTTACTTCATGTGGCTCTAATGTTGACATCACTGCTTCCCCACATTGCCATGTGATCCATTGTTATGTTTTATGCATATTAAAATGTTTGATGTACTTATGTTTATTATTAATTTTTGACCAGAGTTGGCCTAAATCCAATTGTTAGTGCCAAATAGAGTAGTTCCAATGAATCAATGGAAACATACAAATGTCTTCACTTACCAGCTCATTGGTCCCAATGGGTCTGCTCTAGTTGTGGCAAACAATTGGATTAGCTTGTTATACTGGAGCATATTATACTTTTTTTATTAAGTATTATGGCTAGTGTGCCTTTATAATATTTGATGTTGTCACTTTTCTGGAACCACCTGGAATACTGTGGGTAATAAACTGACTGTGGGAATGAAAACAAGTTGACTTTGAGATCCTCAGCAGGCATGAGCTGCATTTGACCACAGGAGGGCAGTAGTGCTCTACATGGGAATGCCATAGATGTAATGGCGGGCAAGAGAAGGATGTCCACTTGCTTGTGAAAATCCAATAAGGGACATTGAGAGGCATAAGGGACATTGAAAGGTAGGTGGCCTAGCTGGTTGTTATCTGAGAATATCACTTGTCCTCATCTCATCATA
Organism: Ctenosaura bakeri; assembly: GCA_948474755.1. Classification (NCBI taxonomy): domain Eukaryota; kingdom Metazoa; phylum Chordata; class Lepidosauria; order Squamata; family Iguanidae; genus Ctenosaura; species Ctenosaura bakeri. The sequence continues at coordinate 287,810 of CAOLHI010001102.1, read as the reverse complement.
TAGCAATGGGGAGAAACATAAGAGTTCCTGGTCAGGTCAGATAGAGAATGCTTCCTGAAGCTTAATATATCTGTCTTCAAAAGCAGAGGGTTTATAGATCCTTTGACATAGTTTTTAATTTTTAGGCAAGAGCAAATGCAACTTATAATTACAATGATGTGAATAAAACTCCTTAATAATATATCCATTTCACTATCAGTAAGTGTAATGCTTTGTAAAGCTACACTGACAAATGACTTTTTAATAGCAGGCACTCTGAAATTTACTGCACCCAGAAGACCTCACGCCAACACATAAGGCTAGTTTGATATCCACTAATCTGGACTCAGAGAACCAGTTTCTTCTGGGTTTTTTAGCTTTGGATGGGGGTTTGTTCTACTGCTCCTTGCGTATGAACGTTAGTTGCCCATGGCATGCTACTGTACCATACCCTCCAACATTTCACAGATGACAACTGGAACCTGCATGGCCGAGCAACTTGCGAGGCTAGTCAAGACGGAAAAATGAAGTTATTAAAGAAGGAGAACACACAGATTTGGAGAAGCTGCCACAGTTTGTTTTTGCCTGAGCCTACTGGGAAGGACAAGATTCATCCCCCTGCTCTCCCTTCTGTTGAGTTAACTGAGTGAACTGAACTGAAATGACTTTCCCACTTTGAATTCAGTTTGCAACAACTGAAGTAATCTGAAGGCAAAGGGGGAAAGTGAGAGGAGAAGAGAGAAGCTGGTACATTTTAAAGGCAGTTGAAAAAGTGATATGACAAAGGATAAATTGGCCAAATTGGGATAGCTGGATAGTATATGTTACATATTGGAGGTGCAGAGCATGGAATTTGTCATACTTGTGAAGGCTATGCATGTATATTTAATTTTATATCATTTTTATTTAAAAATAAACAGGCATCGCATAACTGAAAAAGCGATTTAAACATGGCTTCCAAAATAAAATACAGCATACACCAAATAAGTAATAAAAAATGGAAGTAATAATAAAACAAACATCTCTCCCAATCTAATATAGAATAGAATAGCAAATAAAAAACATCAGCAATCAATAGAAAAAGAAGTAAAGTAAAAGTCAGAGAAAATGAATGGGTTTCTAATGCTTTCCGAAAAGCCTGTTATGATAGGTCCTGATAAACACCAGCTGGCCAGACATTCCAAAGGGAAGAGGCCACTGCAGAAAAGGCTCTCTTGTGCCTCTCAGCAGTGAGCAAGTGAGAAGGTGTTCACATCCTGCATAAGCTGAAGTTTCCCAATTATTTCTGAAGTCAGTGACATGTAGAACACAACAAAGGCTTGGAAACTATGCCCTGTGAGGAGTGGCTTAGGGAGGTGGGTTTTTTTATCCTGGAGAAGAGAAGGCTAAGAGGAGACATGATAACTATGTTTAAATATTTGGAAAAAAAATCATATGGATGGGATAAAGCTTGTTTTTCAGCTGCTCCAGAGACCAGGACATGGAGAAATGGGTTCAAACTGCAGGAAAAGAGATTCCGCCTAAACATCAGGAAGAACTTCTTGATGGTAAGAGCAGTTTGACAATGGAATAGGCTACCTCAGAGTATGGTGCAGTCTCCTTATTTGGAGGTTTTTAAACAGAAACTGGATGGCCATCTGGTGGGGACTGATTTGATTTTGTATTCCTGTATGGCAGGGGGTTGGATTCAATGGCCCTTGTGGTCTTTTCCACCTCTATAATTCTGATTCTGTAAGTAGTTCAGCTTGGATGTCACTAATGCCTGGATGACTAAGAAGTCCCACCTTTCTGGTTAAGGTCAAAACTGATTTACCAGACCAAGCTGGTTGAAAGACTGCTGACTACCATCGTTATCATCACCAGCATCTACCAGCATCACATTGCCTTTCCAGTTTAACACAGAATCTAGAGGAACTCCAAAACTGTACACTTGGGCCTCAGAGGCAGTGCTACCCCTTCCAAAGCTAGTTGTAAACCTTCATCCAGCCAAGTCAGACTTTCTTGCCATAGTATTTCTCTGAATTCCAGTCCCATTTATATTTAAGTCTACACTCTAGTGGTTTCATGTAGTTCTTAAAAAGAACAGGGAATAAGATGGAACCTTGTGGCATCTAGGGATGTGCAAGAAATTAATTCTGTTTGCATTTGAACACAATACTGCATTTGAATGCAATTACGAAACTGACATTTAATGAATTTAAACATGATGCTGAATGTAGTTTCTTCTTGAAATCTACCCACTTCATAAGTTTGTGATATAGTTTATAAAATAATGCACAAATACACTTAAAAAAAATCTGCACAAGAATGTCTTTTTTGAAGAAAATCTGCACAAGAATGTCTTTTTTGAAGAAAATGGCCAATATTTATTTACTGGAAAAATCACTTAAAAAACAAACAAACATACATATGTTGGAAATAACAGTCCACAACAGACTTCAGAAACTCCCTCTGGATTCATCAGCCTTTGGAGCCACTGTCTTTCAAGGTCAAAATTGATCGTGTAATCGATCTGTCCATGCCAACGAAGTCTTGCCTGGCTCGCCTACCCACAGATATCATTATTCTGTAATCCTTTTTAGAAAAGAAACCCAAAGTATATCCTGCCATACGTGTTGGGCCAGATATTAACTGACACAGTTTGATATTATGGCCATGAAATTTTGAACTGCTCCTTAAAAGGTGGCCTCAGTGTAGATATTAAGGTTCCCCATAACCTCTGTTTGATGTGCTTATATATTGCATACACTGATGTATCTTATCGTGTTTGCATGAATGCACATAGCAAGAAAGTACATTATGTTCAGTCACGTAAAAAAGAGTCATGAAAATGTCTAGGTGGAGCCATGAAGCTATGATGTATACTTTACTAAAGTTGCCATGTATGCAGCATAAATACTCTTTATTCAAGATGAGTTGTTTTGCAGTGACGATAATCTCCTGTTCCATATTACTGATGATAACATACATTGGAATCACTAAACTTTAACAGCTACTCATGCATGGAAAATCTCATCTTTTGCCACTCTGTGAGTATAAACAGGTGTTTTAAAAGGAGTGTGTTCTGGATGCTTCTGGGCTGCAACAAGCTTGCAGCGGTCTACTCAGAAGAAAGAAAGAGCAAGGCTTGAAAAGCTGTGTGTGTGTATGTGTATTAGACTCCTGCTCTCTGAATTATATAGCCAGCATGACCAATTTCCACACCATTTGGGGATTCTGGGAGTTCTAGCCCATCAGGTAAGTTTTCCAAGCTGTGTGTGTGGGGCATCATTGTACTCCCCCTCTAGCACTGCAAGGGTGAATTTCTTTATGGTCCCCTTCATTCCTGTCTCTGAAATTAGGGTAACACCAGGTGGGTTTCAGTATGCCTAAATGGATCCACTATTCAAGTGAATTACTTGGCTCCTTTTTTTCTAAGACAGGTAGGAAAGCTAGCCATACCAATAGCATAGCACATCCTTTGTATAAGATATTCTTGATGTAAAGTCAAGCTGATGGGTATGTGCCATTTCCATGCCCTGTATTCAGATAGCCTTGATGAGAAATAAGAGGAATAAATGGACCAGAGAGCTTCCCTCTCACCCCCCAGCTATCTCCCCAGGATAAACACACAGATCCAAAAACCGTACACCACCATTCATCCTGCTTCATCTTCCCAGAATTTCCGAGTGGAAGGTACTGACTGATTCCATCTGGCGGTTTGATTATGCTTCAAAGACTGCAGATCCAGGGGACTTTTAAACTTACAAACACAAACATGCGTTAGGGGGAAAAAAAGCTGAAAGAAGAGACAGCTTCCTCGAGACAGGGCCAACTCAAGTCAAGTCACAGAGCCATCCAACACAAGGCCCCCAGGATTCATTCCTTTGTTTTCCAAACAGAAACCTTAATATAGACAGCACTGCTTGACGCATCCAGTTTAGGCTGTTTTCCTTACTCCCTAGGTACTCTCTGTGAGTAGGATATGGAGGATGCAAAAGAAGGCATGAGGAAAAATTACAGTCTCTGGTCTTATAACAAATGCTCCTGTGCATGCAGTACATAAAGCTTACATAAAACCTGGATGGCTAGAAAACGAATGGACAAACCTGGAACCTCACCAATGATATTCCTTGTTTTTGAATCGTATATATTCTAGAGATTAAACAGTCAAGATTCTATAGCATGATTGATCTTCTGGAAGGGAGCCATATTCTCTTGCTTCATGTGCAAACATTTGGAAGAAAATCAACCCCATGTGCTGCCTTTTCACTAGTAACACTAAATGCGTCACTTCTTACCTCAGAAAGCATCCTTCTTACCTATTACAGCAAGAAATGTATATCTTATCATGATTTGAAACTTTTGCTGATTTTCCCCAGTTGATCCCAAGAGGTGCATTGTCCAGGGCCTATAAAACATTCTCCCCCTGAAAGCATAAAAGGAGCCCAGTTCCATGAAAGAATTATGGGATACACATGGATTTGAGAAGATCAAATGTGAGAAGTAGAACAAATAGAACAAATAGAACATGAATTTAGTGTTTCCTTCTGTCCACGCATAAAGGAATTGGTGAGGGTAAAAGAAGCCACTGATATCTAGTTATGCTTCATATAACCAAAATGAGTATCATCCAAATTTGTTAGAAAATGTGTGAGCAAACCACAGCATACTAACAGTAACACGTATAGTAGGAGTAGGACTGTTGTTCAATCCTGCCATTCTTGGAAAAGTTTATAAGTCAAGAAAAACTTTTGAACTGCAGTTAAGGCAGGATCCTACATCCAATTTCTTTAACTTACAGCCCCAAAACTTTCTAATTTAATGACAGCACCTAAGCTGTGTATCACATAGGTACAGAATATTCTACCAATGAAACAAGATATTGATGGTCATTCTATAGGGGTTGGTTTTACCAGGAGAAAGTAGAAAAAGAGATGTAAGAGAAAATGTAAAAATGAAAAAGTCTGATTTCTTTGTCACCTGGTGTTCTTCTTGGGTAATACAGAGGTTCAGTATGCAACTTAGAAACCTTCAAACCACTGCATAACTTACATGCACTTAGAAAACTATTTCAGTGAGCCCAGATTTGTATGTCTCCTCTCCTTATACTTCTGAATGCAAGTGGCAAATATATTTCCTATGTGGAAATATCTATCCCATACTGAAGCACACCTTCTAGTTATAGATGGATTCCAGTCTGGAATGCCTGATTGCTTATTTATAGTCATTCCTTAATTATATTTGTTCCCATTGTTAGGTCAATGATGATGATGATGATGATGTGTAGACTATACAGTTTATATGTCTGTCATTATGTATTTCAGTACAATAGCAGTTTGTTAATGGTACTACAAACTACAACCTTTGATTCCTCAGTGCAAGGGTTAGTGGATATTAAACTAGAAAACCAGCCTTTCCATGAACAGGGCAATCATACCAAGCTTCCATTCTTTCCTCACCCCCCATTGGCAGATTTATCCAGAATGTTCCACTGCCTGATGTGGTATAAACCAAAGGTCTTGTTTGTTCTTGATTTAGGGGGCTGGTGGAGGCTCAGGTGCAGAGACTGCACAAAGCCAGTTACAAAGTGAGTAACATTTTTTGTGCTCCAGATTTTGTATCACAGTAATGCCAAGTCTTAACTAGTCATCCATAATGCTTAATGATTTGGAACAGATCTTGCTCTATAGCTAAGGGTGCAACTATAAATAAGAACCCAGCTCATAGTGGAGGCAGCCTAAAATGTTTTGCTGTCCATGGAAGACAGAATAACACCTCCTTCTTTCATATTACACATAGAAGCTGACTGGAATGCCAGTATTGGAGATGGGTAGCATGATCTACCACAGGAAGTCAATAGTTTATACAGGGGGCAGCTCAGGCCATATGGCACACATAGTTCTGTCCTTTAAGCAAGGAGAATAGTCATTCAGCTTAGGATGTATAGCTGAGGCATTAGTGCTGCTGTCCCAAGTATTTGCTATCTGAAGTTGTTGCCTTACTCTGCCTAACAGTAGGCCCTGGTCCACAGGTTGCAACTGTGCTATACTGGACAAAGGTAGAAAGGAGAGTGGGATTGTACCTGCTGGTCCTGCCCCTCTCTCTGCAAATCCATCATATGGTTTGAAAGTATCTCAGCACACACACACAAAGTATATGCATAGGCTGTGGACATTTGTGTGGGAGCTCTCTTTTTGTGGGGTTCCCAATTGTGTGGAGCTCCCACAATTTTGTGTATTTGTAAGTAATGCTTTCAAGAAGTAAGGCTGAATTTAGGAAGGAGAGAGGCGGGGTAGGAAGTGTAGTCCAACTCCACCACTACTTTTATGTGCAATGTGTTTGCAATATGTACTCAGGGCTAATGTTACTTCACCGTGTCAAAATAATAATGTAAATAGTAATCTTGGTCCGCATAGGAGATGTGTTGGAGTAGTGACAAGACCTGTTGCCACACCAAAACAATCTCTTTTGGCTATGAAATGTGGGTGACATCACAAGTCCCCTGCCATGAACTCCCTCCTGCTCTGTCCTTTCCACCCTGGAGGAAAGTGGGTGGTAAGAACTTAACCTTGACTCATGAGGACAGAGGGGAAAGAACATTGTTTTCTGTGACACTCCAGTGTGATGTGAATTCATGCCAGGTTAGATGCCAGGATGTTGCAATGCAGTGTTCGGGAAAACACCACTCTTGTGTCTAAAAATTACACTGTTGGATCCAGGAGACTTTCACACCCACCCAAGCTGTTCGCTAACATCATACAAATGGCATGCTGCTCGTGTGCTTTCAGCATGGCCCTCTTGGGATGTGCCTGGTTTGTTTTCCAGTAGGTAAAATCATCCATGACTCAGTTCAGGCCTTCAGGAACTGAGGAATTTCAGAGATGGTGGAGAAGAAGGCTGAATACAATAGACACTTCTATGTGCCACGAAGCCACAGGCATGAGTCTTTGGAACTGAAATGTCTAATATTCAGCAGAATGTTCACAAGAGCTTTCCAAGACACAGGGCTTGCAATACACAAAGGAAAGATCTGATAGATGGTATGGTAATTGTCACTGCTGGTTATTTAGGAATGTTTGAGACGACTGGAGGTATTTGGATATTTCAGAGGCAGTGTGTTTACAATGGAAGAGCGTTGTCTTCACATGCTTGTTGTGGGCATCTTCAAGCTTCTGGTGGGCCACTGTAGGAAACAGGATAGACTTTTTATCTGATTCTGCATAATTCCTGTCATGTTCTTGTGTTCTTATTAGGGATGGAAAAGAATTTTGTTGGATTTAACAGGCTCAGTAAAAGTAGCCTTTATGCAACTCCCATACATGTGAATGGCTACAGGGCATGCAACTTGAAAAATATGCATGAACATATGTACATTATTCAGTGGAAGTAAACAGAAACATTAGGGTAAATGTGTAAACAAATGAATTTGTTGTTGTTAACTGCTGCCAGGTTGACAATCCATTCATAGGGTTATGGCAACCCTAAGAATGAGAGGTTCTAAGTCACCATATCACTGACAGCTCTATTCAGCTCTTACAGGCTCACAACCATGGCTTCTTTGATTGAATTTATCCATCTGTAATGTGGTCTTCATCTTTGCCTATTGCCTTCTACCTTGCCAAGCATTATTGTCCTTTCTAGTGAGTCATATCTCCTCATGAAGTGTCGAAATTACGTCTCAGTTTAGTCATCTTGGCTTCCAGGGAGAGTTCAGGCTTAATTTGCTGTGGAACCCATTTATTTGTCCCTGGTATCTATAGAACTCTTCTCCACTGCCACATTTAAAATGAGTTGATTTTCTTCTGATCATCTTTCTTCATGATACATAGAAATTGGAAATACGATGGCAGGGAGTATCCTAAATTTAGTATTCAGTTGTGTATTGGCCACCTCAGGATCTTGTCTAGTTCCTTCAGAGCTGTCCTTCCAAGTTGTAGTCTTCTTTTTTACCCACAGTCTCCATTCTGATTAATGGCTGAGCCAAGGTATGGAAAATCTTTCATTATTTCATTATCTACTTTAAAGTTATGTAAATCATATGTGAGCATTATTTTTTTTAATGTTTGACTTTAAACTTGCCTTTGCACTTTCTCCCTTGACTTTCTTCAGTAATCATTCCAAGCATTTGCTATTTTCTGCTAGCTGTGTGGTATCATCTGTATATCTTAAATTGTTGATGTTCCTTCCCCCAATTTTCATGCCTCCTTCCTCTGAATCTAATCCTGCGTTACGTACGATATGTTCAGCATGCAAGTTAGACAGATAAAGTGATGAAATGCAGCCTTGTTCAACACCCTTACCAATTGGAAACCATTCCTTTTCTCCATATTCTGTCTTGATGGTTGCCTGAGTACAGGCTCCACATACCATAAGATAAATGTCTTAAAATTTGTACAGTTCAGTGCAGAAAGAAAAGCAATATTTGATATGAAACAATGTCAGAAAAGAAACACAGGTGTGATTTAGAATGAGAAATCAAGACTGAAAGATTTTCACATCCCCATTTCTTACATATTTGTAAAGCTTGATCATTCAGTTTTTAGGTGGACGGATGGAGGGATTTAGTGACTTATTCAGAAAATGAACGACATAAAGACTGTAAAGGAAAAAACTATAAAATACATTTTATGGTACAGTGGTCAGAATACCACTTTTCGTGATAATGTGGTCAGAATAAAGTGGTCAGAATACCACTTTTGGTGATAATATATTCCTGTGGTTGCTGTTGTTCTTCTTCCCCCACAAACTGGGGTACAGGGTACAATTGTTGGGTGAATCTTACTACACAGTGCTGGTCTCTTGTTCAGAGGCTTTTCTTTCCCTTGATCGATGGTTTTGCCACAGTGTACTGTGCTAGTAAATAGTTCAGGAAAACGGTCATGTGCCACCACTAAGGAGTGTGAAATGAAGTCCTCTTTTGCAGAACTGAGTCTTACTGTCTTGAGCGTGTTCATACTAGCATCATAACCTAGTAGCTGTAGTTTGCATAATCAACGAACTGTGGATTTGGAAGGGATCCTAAAGGTAATCCCATTTAACCTTCTGTGCAGCAATCTATCACCAAAGCATCCCTGTTAAGATGGTATCCAAACTCTGTTTAAAAGTCTCCCAAAAGAGAGTCTACCACCTTCTGTTCCATTGTTATGCAGCTATTACCACCAAGAAGTTCTGCTGTACAATGTACCACACTGCTCTCCAGTCCCTGCCTGAGCTGGCTGAGATGACCTCAGAGGTGGTACCAGAGAGTCTATACACAATGGTTTGAAAGGACCTCAACATGAATGCCAAGGCTGTCCTGATGGGATCTACTTGAGACTTCATTGCTACCATGACAACCAAGATGTTCTCTTAGTACATTATTGGCCTCATGCTGGTGTTACCCCAAAATGTGGATGACTCAGGGGTCCACCCACAATGCCAGTACCTCCACATGATGGTGGGGAATTAATTAACTCAATTAGGAAGCCTGCGATGGGGGGGTAACGTAATGAGATTGTCCATCAATGTTTATGGCGTCTCCACAGGAAAGAACCAGCCAGAGATTTCAAAATAAGCTAAGAAGTGTTTTATTAAAGAGTACAGTCATGCATGAAAAAATCCAAACACTCACACACTCGCACAAGAGTTAACCCAAGGATAAAGGGAGGAAAGTTGTTGATAGCAAAGTTTTAGGGAATAGCGATAATTATTGATCTGGAGAGCAGCAAAGAAAGCAGCAATGTGGCTTAGACTTGCACTTAAGGACAGTATTCCGTCAGAAATCAGAGTGACAGCATGACATTCAGCAAGCAAGCACTGCCCAAAATGGGGGTGGGAGGAGTTATACTCAAAATCTGCCTGGAGGGCAAAAGTATAAATGGCTCTCTGACTGAGCAAAAAATAGAGGTTGCAATATGGAAAATGAGGTCCAGACGGAGTGAATGGTCTTAGCATTAGATGACAAAGAGTCAATGGCTGTTGTAATAGATCTGTAATAGTGGACAGGTAAAGGGACAATCAAAGGAAATGTCCAGGTGCTAAAAAGGAGGACTGAAACAATCAGTGGTTTGTTGAGAACTTACCATCACTATTGTATGGCAACAGAGACATTACAACTTCAGCTTAAGCCTATTATCTCTGGAGTTACCTGGTAATTATCCTGACAATGACCTTGGCTATGCCTAGAGGGGATCTCTGACCTACTTTGGAGCACATTTGTTCGGCCAGTATTTTTCCTCTGCCTAGCCTGGCCTTACAGTCACATTGGGGTACATTTTATATTGATGCCAATTAATATGTTTTGCCAATTAAATCATATCTCACCAATTAAACTGTATCAAATCTGGGGTGCAGATGCGGGCTGGTAATACTGGAATTGTTTTTTTGCTGTTGGTCAGACAGGGAATGATTTGATGTGGGGTGGAGAGAGAGTAAAAACAACAACATGGGAATGATTAGATAATTTCCATGTAAAATTTGGGTTGGCACTAGCAGACTATTGCTGGAAGGATGAAGAATTGATTATGATGGCCTGTCCTTAGAGGCTTATGGAATCCAAAGGATTCCTGAGTGCTTCCTGATATTTTCTGGCTGATAGGACTGATTGGCCAAGGTATTGTTCTCACTGTGGAATGGTGAGCTGGTACAGCCATTGCTACAATTACTTCCAAGCACCCCTTCTGGGGAGGTGAACCTATATTTCCCCTTGGTTTATGAAAGAAAAGTAGACACTGAAACAGGGTACCAATGGCTGGAATGTAGGTGACATAGATAACAAAGTATAACAGAAAAATCAGTTAAGATGCTTGTGTTTGTTATGTGGCAGTGAAGTTGGCAAAAAGTCCTACATTGCCTTTGCTATCTTTCCTCACTGTGTCAGTCAGCAGTTATTCTGAGCAGTGAGGAACACTGGGATCAGGCTCAAAAAGATTAGGAGTGAAATCTTTGGTTACCTGCTGTGATAAATTTGCTAGGCACTCTGAGTAGTCAGTCACTTCTTTTTGCTTGGAACTTAATGCTACTGTTACTGCAGCATCTGGGAAAATTTCCAGTGCTCCATCTAGTTGAGTTTCTTGGGATCTGTTCCAGTTGCCATGGCCCGATGATGTGAACGAGTTGCTTGAATTAGTCCATCTCACCCTTGGTCTTTGCTCATCTTGGCTGATGAGATCCAGTAGGCATGATTTGATTAGGTGGCTGATAAGATCCAGTAGAATTGGATTTACTGTGTGGTGAATATCTCACTATTTCAGAGAAGTTGCCTGCTACTTTGAAGGAGTCTGTACTGCTCCTTGTCCTGGAGACAATCTCTGTGGACCCAGAGTAAATGCGAACTACTGTCTCATCACTGATATTTCTCTTGCTTGCGAATGTCATGGCCGGGTAACTTCAGGGATGCTTGGAGGAAATAGATTATCTGATCCTTTTTCAGTTTGACTTCATGCCAGGGGATGGTACGAAAACGGCCTTATTTGTTCTCACCAATGACCTATTCTGGGTGAATAGTCCCTATTGAGCCACCTGGATATGTCCATAGCTTTTTATATCAATGACCATGACATCTTTTTGGATGAGGTCTGTGAGATGGGAATAGGAGACACTGCATTGCTGTGGTTCTATTTCTATCTGTAGGATTCTGCTCCCATCTACAGAGCGAGTATCAGAGAGCTGGGCTGGGGATTGGCATCAGTGCTTAGTTTTGTTAAACCTGGCTCTTTATCAAAAGCCTTTTGGCCCTAACACTTTTCCCCAATTCTGTATGGGTACATGGTTTCAAGCTGTTTAAATTTGTCATTGTTAAATCGTCTGATATGTTTTTAGAGTGTTAAATTAATCTTAGTATTTTAATCTTACTATTTTAAATGCTGAAAGTGCACTAAATGGTTTTAAATGATGTTGTCGTTATGTGCCTTCAAGTCATTTCTGACTTACAGTGACCCTCAGCTCAAACTATCACTGGGGTTTCTGGGGCTGAGAGTGTATGATGCACCCAAGGTCACCCAGTGGGTTTCCATGACCAAGTGGGGAATTGACTCCTGCTCTCCAGGGTCATATTTCAACACTCAGGCTGCCAAAGCATGCAGTCTCTGTCTCTGTCCATTTCCACATTACACTGTTATAATAATATTATTCCATTTTCAACATCTTATGGAATCTGGGGCTTGCAGGTTTGAGGCCCCTCCCTAAACTGCAAACCCCAGGATTCCATAGGATGTTGAAAGTGGAATAATACCATTATAACAGTCTAGTGAGGAAATGGCCTCTGTCTCTCTCTCTCTTCCTTTTCTCTCTCTTTTTTTTAGTATAGGATGGGATGTTAAAAATTAGCAAAGAAAAATAAAAACAATATTTAGTCATTTTTAAAATTACAGTTTGAACCCATCATCTCATCATCTCCATGCTAAACATACATAGCTCCTTCTACAGTTCCTCATCGGGCTTGGTTTTCAGACTAATATTTGGATGATTATTTTCTGCCAGCACAAGCTATTAGAGTTTGCTGGGCACACCCTCAATTCATCTCACACTAACTTGCATTTCACTCCTGAAGACTGCTCTGAGCCACATGGGAAGCCAGCCCTGACTTTAAGAACAAAAAATTCCTAAGTTTTTCTTAGTGTCCACAGTCTACCACATCTGGGCCTAATCTGAGGTCATCATCCAGGAGCACCTCTGACACATCAAGCCACAAGGAGGGATTTTTGCAGTTTCAGTTGTACTAGAACATTGTTTCACAAAGAAAGGACACTGTGGCCTTTCTTTAACTGTGGGCTTATAAAACAAATCATGATTTTGTAGTTGTAAATATCATAAACAAGCAGAATTCAGTATTAATAAGTTGAAATGCTCAGAAATTATTTAAGGAACACAGAAGCAAGATGTCACAATGAACTCAGTTGAACTGGAAAGCAGTTAGACTGTGCCTTAAAATTAGTTAATGCAATGGGGCCAGCTCTGCAGATGGGCCAATTGGCTCATTGCAGAGATTAGATGGTACTAGTTCAGGGCTGGATCCAGTTCAGGCAGATATACTGACCATAGGACATCAAGTAAATCTGCATCAGTCCACAATGTTCTGTTGAGTGTTGCTCTTTGTACTTGGGCTTGTGTGAAGGTGATATGTTCTGAAATTGGACTGATGAGCTTAAAGAGGAAATATTGAGGTTTAAGAACCCAGGATTCATTTGGGGGGGTGGGTAGGTAGGGCAAGAAAGGTAAGAAGAGAAAGAGGAGCTAGAACCTTAGTCATAAATCTTACTCAGCCAAATGGTAGCTGGGGCATGTTGCCCTGTCACATTGTCCTACAGAGGAGACTTTGTTAGTCCTATAAGGTATCATCTGAAACTATTCCCAGACATGGCAAATTCCAAACTTGGCAAGATCACTTTGACATTTTATTCGTATCTAAAACATATGGGTTGCTTGGAGAATTTTCTGAATAAAGTGCTAGTTCCACATGTGATTTGCAGGCTTGTGGTAAGCACAATATTTTTTTCCCCTTTGTGTGACAGCTACTGCCTTAAGGATGATATGATTTAACTTTGACTTTTTTCAAGAAGAAAAAAGAAAAGGAGGGGGGCTTTTGGAGGAGGTTGCTTTATACATTGTGTTCTGACTAGAGAGACTCTACTGCTACTTCAGTAAGCTGTCCCAAGACTTAATCTGCTGTTATTTTTCTGTGTTTTAGTGACGTGGTTTCATCCTCTAAGAAAGGGCTAATATAGTGTTACGGAGGGGTTCATGATCAAATGCAGGCTGGAACAGAACATTGCAATAGTTATATTGGAACATGGATTCTGCTCTGTCATTGCCACAACTATCTAAAGAATTCGGATGCTTGGAAATTAGGAAGTCTTGCTAAATTGCGAGGGCAGGGAACCAAGATACCTAAGAACACAAGAGCTCTTTTGGATCAAACCAAAAACCTATCTAGTACAGCGTCTTGTTTTTCAGAGTGAACAACTTGATTCCACTTGGGAAACCCATAATCAGGGCAAGTGGGAAATAGACCCATTCCAATATTGTTTTACAGTGACTAGTATACAGAAATATGTTGCTTTTTATCCTGGAGATAATGTTAACCATTGCTCATGAATTTGTCCAAGTCCAAACCACTTCTAAAGGTGACCCTTACCACATCTTGTGAATATAACTGACATCAGTTAACTACAGATAATGTAAAGAATTACTTCCTTTTGTGTGTCCTGAATTTCCTGCTGTTCAACTTAATTAGATGATCCTTAGTTCAATTGCCATGGGAGAAAATGTATCTCCTCCCACTTCCTTTACATCATGCATAATTGACCATGTCCTCTTTTACTAACCTAACAAGCCCCAGATATTGCTACTTTTCCTTACAGGGGAATTGTCCTCATCCCATGATAATTTCTGCATCTTCTCCAGGTTTACAGTACTCTTGAGCAGAACTCTACACAGTATTTTATGTGTGGTAGCACCATAGATTTGTGCAAAGGCATTGCAAGGCTGTCATTTTTAATCTTTACTCCTTTCCTAATGATCCCTAGTATGAAATTTGCCCTTTTCATACCTTCCATACACATAGTAGATGTTTTACTTTTCATTTGAACTATCTACCACAAATCTGAAACCTGTTTCCTTATCAGTCATTGTCAGCTCAGATTCATGAATATATAAATTAGAATTTATTGCCTCAATGTGTGCAATACTTTACATTTGCTTTCCTTAATCAGTGTTCCTAAAATAATCTGATGTGGGATCCTATCATTTTTTTTCTTTCTAGTGTGCAAAGGATTGGTCCCACATTTGTGCCCATTGGCTACGTCTGTTTCTTTCTTTCCTAGAAACTCTTCAATGACTGGTAGCTGATGGCTCTTGGACCAGCACTTGTCTTTGGACCACCACTTTGAAGAGCAATGCACTAAACTACATTTGTCATTTTGTTCCCCACTTACCAAGCTTGGCAAGCTCCTTTCACTGTACGAATTGTCTATTTATTCCCCGTCTTACTTATTGTTCTTAACCACTGACTGATTTACTCTGCCACACTACTATTACTGCCACTCTTAAAAATTACGTTTCAGTCACTCTGGTTTGTGAATTAAAACAGTCTCATTAAGAATATCTGAATTGCTTTGCACAATTATTTTCTCTAACAGTCTCCTTCCAAAGAGTTTTGAATGTTTTGGTAAACAGATATGGATGTATAGGAAATATTAGTTATTAGGTTGAGGAAGGAATCAATGAAAAGTTTAAAAGATGTAATAGTTACACTAATGGACTTTGACTGGGTTGAGGTCCTTACTTGAACATGAAACTCACTGTGTCACTTTGGGCCAGTCACTATTGCTCAGCTAAACCTGCTACACTGAATGCCATCGGATGCACATGTGATTGGGTGGTAGATAGAAAAAGAACATCTGTGGAGTTGTGCAAAATAGTATAGCTCCAATATTCTGAAGAAAGAAACCCCAGTCATACACATGTCCGAGAATTCACAAGCTACTAACCATATTGATCTCAAGGCAACATAATGTTGGGTATGCTTAAACTATTGATTCTCATGTGGTTTTTCATTCTATCATTTTCTAAATTTATTTTCACTGACATTAGGTCTTTTGACAGGCGGGTACTTTGAAGTTGGGGGCCTCTGTATACCAGTTTCGACCCCAAATATCACCTTCTACCCTTGTGTGGTAAAATCATGGGTATGTGTTAGGAGAATCCTGTTTGCACTTGCTTGAGAAGGAAGTAGATCCTCTTGAATACAGTGGGACTTCTTTTTTTAAAAAAATTGCAGCCTTATAGAAAAAAAAATTGTAATACAGAGAACAATGTATCCCCTAACCACTCCCATAAGGCTTCCTGTTCCAAAGCAAGATTATGGTTTCCATTTCACAATGAAGTTGATTTGTGTTTGTATAACTCTGTGGAAGCTACACGTGAGGAGATACTCCTGTGGGGATGCCAGCGAACGGAAGGCACAATAATCTTTTATAGATGGCTGGTGCTCAACTGAACCCCCACCCCCCCACCCCATTTGACAAGATGAAGTGGTTGCCACTAGGAGGATGATAAGGTTGCTGAACCTAGGAAGCAGTGACAAAAGGTTAGAAGATTAAATTCTGTCTACTGGAGTGCCTTAGTGCTTCTTCCAGGTATACTGGAAAACATTGTCCCAAGTCCAATTGCTTTGTCAATCTTATTGGCTTCTGTACGTGGAATACAAAAAGGGATCTGTCTTGTCCTTTTTTTCAGGCAGCAAAATGCCTTGGCCCAGTGTTGGTACTCCTCATGCTTGTTTGTTGGCTTGCTTGATTTCCTCCACAGTCATACTTTTTTGCTTCGGTGTGGCTGGACATTACCATGGCTTCTTAAAGCTATGCTAGTGGAACACAAATTCTGGCAGATATTACCAGGCTAAGCCTGGTAATATCTAAGCCTGTAAATATGGCCCTGGTTGTGAATCACATATTTGCCATCCAGGGACTATTCTAGTTGAGTATAGAAAGTCTTGTTGCCAGATGGCTGTCTTCTAGGTGATGAATTAGCTGCAGCAGCTATAAACCCAACAACACCTGTGGAACAATTACAGTCTGAATCAGTGGCAGGACTACCTAGATCTTAACAGTATTCAAAGCATTTATTTATTTGGTTTATATCCTGCCTTCCTACCAAGAATGTGGCTCACAGTGGATCTATTATCAGTATTGCACCTGATGGATATTTTGTGAAATTTGTCCTGGAAAGGAAGATGCCTGGTTCTTCAGCCTATAAGTGCTGAAAATATGATAGTTAAGTACAAACAAGAATATGAAAGATCTGATTTTTTTTTTTAAGGCTGGTACTCTAACTCTGTCCTTACCTTACCTCAAACAACACAGGGCAAGTTAAGGACAGAAATGCAATGCCTACATTTCTGTGCCTGTTGTGGTTTCAAGACAGGCTCGTAATGTCACTGTAACGTAGTTTGATGAAATTTAATTTCCTTAGTATTATTGCCATTATATTTTTATGCAGCAGTAAAACGTTGATCTTTTCTTCTTCCTTTGCCTGAAGACACATGGACCTTCTGCATCTCTGCAGGTTACAATTGAAAGCATCACAGTGTTCTCTTTTTAATGGTACGGAAATATGTTGTTATTGATCTGATGGTCAGTGGCACAGCGTTCTGTGGCTTGTGGGCCAGGGAGCTGGTAGGAGAATGTTAACTTTAGAAACAAGCATTTCCTTCTTAAAATATGTTTTGGAGAATTTGAAGTAGCTGGCTTTGGAAAAAGATCTTTCTTGAAATAGGTAAACACAACAAAATGATTTGCACGTAGTATTTGAATACAATGGAGCTTCAGTATGGACATAAGAGATGGAAACCTGCATGAATGCTTACCTTCATTTAGGTCAGAATGAGATTTCATTGTGGAAACTACATATGTATTTATATCTCCTCTCTTTCCCGCTAAACTTTAGAACTACAAATATAAAATGGCCATAGCACAAGTTTCCCTGCAAATGAAATACACTGAAATGCAGGGGGCACAACATGCACAGTAACATCATATCATGGCAATTCTTTATAGCATTAAACATTATAAAAAATAAATGGCCGCTGTTTTTGTCAGCAAATTTTGGAATTTCTCACCCAATGATTACATTGTGACTAAACAGATTTCAATTATCCTTTGTGTTTGAATAAAGGTATAGGGGTGTGTGTGTATGTGTGCATACTTTCATTCCTGTATCCACTAGTTCTAACATCCAGTTAATCCTAGCTCATTTCTTGGATCATATCTACACACACACATACGTAGGTACATACATATATATATATATATATATATATAGTAGCATATATACCTGGCGTTGTCCAGGATTTTATTTTCTCATAGGTAATACTTGTTAGAAAGATTTGAGATCCTGTGTCTCTAATTCCCCAAACTGTCTTTTCCAGTACCTGTAACTTGTCTCCATATTCCCCAGGCCAATCTGTATTCAGAGTTATTAACATACAGAGGTTGGGTTCCTGAGGGAATAATACACTGCTGTCTTCCTTGCTGCTAGGGCTCATCTCCATAGCAACTGACCAGGCCCAAGAGCTCTCTGGATGAGAATTCTGAAGGCCCCTCCCTAAACTGCAAACTACAGGATTCCACAGAATCTTCTTAGGCAACCAATCATATGATATCTTCACCTGACACAGCCAATCATATGAGGTCAGGTCTTCTCCTGACACAGACAAACCCACAAACTTTGACTTATATATGTATTATTATTATATAGAGGGAGGGAGGAGGGTGAGAAATGTCTACTTTTCATGAGTTGGCCATTCCATTATGCATCCTTAGTGCTAAACGTATCTTGACTTGTATAAAGTGTCCTATCAGTTTCATGAGTGGGCAAAAGAAGTCTATTGATTAAACTTGCTGATGCATGGATATAAGAGTGAAATATGTCAATATCTTTCTTTAGTTCCAGCACTCACAGTGCTTAGAACATTTAGCACTGATGTCCATATTGCAGAGAATTAAGCCCCTGGGCTTCAAAGCTCTTGCCCGTTGTCTGGGCATATCCTGGAAGTTCTGCCAACCATATTAAATTTCCTCATCCTATTTAATGACTTGAAGGCAAACAACAACAACAATTTTCAGAGTCTAAAGTGTGTGATGAGTAAGCTTTGACATAAAAAATGAAGAAACATTATGTGGACAATTCTGCAACTGAATGTGTCTGCTCATTAAATACTACTCTTTCAGATATGAGAAAATTTAAAGGAAAATGTTTCTTTCAAAAGGTGAGGTGGTGTAAACTTCTGGTTGGTTTGGATGCTTCTCTACTCAGGAAAAAAACAAACAAAAAACAGAACACATATGCTTATTGCATTCAGATCCTGCATTGTGCTAACTCTAAGTGAATAAAAAAGATGTGCTACTAACTCTGCATAAAGTCTTTTAAACGATTTTCTGCTAAAACATCAGATGATTGTTGATATTTTAGGCATCATACAGAAAATGAATTCTACTTTGGTGCAAGTGATAGACCAGGTTTTCAACTCAGTGTAGATATGGAGATATTAAAACACAAGCAAACAAGCAAGCAAGGAAGTAAGCAAACAGCCCAGCAATGGGGAACTGCCAAGCTAGACACTTTGGCTCTGCTGTGTGCCAAAGTGAAGCATGCTACTTCAGGTTGTTCTTGGAGTGGGGTGGGAAGAAGAAAAAAGGAAGGCAGCAGTTGGCATCTTGGAGGGAGCAGAAAGACCCCCCCCCAAAAAAAATAAGTCCTGGTAAAGTGGGGAGGCATTTGAATTCCACTTCAGACAGCAAAAGTCTTGGGATCACATTATTAAGGACTTCCATTAATGTTAGGAGTCATAACTTCTCCTAAGAATCTTGGGAATTATAGTTTGGCAGAGGAACTACAAATGGTTAAAGATTCCCCTGTCTGCTCCCCTTTCCTCCCCTCATACAGCTACATTTTCCAGGACTGCATGTGAAGCACTTTAAATCTCTAGTTCAAAAAGCTCTGTATGTGTCTTCTACAAGCCAAGAATAGTTTTTATCTCATAATACAGGTCCATGTTCATATATTTATATGTTATAGAATCATAGAATCATAGAAATGTAGAGTTGGAAGAGACCACACGGGCCATCCAGTCCAACTCCCTGTCATGCAGGAACACCCTCAAAGCACTCCCGACAGATGGCCATCAAGCCTCTGCTTAAAAACCTCCAAGGTAGGAGACTCCACTACTCTCCGAGGCAGCAGATTCCACTGCCGGACAGCCCTGACTGTCAGGAAGTTCTTCCTGAGGTTCAGGTGGAATCTCCTTTCCTGCAGCTTGAATCCATTGCTCCTTGTCCTGGTTTCTGGAGCAGCAGAAAACAAGCCCCCTCCTTCCTCTACGTGGCATCCCTTCAAATGTTGCTCATCCCAACTGTACTTTTTTTTTTTAACTTAAGGCATACCTCCTGAATTGTTGCAGTTTTGTATGCTTTTTCTCTTTCTTATGGTCCTTCTGGCAGATCTTTTGCTATCATTACTCATGTTGACACATTCTGTAAAGTAACTGAGGCAACTTTTGGGAAACAAGGGTTTCTAATTTCCCTTTTAAACTCTGAAGGAAAGAAAAGAGAATCTGTTCACGTATGTGTACACAGACGTGTCTGCAACAGACTTCAACATCTATATTTTCTTCTATAAGGGGTGCAAAATACGAGAGGCAATTTTAATTTAAATCCTAGTGCAGACTGTTCTCTTGTTTTCGCTGTCATAAAAAGTGTATGTGGGGGGTGAGGGGAATGGACTGACGGTGACTTCAAAAACTTTTGGGTCTGGCTGGCAGTGGAGCCAGCGTTTGTATAGCTTAAACCTCCAGAGTTCTAAAAATTCCTGAGTTCAGCTCCCATTTCAGAAGCACAGTACAATAAAACACTGTGTTTTGTTTAAAACATGGCAATTTGAACGTTCAGGCTTGCATTTCAAGCAGTATTTTGCAGTGGTGCTGAAAAGAGACAGCAAAAGGTTTTAGTCAAATTTTTCCCCCTGAACCCCCTCAGTCATTCTCCTTCTGGAATGCCTGGAATCAGGCCCAGTCAGTTTAGAAACACTGTAATGTTAGTGGGTTTGATGGACTTAGGCCTGAATTTAAGTCTTTCTGCACCCCCCTCACCCCCCCCCTTACAAACCGTCAAATTGACTGGGAGAGGATGCTGGTGTTTATAATAAAGCTGGTTTATGGACCTTGTCATTTGACATCTCAGATAGGGATGACGACAATGCTGAACTGCAGAATAAGTTGCAAAGGGAAAGTCGTCATGTACCGTTCATAGGTCACTGTGATGGATAATGACACTTTAAAACATGTTTTGCACTTTGAGCTATAATTTCTTCTCAAATGGGGACAGGATCAAATACATTTTTGGGACTAATGAAAAACAGAATCGTAAATATATTAGCAAAGAGGACATCTGACTAGGGCCCGCTGGTGGTCTCTGTGGAGTCGTATAACTGGGGCGGCTGCCTGCACTTGGATAACCTCTTAGTAGGAATAGAAAATGTTTATGAATCTAGAAAGGCTTGCAAACGTTAGAACAAATGCTTACTTTATCCTGAAACACTGAACTGCGAGTGACTTTGTCTGGCGATTTATCATAGACACATCTCCCTCTTTTTAAAAGCGTCCTCACCACATACCAGTCACCCAGTCAGTAAGTAACAATAATGTAAATCTTAGTTTTGATGCCAGCTCTCATGCAGGGAATTGCAAGATGGCACAGCAAACAGCTCACAAAAAGTAGGTGGCCCTAGAAATGGTTTCCACCCTGCCAAGGAAGGAGGACTGACAAAGCCAATTGGCAGAATCTGCAGCAAGCTTCTGAACACTATGCAACTGTGTCAGTGCCCCTACATGTATGAACTAGATAATTCTAGGCTAGAGAGAGAGAGAGATAGCCCAAATGCAATCTACTGAAACTGGGCTATGCTTCAGAGTTGGTGGTTGGGGGGACTCTTCAACCTGCTGTTTTAAGAACTGTAGTATGTGTGTGTGTGTGGGGAGTTTCACAATTCTTGGTATGTTTATTCCAGATAATCGTGCAAGGAAGGGGAAATGCTGTCACTTCTTTTTTTCTCCCTTCTTTTTGACAAATGTGGAGGAATTATATGACTGAATCAAGATCACAGGGGATCTTGTTCTCAGATCAAGGCCCTTTCCACATGGGGTCATTACTATGGGTTACTGCGTTGTAGTGCCGTATTGTTCTGCACGTGGGAACAAATTAGCCTCATGTTATCTTCTGTTGTTATTTTCTGTCATTCTGCATGCTGTTAACGTGCAGCCATGTGGTGGGAAAGCTTGGTATTTGAAAACCGGAAAAAATCCAATTCACATGCTGCCATGAAAGTAAATTCATTTTTTTGCAGTGATGCAGAACATACATCCTCACCAATGCACATTGGTGGGCAGCAGAGAGTGAGCTGTAAGGCTGTAAGTAGGTACATGGTACATAGTACTTACCTATGTAGGTATGCACAAACAGAACCACCCAAAACAAAACAAAAAACCAGCCAATCATGGTTACCAGGTTGGAGTGAGGGGAATCAGAGGAGTGACCGGTGACGAGGTAGTGCCGATGCGTGAAATTGCACTCCTCTACAAGAAAACATTTTAAAACGGGGACTGTGCAGAAAACAATGAAGGAAAACCATACTATTTAAATACGGGATGAAATGGCATGAACTTATTCTCACGCCTCATGTGGAAAGGGCACAAGAAAATCAAAGCAAAGTGTTGATGTTGAAATATTACATACATCTACCTGATGTATGGTTCCACCTGAACCATACAAGTTCTCAGGAAGAACTTTCTGATGGTCAGAGCTGTCCAGCAGTGGAATATGCTGCCTCAGAGTGTGGTGGAGTCTCCTTCTCTGAACATTTTTAAGCAGAGGCTGGGTGGCCATCTGTTGGGAGTGCTTTGATATGGATTCCTGCATAGGATGGTGTTGGACTGGATGGCCCCTGTGGTCTCTTCCAGCTCTATGATTCTATGACTCAATCCACACGCACGCGCACGCACACGCGTGCACGCACACACACACACACACACACGCTGCTTCACTCTGACACAGCTTTTAGACTGCAGGCAATGTGAAGCCCTCCAGATATTGTTGGGTTGCAACTCTCAGCATTCCTCACTATTGAGTAGAGTTCATGGGAGTTGCAGTTCAACAACATCTTGAGGGCTGTACTTTTGCCCACTCCCATCTTAGATTCTTCATGGTGCAAGTTTAGGGGATGTGAGAATGGGCATTTTTATCTTGTATATTACACGATGTGCTTTGCCTGAAAAGGTAAAACAAGTCAACCTGAGATGTCCTCAGATTCTGCATCTGTCAGATTTTTCAATTTTTGATTCTCTCATTTTCATTCTATTGCACTAATAGAACAAACTTTTCAGGAGACCCAGTGTAGTACAGTGATGTGTTAGACTGGAATCTGGAACATCTGAGTTCAACTTTCCCTTCTATTGGAGGATCTATCATGGGACTATGGCCCTTTTTGCACTCCAGTCCTGTTGCAAAATGGTGTCGGGAGCGCCGCAGGATTGCGAAGACCATTGCACATGACATCCTCGCAATCGCATGATGCTCCTGAGGTCATTCCGCAGCGATCGTGCAGTATATCATTTTTGGCTCATTGCCGAAAATGATACGTGATCGTGTGTCCCTCCCGTGCCCCACCCGCACTTATCTTGTGTGCGGAGCCTCCGGACGTGCAGCCATCGCATTTCCTCCCCCAGCGCAGTCTGGGAAAGTACCTGGCTGCACTGCGGAAGGAAGGGACAGAGACTTCACTCTTCCTTCTACCCAGCATGGAGCTGGTGTGGAGGGGAAGTGGAGGGGCCGTGAGTGCCTCTCACAAGAGGCTTCTCATGTGATCCCCTTGTGACAACACCGGAACGAGGTAAGGTGCGAAAAGGCCTATGTTTTAAGATGGAACTTTCTCTACCATTCGATCTAGCAAGGCCTTAGGCAGCAAACTGAGTTGTCGTGAAAGAGCACCAAATTGTTAACTATTTAAATTACTATTGTATATTTCCTGCCAGGGAGCAAACTGTCCTTCACCAGGCCTCTTCTATGGCTAAATATTTTTCTTCTTTGTAGTCTCTGTGACTCACACAAATGGATCATCAGCGCCTGTGCAGTGTGATGTTCGGAACCTTCTAGAGTCTGCAAGTAAGCATTTTGGTGGGAACCCTGCCTCTATCCCTTAAGGGTATATAAGCCCCTTCCTGCCTAAATGATTACTTCTTCTTTTTTTTCCTGCCACAATAGCAGCATTGTTGGAGCATTTCTCAGTCTTTCTATGGTATGTCCTTCGGTCTTTACTTAGGTCATTTCTTGGTTTAATATTTATAGTAGTAGAAACAACAACTTAGCGTTAGTGTTTTCATATATGTGCCCCATGTTAGTCTTATTGGAAATACTAAAGCTGTGCCAAACCTTTCAGGACAGGTAGTGTGTTATAGTGGTAAAAATTATGGACTGGAGTTTGAGTGATCCATGTTCAAGTCTACTCAGCCATGCAGCTTATTGTGGCATCTTGAACTTACACCAGCCTGATTGTTGTGAGCATAAAGTGAGGAGGAGGAGCTGCCATATATGCCATCTTGAAGTCACTGGAGGAAAGAGGAGGTATAAGTAGGTGTGAATGAACAAATACTTTTCAGAAGTCTTTATGTTATAGGAAGGTGAGAAAGTCAGAGAGAGATGCCAAGACCTTGCAGCTCCTCCTTTTCCTCTCCCCACTAGAGGGGAGAGGAGGAAGGCAATGAAGCAATGAGGACTATCTCCTGTTGCCACTGCAGTTCTCCAGCCAGAAAGGGAAGAGGAATGAGGTTGTCATCTCTATTCCCCTCTTCCTGGAGAACTGCAGTGGAGACAGGAGGCTGTCCCCAATGTATGGTTGGGTCCCCATCCATGGCCATTTAACTGCAACAGCTGGACCCTAGGGAGCCTGGCTGCTGCCAGTGGATGGTTTTGAGTGGAGTGGAAAAGCTTAATGAGCAGCTCCTTATACCCCATCCAAAGAAGAGTTACATTTATGTAACCTCAAGTTACACTCAAATACATCACCGATAGGATTCCAGCTAGAGAATCCATGCTTAAATGAATAGTTGATTCAATTTAACAAGCTTCTTGCTCTTTTTTTTCCAAATAAAGCTTTAGGCTTTATTTGCTCTGCTTTATTTGTAGAATTGTACTAGCGTATTTACCCTGCGTTGCCTGAGATTTTATTTTCTCATAGGTAATACTTGTTGGAAATACCTTAGGAAGTACCGTACCTTACTATAAGAATTAGATGCAGTTGAAATATTTGAGATTCTGTGTCTCTAATTCCCCAAACTGCCTTGTCCAGTGCCTGTAACTTTTCCCCATCCAATCTGTATTCAGGGTTGTTAACATACAGAGGTTGGGTTTCTGAGGGAATACACTGCCCTTGTCTTTCTTGCTGCTAGGTCATTTCTCCATAGCAACTGACCAGGCCCAAGGGCTCTCTGGCTGAGAATTCTAAAGGCCCCTCCCTAAACTGCCAACCCCAGGATGCCATAAAATCTTCACAGGCAGCCAATCATATGAGGTCTTCTCACCTGACGCAGACAATCATATAAAGTCTTTGCCTGCCTGACACAGACAAACTCATAAACTTTGACATTTATATATTAGATGAGAAAGCCAGGCAACATTGCCTTCCACTTCTAAGTCTCCTGTGTTTTCCCACTCCCCTTTCGCACCTCAAAGGGAATAACTGCATGATATCTTTTGACTGGTAACAGTAGGAGCTATCTGTCTGTAATTTCCTTAAGGCCTGATCAATGTGACACAAACCATGGACAAAGTGCTTACTCACATACCACACATGCCTAATCCCATTTAAATGCATTCATCATATACAGTGTTTCTTTTTTCTGGAACTTTAAAGTTTTATTTAATGTTACTATGAACACAGTTCATTGTTTACTTTTACTTCTGACACTTGATTCAGATTTAGATGTAGAGGCTCTTAAAGAAGAAAGTCTATGCTTCTTGACTAATTGTTCTTGATGATTTTCCTTTCCCTCCTTCATTCTCTTGGGCAGAAACTTGGCATATTCTGCAGCTTCTTCCTTGTTCTTCTGAGTATGTTGTTTTTTCAGAGCAATATGCCTGCACTTATGTTGCAGAATTCTGGGAGTTACCAAACGCTGGATCTTGGGTGCTTTGGTCCAGGGTTTCTTGCCTTCCTTGTTCAATGGTTGTCTCACAACATGCTGATGAATATCATCCTCTTTAGAGAGATTAAACGGCTTTTGGATTTTGCTAGGTCTCTTAGGACAAAAATCAATGAGGCACAGTGGTATCAGTCAGTCTAGGAATATCCTTCTCACCTTTCTTTATAATCACCAGATTCAAGACACTTAAGTTGTAAGTTAAATTATAGTATACAATGTTCATATAGAATTTTCATTTGCTTGTAGGTTGTAGCATGCCAGCAGCAAGCCCATCTGTGCCATTGATCACTGGCATGCTAATGTCACCTGGGAATGGGCTAATGTATTTGACAGTGCTTTCTCCCAGAGAGGTATGGAGATGCTAAGAATGACAAGAAATGCATGTGGAAAGGATTCAATGCACTGCTGCTAACATTTAGTGCCTCTTATGCTGATGAAAGGATCATAGTGAGAAGAGAACAAACTTATGGACTCTGCATTGAAAAGGGAGAAAATACAATGATTCACTTGAATGTTACCAGAGGAGGCAGTGGCAACTGGTGACTTCCATATCAGTGAGGCAGTGATTTCATTCTGGGTCTTAGGCCATTTCTGCCCTACACTGTGATAGTGCTATTATTGCACTTTCAATATCCTGTGGAATTCTGGACTTTATAGTTTATTGAGGCCAAAGAGCTCTTTGGCTGAGAATTCTAAAGACCCCTCCATAAATTGCGAACTCCAGGATTCCACAGGATGTTGAAAGTGGAATAACAGCACTATAATAGTATAGGGTGAAAATGGCCCTTAGACTGAACTTTAAAGGAGCTATCCAAGGTGCTGAACATATTTGAGGGATGAAGTTCAGCACATTGGATAGTTTCTTTGAGCCCCCAACTAGAATGAAAACAGATTCACTGCTCTACTGACATGGAAGATCACAGCTGCTACTGAAAGGAGGCAACCATTCCCATCCCACAGAAATCTCCTGGCTAATTTGCTCTCAAGAACTTTGCTCAGAGTTTGAAGAGAGAAGTGTTTATTCAGCAAAGCAAGTATTAGAGTTGGTTACAAGTTTTATGCCTTTCCATACAAATTTTGGCATGCATATCAAGGACTGGTTGAAGTCTTGCATGTCAAGCCACCCTACCAGTGCAGACATTTTCCCAAGCTTACAGTTATTTACATACCCTTCATCATGGGAGCCAGTCAAGTTTCTGTCACCTTATCCTGTGGATTCTTATATCACTTTCTTGTTATTCTATTGTCTTTCCTCCCACCTTAATCTTGCTTTCCTTGTGCCCACTGTAAGGTGACATTGAACACACAGAAATTTCCATTTGGAACCTAGAACTATTTTAAAGATTACAACCAGGTATGCTGTTGCAGGTAGCAATTAGAAATCATACATATTGATGCTTAGCAAACTCTGTCCTACAGAATCTAATGCAGCTATACTATTACATACACTGATGTTTACACGTGATGGAAGCAACACAACCTGACAACATCCCTCCCAAGGCTCTTGCCCTCTTGTTATTCCAAACAGATATCAATGAGGAGAAGAGAATTATGGGGTTTCTTTACAGGAATTCATTGAACGTACTTCACTGACTGGTGAAAAAGCGCAGGATAGGCTACTGAACACAGCATGTAGGGAGCAGAGCTTGGAAATCATTACTTTTTTGGGATTACAATTCCTCCAAACTGGAGTGTGCTGGCTGGGAAATTCTGAGAGTTGTAACCTCCCCAGAATTAACATTTCTAAGCTCTGGTGGAGGGCAAAGTCAGGTATTTTCTCCTGTCTACTTTCCACAGAAGTATAGTGCTTTGCGATACTTGTTTTTATTCATGTGACTGCAAACAATAAGATGGTGAGACAGAAATGAAATTTGAGTTGTACCACTTCAAAATAGGACTTTTAAACCCACATTATCTTTTAAAGATGCATCATTAAGGCAAAGACAAAAGAGGATGAGTATCTGAATACAATGTGCATGCAGTAATCGATAGGTGTAGATGCAGGTGTAGAAATAAAGACTATAAGTTATACTTCACAACATAGTGTAGGGGACTGTCGCTAGGTGACCAGGTTAAGCCAAGCCAGAACTTAAAATATGTTTTCTATTCATGAAATTTAGTGTCATTTTGAGAGCAATATTGGTGTGTGTGTGTGCACGCATGTGTGCATGCATGCATGCATGCATGCATATGTAGAGCACTTTCATTTGTTGCGTTGTGTCTGACCTGCCTCTCCTGTCATGCTTGCTAGAGTTAAATGGTGAGTAGTGGCTGAGACAGTGAGTATGGCAGGCAGCAAGGAACAGGACAAAGACAGTTCCATGATGCCTTGTGGTGCAGAACTCCATGGAGGAATGAAGGCCTGCCTGCTCAGAAAAGAGGATAGAGTGGATGCAAAGTGGATGAAATGATGTGAGAGAATGGAGTGGAGGAAGAGAGTCATTGGTGCACA
This sequence comes from Ctenosaura bakeri, assembly GCA_948474755.1. Lineage (NCBI taxonomy): Eukaryota > Metazoa > Chordata > Lepidosauria > Squamata > Iguanidae > Ctenosaura > Ctenosaura bakeri. The sequence continues at coordinate 259,671 of CAOLHI010001102.1, read as the reverse complement.
ATGTACATCAGTGCACAATGCCCTTTAGTGCACACCAATGTGCATGACACACTAATGTGCCTGCCAGTGTCCTGTTACACATCTTTGGAATTCAATAAACGGTTTTCTTGGTGCTTCTACTAATTTACTAGGTAAAGGTAAAGTTACGTAATGTAACAGGTCATATAGGATTCTAGTGATTGTTATTTTATTGCCTGTATCTTTCTTGTGGGTGTACATTTCTTTTTAACCTTGTCTGTGCCCTTTCTGTGGGTGTGTGAGTTTCCCAGAATTCATGCATCTGTTTTCTACTATCTCAAGCACACAAAGTGGGGGCGGGGAACTGAAATCGTGTATGAGATTTTTCACCTGCATTCCAGGATTTTTTTTTATTCAATAATGCAACGTAAGCTTAAATGCCAAGTCAGAATCAATGTGATTAAAAAATGAAAATAAACATCCCCCTTTCAATGGAAACATAATTAATGTGTTAACATCTATCCGTCTATCTGTCTGTCTGTCTGTCTGTCTGTCTGTCTGTCTGTCTGTCTCTCTCTCTCTCTCTCTCTCTATCTACCTATCATCTCACACCTTTTGCTATAAAGTAGGGAAATGGTGCTTTTTCATTAACTTCCTATCATTGGTGTTTATGGCTCTTTACCTTGTTGGTTTGCAAACACTTGGAAACCTATTCTAAAACAAGGCTGTCCTCTGAATTTTTTTAGAAAGAGCACTGTAAAAAGTAGGACACATGGCCCACGCTACCTACTTCAGTGAGAACATGAAATCTATCGCAATATCTGTCTTTTTTTTTTTTTAACAAGCAAGCAGAATTACGTGTATAGATGTGTATTGTTTGCTTAAGGTGCCTAAAGTGTTTGACTGTGCAAAGGGGCCATCTTTTCACAATGTGAGGCTCCCCGCTCCACTTCCATTCCTATGCATGATTCTGCTTTTTATTAGAGCATCCTGGCAGTGAAGGAGATGAGGATGGTGTGTTGTGCATTACTGGGGCAAGGGAGGGGAGAGCTGGTGCTAGTTCCTTCTTTAATGAAAACCAGCTTTCCTAGAAACAGAAAAGACCTTGATAAACCTTCTGGCTTCCTGCTAGGGGGTTTATTCATTCTTCCTCTTGGATCAAGCCCCAGTTTTGGCTGGGATCTTGTTTTAAGACTTTCCACCTCAGGTAATTTATTTCATTCTCCACCACTGAGGACAACTTTAGGGGAGACAGGAGGAATACACTTTACTGGTAGATCCAGTATGGACCACACATACATTTGGATGTTGTTTGGTTGGAATATGGAACTTTTTACCCTCTCATAACTGAGCACTGCAGAACTTACAAGCAGTGGTAGAATGACCTGTGATGTACCAGAGGGCACTGTAAGGACAACAAAAGCTATAGTTATGGTTCAGGGCATTGCATACTCCCCCAGGGTGTTTTACTAGCAGCAATAAATGTAGAAAATCCAGGCATAATTATCTGTAGTGGAAGACGTGGACCATCGGTTTACTCAGTGCATTTAAGTAAACAACAAAGGCCCTTTCCGCATGAGGAAGTTAAGATGGGCCAAGGCGTCCTGTCACGGAGGTTGTCAACAGCTTGGATCGGACTAGGTTTGGACTATTTACCTTAGTTCCGCACCTTAGTCCGATCTAAAATGCCCCCAAGTGGTCCTCTAGCACGCTAAGTGAAGACCGGAAAAAGCAGGTCTTTCAATTTTCTGGAGCTCACCATTTCGTTCTTGCTCAGTTGTGCAGATTCGCACCAATGCAAACCTGCGATCAGCGGAGGGTGAGCTGTGGGTGTGGCCAGCTTCAGCAGTTGGTCCAGACCCACAAACAACCGGAAGCCGCCATTTTGTAAGCCTCACCAGTGTGGATCTAAAGACCTCACAGTGCTCTGCATCGCCCTGGAACAAAGAGAGGAGCTCTGTGGAAGGGCTTAAGGGACAGTCCGCGTTGCTTCGAGCCAAGAAGAACCAGTAAGTAACAGCACGGAGCGATTCACTTGCCTTGTGTGGAAAGGGCCACAGAGTAGAGAAGTTCTGCTTATGCTGTAAAATGAATACCAGTGGCATTTGTCCACATGTATAGGTATGTGGGTTGGGCTGCTATAGTGAAATGCCTTCTTCCTTTCAATGCTAGATGTTTCCAGTAGCATGTCCAGCATGAATTCAGCTTGATTGTGGCTATCAAAAGCAATAGGCAGACACAATTCATCTCTCCCCGCCCGTGTGATCACACGTGGCTGGGGGGGACGCCTTTGCTGGTCTCCCATGAGAGAAGACCATGCAATCACCATGCGACAAGGGTCGCACGATGGGAAGGGGAGGGGGCAGGATCTGCAGACCCCTTTTAGGGCTGCGCCACCCCTTTCTCAGCCTCTTTGTTTGCTGGCGAGGCTGATGGAGGGGGCAGCGGCTGCTGGCCCTGAAAGCCAGCCACGTGGTGGGGCCTGGATGGGCCTTAGTTCACAGCGGTGCGGGGAGGCAGCTGGCGGTTGCATCAGCGACCACCCAGGTTCAGGGTTTTTTTTTCCTTTCTTTTCTCTCTCTTTCTTTTCCCTTTTCTTTCTCCTTTCTTTTTCCCTCTTCCACACATCTTCCCCCTCCCTGGGCTGATCCTCATCAGTGGAGGGGGTTACTGTGGGCCCCCTAGGTCCTGGGGAGGGCCGCTGGTGCAGCAGCGGCGGCAGAAGGGTGTTTTTTAAAAACTTTTTGAGCATCAGAGAGGACCACTGGGCTTGGGTAGCCTGGCTGGGGGCAGCAGCCCATTGGGGAGACTCTTAGGTGTTTGGGAGCCTATTTGGGGAGGACAGTTGGTGTGGCTCTCCCTCCCTCCTCTGACTTTTTATATATATACATATCCTTCCTTCCTTCCTTCCTTCCTTCCTTCCTTCCTTCCTTCCTTCCTTCCTTCCTTCCTTCCTTCCTTCCTTCCTTCCTTCCTTTCTCTCTCTCTCTTTTCTCTCTTTCCCCTTTCCCTTCTTGCTCCTCCCCCTCTCTCTTCAGGGGTGTGTGCTTGCTCTTAGGGTTGGTTTTGTTGTCCTAGTTGTCTTTGTGGTTTGAGAGAGTGTGCCTTTTCCCCTCCTTCTCCTTTCCCCCCTTCTCTCTTTTTCTCTCTCTTTTGCACCTCTCTTCTTGTGGGGGGGGAGTTGCTCTTTTGCATGGTTTTGCTGCATCTGGGCTGTGAGAGTGTGTCCAGTTTGCCTTGGTGGGCTAAGAGACTGTGATCATTTTGTTTGTGTGTTCATCTTGTTTTGTTTGCTAAGGGAGTTTTAGGATTTATTGCATTTGGGTCAGGAGGGGGACATTGTTCTAGGTTTCCTCGTTTTGGGCTGAGAATGTGAAAGGACTTACTCATTTATATGCTTTCTGGTCTCAGAGCTGAGAGAGTGTGACGATTGTGCTGATTGAATTGAGAGAGTGTTGAGGTACCCTCTCAGTGGCATGATTCCCTGCTGGTGGGTTGGGGGAGTGTAACTTTTTGTGCTACTCAGGCTGAGGAGGTGGGTTTTGGCCTTGTCGGTCCATAGTGGGTGGTGTGCCTGGATTCATTGCATGGCGGCTGGATTTTCAATTGAGGTTGGGACAGCATAATTCATTCTCTCCTTGGGGTTTTGGCTGGAAGATTGGCCTGATTTGCCAGTGGTGCTGATGACTTCGAAACAAGTTTCATCAGCGTCGAAGGGTAAGCAGCCCACCAAAAAGGCCATACCAGCCAAAAAGTCCACACCAGCCAAGTCCTTAGCTGCCCCAATGTCAGTGACCTCATCTTCAGATGAGGATGGGAGAGAAAATGTGGCGGCTGCTAGTTTTGCTAAGCTTTGGGCCATTGAGAGTGGCCGGTGGCCTGTGGGGCAGAACAGAGGAAAGGACTTACATGCCTGTAAGTGTTATTAACCAGAGTTTGGCACGGCTAGACGCTATTGAGAAAGACAGGTCGGTGAGAAGTGGAGCGAATCGCCTTCAGAGAAGTGGGAACAAGCATCCTCTTCACAGCATGACAGTTGGGATGCCAGGCCTTCGGAAGAGTCGGAAGCGGTGGGAGTGGAGCCAGATGAGTCTATTGGTCATGAGGAAGGTACTGCGTCCATAACATGGCCCTGGAGCTTCATTACCACCCCCAAGGAATATGATTTCCCAAAGCTATCATTTTCTTCTTCATCTTCTTCCCCTGGGGACCAAATGTCACCCTCTCAGCTGCCATCAGGAGTGACACTGCATTCCCAGGATGTCCCTGGATCCGCTCAGGGTGGAGCTCTGGGATCTTGGGAGTCAAGCAAGGATCCAGGCCTTGAGGAGAAGGCAGGTGAGCAGTCGGGGTATTGGATAATCACCTGACCTCAACCACTTTTGAAAATATTCTCAAAGGAGAATACATAGACCTATTCTCCCTTTTGTATCGAGAGCTTGAAAAGAAAGAGAAGGAGAATTTGGACATTGGTGAGAGAGAAAAATTGAAAAAACGCAGGATTGACAAGAACTGGACTAATTAGTTTATAGGTTATCTCATTTACATGGATGTGATAGCTAAGGCCCAGCCATTGAGAGCTCACTCCCTGGTGGTATGTTTGAACACGATTTTCAGGGCAATGCAGATTTTGCTGGGACTGGTTGGCTGCACTACGATGAGAAGTTTAGGATGAGGGCAGCAAAGCAGCCAAGCCTGCACTGGGACAGCATCCACCCCGAATTGTGGATGCAGATGTTGACCCCTGCTCACTCCATTTTTGGTGAGAGGTCCCACTCTGGTCATCTGCTGCAGTTCAACAAGTCCGGGGGGCCTCCCCGCACTCAGGGCTTGCAGGAGCAGCAGCAAATACAGCTCTGCTGGGAGTTTGGGATGCAAGGGTTTTGTGCCCATCGCCCTTGCAAATACAAGCACCTATGTGGGATCTGCTGGGAGCTCTCACTCCCTTCACAATTGCACCAAGGGGAGAGGGGGAGCGACAAGCCCCAGAGATGGAGGTGGCAAGTGGGGGCCAGGAAATCAGCCACCACTTTACAAAGGGGCCCAGTCCAATTAACGTTGAGAGGCTGCTGGGGTTCAGGATCCTGAGTGTGGGACGTCAGCAGTTTTTTATGGCCATTAACCTTAAATCAGTAATAGGCAAAGAGCATGTAGTGAAGGAAAAAATTAGGAAGGAGGTTGCTGAAGGCGAGGTGTTAGACCCATTTGACCAGCCTCCCACTCCCAATGTTAGAGTTTCCCCACTAGGAATCATCCCTAAGAAGGCTGCAGATGAATTCAGGTTGATCCACCATTTGTCATACCCAAGGGTGAGTCTGTAAATGATGCCATTCCAGCTGAGTTATGTTCTGTTAGGTATACTTCATTCGATGCAGCTGTACGGGTGGTGTGCAGGCATGGCGTTGGGGCCCAACTGTCCAAGTCTGATATCGTCAGCCTTCCGCCTGCTGCCCATACATCCATGTAACTTGGAGCTTTTGGGATTCACCTTTGAGGGCAAATTCTATGTTGATCGCTCCCTCCCCATGGGATGTTCTGTGTCTTGCTCTGCCTTTGAGACATTCAGTACTTTTTTAGAATGGACCATCAAATGTAAATCGGGCCTTAAGGGCATTGTGCATTATTTGGATGATTTCTTATTTGTGGGATGCTGTGGTTCTGGGCAGTGTGCATTTCTCTTGGCAGAATTTGCATCTCTCATGGGGGAGTTGGGCGTGCCCTTGGCACGTGAGAAAACTGAGGGCCCCAGCAGCTTACATTTCTGGGCATTGAATTGGATACAGTCAACCAAGCTTGTAAACTACCACCAGCAAAGGTTCAGGACCTTAGGTCAAGGGTGGCTTCTTTCATGGGTAGGCACAAGGCTACCCTTAAGGAATTTCAGGAGCTGGTGGGGCACCTGAATTTTGCCTGCCGGGTGGTTGCACCTGGCGGGGCGTTCCTTTGGCACCTGTGCGATGCCATGAAGGACATCACCAAGCTGCATCACAGAATTAGGATCACCAGAGCGATTAAATTGAACTTGGGGTGTGGCAGGAGTTTCTGGCTGACTTCAACGGTGTCTCTTTTTGGCGTGATGAAATCAAGGTCAAGGATGCACTGAAAATATCATCTGATGCAGCAGGATCCATCGGTTTTGGTGTCTTTTTCAGCAGCAGGTGGTGTACAGAGAGATAGCCGAGAGTTGGGCAGAGGCAGGCCTCACAGCCGACCTTACATTTTTGGAGTTTTTTCCAATATTAATGGCAATTCACATCTGGGCATGTGAGTTAGTAAATGCTTCAGTCCACTTTTGGTGTGACAACTTGCCCACGGTCAGGGTGATTAACTCTCTCTCCTCCAGGTCGCAGCACGTCATGTGCTTGGTGCAGGCTTTCACGCTTCAGTGTCTCCGTTTTAACATAGTCTTCACAGCTGTACACGTTGTTGGTGTGGATAATTCTCTGGCTGATGCTCTTTCCCGTATGCAGATGGAACGTTTCAGAGAGCTGGCACCAGATGCTGCCGTCCTCCTGGAACTGATGCCCTTCAATCTGTGGAAGCTTGGCGGGGCGAGGTAGCACAGATCATTGGTATGTCAATTGCGCCCAGCACCAGAAGAAGCTACTATAAGGCCACTAGGGATTTCACTAACTTTAGGAAGTCTAAAGGGTTACAGGATACATGGCCACTCCCTGTGAACCACATTTTGCAGTTCTGCTTGTCCCTTAAGGAAGCAGGCTTCCCCCTCAATCCATTAGATCCCGCTTGTCCGCAATGGCCTTTTGGTCCAAGGCACGAGGCTTCTCTGATCCCACCAGCGATTTTAGGATATGCAAATTTATTGAAGGGTGGGTCAGGAAAAAAGGGATGGCCTGAGATGACAGGCAACTACTTTCTCCTGGCATTCTGAAGGGTTTGGGTGACACATGGAAAGTCTTTTGCTCTTCTGTGTACGAGGCCCTCTTGTTTCACTCAGTGGCTCTCACTGCATTTTTCGGCACATTGAGGGTAAGTGAGTTGGTTGTTCAGAGCAAGGGAGATGGGTCTGGCAGAGCCCTAGAGTTTAGGGACTTGACCTAGGGTGAGCAGCATTTATGCCTTCACATAAGGGGATCAAAAACTGATCAGACCAGGCAGGGCACTATGGTTACATTGCAGGAATGTTCTGATGCTGCTTTATGCCCTGTCAGGACACTGAGAGCTTATATAGCCAGCCAGGGGTCACATTCGGGGCCTCTGTTTTGTCATGCTGATACAACCCTGCTCACTAGGTACCAATTGTGGGCCACCACAAAAAAGGGTTTGACCTTTCTAGGCCTACAAGGCACTAAATTTGGCACACATTCATTTCACATAGGTGCAGCTTCCACTGCAGCTCTGATGGACATGACCGCCAAAGGCATCCAGAGCATTGGGAGATGGAAGTCCATGGCGTATAGGCACTATGTCAGGCCAATTCACCAGTTGTAATATTTCTGGTTTTGTTTCAGATCATCCTGTTCTGGCTGCGAGGAAGTAAGTGCTGATCTGTGGTCACAGTTTCATCTTTTGGGCAAAGCGGCAGGCTCGTGATGGCCATTTTGCCCTTCATTTGGGATTGGGTGACCAAGCCTCACTCCAATGGCTTGGCAAGAGAGACCTTCACTGGCATGGCTTATTGTCTACGCTGTTTGGGGAGTGCCGTGGGCCTCTGCCTGATTTGTTGGTCATTCACCTGGGTGGTAATAACCTTGGACTTTTAAAAGGAAAGGCCTTGATCATACAGGCCATTCATGATATGCGGCTCATTCTTAATACTTGGCCTGGCGCTTGCATTGCTTGGTCTGCAATGATTCAAAGAAAAGTATGGGAAGGGGAAGGGGATCCTCAACCCTTGGAGTTTGCTCGTAGGTGAGTGAACAGGGAAATTCGCAATGCTTTGAGACAGGGCTTGGGTCACTATATTCCTCACCGTGACATCGTCTTTGATAAACCTGAGCTGTATAGACCTGATGGAGTACACTTGTCATCCAAGGGCAATGAAATCTTTCTGTGGGATTTGCAACAGGGTCTTGAAGCTATCCTGAGTGTGGGTTGGGGGGATAAGGACTAAGCAGATGCTCGCCCTTATGCATGGCTGGTGGGGGGGGGGGTCTGAGGGTTTTGGCACCCTTTGGTGTAGGATAAATGCTGTCCTTGGGGCGGGCCTGGGATTTGCTCCTACTGCGGCATCACAAGACGGGGGGTTGCGGTTTGGGGGCTCGCCTTCCAGAACAGGGCTGGCCAAAGTTTTAACCCAGCCTCATGGGTTGGCTTTGGGGTCTGGTACCTTGCCCAAGGAGGGCTGGGGAAGAGGTCTGGAGGTGACCCTTGCCTTAGCCTACCCATGCTGTCGACCTCCCCTTCTCAGGTCATAAGTTCAAATTCAAAGTCAAGGTCAAGTTTAAATTCAAGCCCAAGTTCAAGGTCAAGTTCACCACTAACTTTATGTTAATTAGGCATACATTAATAAATTCCCCTAGTTCAACCCAAGCCCTGTGTGTGGTCTCTTCATTTTATGGGTTGGGCTAAGCTGCAAGCCAGGTCAGGTTATGCTGTACTATGACACTGCTGTGTTAAAATGTACTCAGTAGCCCCTGTGCACATGGTATCGAAGCAGATTTTAATATTTGATTCATGATAGTAATGATGAATATTTACTGAGGTTGAAATTAGACATTATGACAAGTGCTCATCTGACACAGAAAACAGCTATGCAGCTAGTTTTCCCTCCCTTCTTTGTCCTAACAGATAGTGGAAATTGCCTCATTTTGTGATGTTGCTGATGTACTGACATTTTGACCAGTCCCACCTGAGCCTGCCTACGACACTGGTGGTCTTTGGTGTGAAATGGACACAGGCAGACATAGAATGACATGACATCATGAAGGAAGCCACAGTGTAATATTGTGTGGTAAACTGTGATTTTCCCAACTTAAACTGGCTTTCTTGAAATCCTTGCTTCCATTTTAAAAGTCACCTTCCATCCCCTAAATTTAAAGGCAGTAAATCAATTGGTTGTATTTTATGTTTTTGCAAGTATACTTCATTCAGCGAGTGCTTGCCATACACAAGTAGCAAGTTTGTGAATTTCTGCCTGGATTCAAGCTTTCTGCTACATATGAAACATTAAGGTGTTCCTAAATGCAGAAGTAATTCCTGGCTATGCTGACCCAGAGATAATAATTTGTTCTTCTTCCTGCTACTTTTATTAGCATTGGAAGTGGGAAACTCTATTACTATAAGCTTTGCTGATTCACTGTTCACAAGCCCTGCTTCTAAAACATTGATTGGTTCATGTCACAGGGGTGGGTAATTCCCATAAACGATTTAAAAACAGGCTGGATAGGAAGCCACCTCTTTCTCTCCATTGGCTTTGTGGTGCCTGTATGGAAGTATTGGGCTGATGCTGCTCCAGTTCCTTTTGTGCCTAGTTTCTTTCACCATGACCTGAAACAAGAGTTTTCACAACATGTATATAAGTCTCGAGTTCTACTTGATATTTCCCATCTTGGACAGCTGGCCCAGGGAAGCCCTCCTAAGTATGCTGTAGCAGCTGCACTTATGCTATTTTATCTTTTTTACTACTATAACAAGCTAATGTCTGAAAAAGTATATTTGTTTGATGAAACAGGCTGCAAAGATTGTTTGAGAATATGTTCTTATGCACTGAACCTCATGACCAGACAGACAGAAAAGTAGTTTCAACTTGGGCAGACAATGGGTTCCCAGGCAAGTCTGGAAATTTACTTTTGTGCACTACAGCTCCCAGAATATCTTAGCTAGCATAGGCACTGCTGGTTGGGGAAATTCAGAAAGTAGTAGTATGAAAACTAACCTTTCTGAGCTCTGTTCCTAAGTCTTAAAGCGGTCTTCTTCAGCTTACATTAGCAGACATTCAAGTTGCCCCTAACATAGTTATGGGTACTAAGAATTAAATATTAGCCCCTGCTAGTAAGCTAAATTGCAAGGTAAGCATAGTCTGAGTCCTTTGTGTGTATGTATGTGCCTTCATGTTGCCTGTTGACTTATGGCGACCCCATGAATTTCACAGGGTTTTCTTAGGCAAGGAATACGCAGAGGTGGTTTTGCCAGTTCCTTCCTCTGAAATATAGCCTATAGCACCTGGTACTCCTTAGTGGTCTCTTATCCAAGCACTAATCAGGGTAGACTCTACTTAGTTTTCAAGATGAGATGGGATCTGGTGCTTTTAAGGTATTTACTCTCTTACAAATGCAAGGACATAGGGTTAATTGCTGGACAAAACAGATTGAAAACCCCAACAGGTTCTATACAGTACACAGGACATCTGTTTTTGGTGGCAGCTGCCCTCTTGCTATCTGTCTGGTTTGGTTCTCAGTTGAAACTGCATTAAAGCCATTATCTCTCCAAACCTTGTTAGCAATTGTATGAGCAGCTTAAGTTTTTATTGTAAATGGCTCTGGGTAAATGTTTGAGAGACAGCCAGTATGGTGTAGTGATTTGAGCATTGGACTGTGATCCTGTAGACCAGGGTTTGATTCCCCGCTGAGCCAAGGAAACCCACTGCGTCACTGTGGGCATGTCACATACACTCAGGCCCAGAAAGCCCTGTGATAGGTTTGCCTTTGGGTTGCCATAAGTCAGAAACAACCTGAAGGCACACAACAACAACAAATCTTTGTGAAGGGTTGTATATAAGGGTAGATAGTGGTTTAATTCTGATCTGTGCTAGTTTCTTATGACTTCTTTATAAAGTCCATTATGTCACATTTTTGCATTTATCTGTGATTTAAAAAAATAAAATAAGTTAATTTGACATGTTGCATTTATGTGTTTTTGAAGGAATTTTCAAAACTGTCATTTCTAAACTGATTTTTCCTCAAGGTTTACATTGTAAATGTATCTTATCTACATTCCATATGCTTTCTGGTACTTTTTTTTGAATGGGGACCTGCATTGCAAAATTTGGATGTATGGTAAATCTAAATCAAAATTCAGTCTAGGGTAACATGAATCAGGTTGGTTTGCTTCCCAGTGCTGCCTGAAACATCTCTCTTGGTGTATGTTGTCTCAGGTACACGCTGTCTTCCTAGGACGGTTATTAGAAATATATAGAATACAATGTCCTTGATGTAAAGATGAATGGTTTCTTATCTAGACCCTCCTTCCATCTCTTTATTCCTGAAGGCATGAAATACTGGCATGTTTTTAAAGAGGGAAGTGAAGTAATCCTGACTCTTTAATTCCTTAAATCCCACAGAATTGGCACAATAAGATGTAATTTAACAGAGCAATGTATAGGAGAGAGACTGTGGGGTTTCCCTTTCACCCGCCTCTTTTCTAGTATTTATGTGATGATTTGAAATACTTCAGGTCTCCTTGGAGGTTGGGGCAAGCCTGTGGAGGGGAGAGGTTCAGACTGGGTGGCTGGACTGGACTTTCTCTCCTCCTGAGGAATGACTTGTGTGAAAGAGCAAAGAAAATCAACTTATGAGACCAAACATGAACAGGCGGGGGAGGGAGCAAGAGTGAGCAAATGAAGTTACAAAGAGAAAAGAACTTGAAAACGAGGCTGTGAATGGGGAGTGGGAAAGAGAGGAAAGATGGATAACGGCTCAAGTGTGTCTGCCCAGCTGGAATGGTCTGAAGGGCTATCTATCTTGCCTTTTTATTGTTTACTGCAGTGGAAAATCAGGGTTAATAGTACAAACAGGAATAGTACAAAGAGGAACAGCACGTTCCATGAGGAAATCTAGAGATGGTTATCCAAACCTGACAACTGCCTAAGAGGCATGGCAGGGGAGGCAGTTCTCTCAGCACTTCGCTGCTGGTGTTGTGTGCTATTCAGGTAGACCCGATGGTCTACTTGCAGGATGGATGGCGGAGAGGAAAGATGCCAGACACAGGAGTGAAGCAGTGTGGTCTTGGCTTGGGAACTCTTGATCTCAAACTTGGGAAATGTTGTGGTGACCTGGTTGCGTCTTTTTCAGCTTTGCTTTTCCTTTTATTCTCCCCACTGCCACCACTACCACTGCCTCCTGCTCTTTTCCATTTTCAGATGTGAGCTCCCTGCGGGCACAGCAAACGTGTTACTCTGTGTTTGCATAGCTTCTCGTATTTTGGTGACCTAATCTCCTCTGAGGCCTCTAGGCACGACTATAATAATAAATGATAATAAAGGAAAAATGCCACAGTGGAAAGAGGAAAGGAAAAAGGATGGGGTAAAGCAAGTGAGGGGCTGCAGAAAGGAAGTGAGAAGAATTTTTTTGTGGGAAGATTTGACTTGGGCTAAGCAGAAACCTCACATCGACCACTCAAGCGTACAAGCCCTTTGAGCGTTTGTTCATAACTCCAAAATCTTTGCAGCTCATAAAATTCTACATTTCTTTGTCTGACAAATACATTGTACTACACTGGCAGTGGGCAACCTGCAGCAGCCCTGGGCCTGATTTTATCTTCCAGAATTTTGTAAATAAAAACTGGGACACTTTTGCTGAAGCATCATCAGAGTGTGGTCAAAATGGCAACCACTATTAATGATGAAGAATAAGCAAGCTAGAAGAGGCTGCAATAGTTTGCTTTTGCCTACAAGGGAGAAAAAGACTGCCCTCTCCTCTCCTCAGTGATGAGTTAACAAAGTGCAAATTACCTTTGCACTTTGGACTGAGTTTGCAGCAACTGAGGGCTTCATAACAGCCTGTTGCCTTGCAGCAATTGCATTATTTAAGGTAACAAAAACATACTGGTATAGAAACAATCACTATCGCACCGCCTCTGCAATAAGACTGTGCTGCCAGTTTGGTGATGCACGCTCCTGCAATTGGTCTTCCCTGCCACCACACTGGCTCTGCCTCCCTTCTTCTGTAGAGCTACCTAGTGCATGTACTATTTTTTCTCTTTGGTTTTTCTTTGAACAATTTAAGCATGCTGAGAGACTTCTTCCCTATCATTTCAGCATTCGTTTTCCCATCATCCTGCCATTTCGGCATTTCACTCTTCCAGAGTTAGAGTTGGCTGTTTTGCCATAATGGTGCATGCTGGTGACCATGCAAGTGTGAAGTTACACCAAAAGTAAAAACAAACAAACAAGAAAAGAAAAACTCACTGGAGAACGGAGTAAAAACAATCTTGTTCACCTGCACCATGATGTTTGCATGAGCAGGGGTGAATGTGTCACAAGAAAGACAAGGACCACCAATTGAAGGAAAAAAGGCCACAACTTTATTGGTTACAGAGCACAAAGGATTGGTACCTGCATGGGTACTTAGGCCTGGGGCCTTTTCATGCTACACAAGTGCAGTGCTGTGGTTACTGTGGCAACATCCTATCGAATCCTGGGTCTGTAGTTTGATAAGGCACTAGAGCTCTCTGGCTGAGGATTCTAAAGAGCCTTCCCTCAACTGTACATCATAGAATTCCATAAGGTTGTGGTCATGGCAGTTAAAGTGGAATCATAGTGCTATAACTGAAGTGTGAAAGGGCTCCAGGATCAAAATTCCAAATTTAGGTGTTTTGTTTTTGTTTTTTTCCTAAGGGAACATCTCTACAAACCTGCTAGAGCGCTAAGATCTGCAGGGGAAGGCTTTCTCTCGGTCCTGCCACCGTACCAGGCTTGCTGGTAAGGACACAAGAGAGAGCTTTCTCAGTGGCTGCTCCCACCCTGTGGAATACTCTTCTGTGGGAGGCTGGCAGATAAAAACATTTCTCTTTAATATGAACTATGGAGCTGGGGAGTTTTTAAAATTCTGCATTGCTATAGGTTTCTATAATTTTATATGTTTTTATTGTTTTAAATGTTTTTAATATTTTTAACTTATTTTTGGAAGCCACCTTGGATCTTATTTTAGGAGAAAAGGCAGCATGCAAATATAATACATACATACATACATGCATACGTGTCAATCAACAAGTTAGCCTAGAGTAAATCAAGTCCCATGGATTACACTGGATATATTCTAAGCATGTTAAGTTCAGATTCAGTCTTTAGTTACCATTGACAGTAGTTTTCCTAGAACAGTGGTTCTCAACCTTCCTAATGCCACAGCCCTTTAATACAGTTCCTCATGTTGTGGTGACCCCCAACCATAAAATTATTTATTTATTATTTACAATGCCTCCCCCTTGGCAAAGGCCACCTCGCCAGCCAGGAACGGGGGGAGGGCGGGCAGGGAGGGAAGAGGAGCCACGCGTCTCCTCCGGAAAAAAACTCTGAGAACACCCCCGGGCTCTGCTTCTGCTTTGCTCTCATTTCCGCTGGGGGGGGCAGTGCGGGAAAAGTTTCCAGAGTGTCGACCCTGGCCGGGGGGGAGGAATCCCAGCGCCTTTGTCTTTTGCGCCGGGCACAGCTCGCCCCCCTGGAAAGGCGCCGCCTTGCGGCCCCCCAGCCCTTCCGCAGCACCCCCCTCCATGGAGAGTGGGGCAGGGGCCATGGCAAGGAGGGGGCCTGCCCCCCATGCTGCCGCCCCCCCCAGGTGGCCTGCCAGACAGGAGGTTCTCCCAGTAGTGGAGAAGGGGAGCGATTTCAGTCCTTTCTGAACAGGGAGCAGGAGGACGTGAGCGCGTGGCTCGTGCTTGCGCACCACCACTCCTGCTGTGACGACGCTGTGGCTGCATGCGCTCCCGCCAAAGGGGGCAGGAGGACACGAGCACATGGCTCGCATTTGTGTACCACCACCGAGGAGGGAATGGAGCCTAAGACCATCGGAAATACGTATTTTCCAATGGTCTTAGGCGACCCCTGTGAAAGGGTCATTCGACCCCCAAAACAGCCTATCCTGTTTCCTGGAGTACTATTGTTCTGTTTTGTCCAGCGTAACACCTATGGATAGATTACTCATGCCTGATTAAAACAGGACAAGCAAAATATCTCTTCTAGTGTCTTTATTCTGAAAGATGTTGTTGTTGCTTCTATGTGCTTCACACACACACACACACACAAGTACTGGCAAATCTCAAATTCTGAGTCAGAAAACGATTTATTGGTATGCTATGAGGAGGGGAAGCAGTAGTTAGTGAGTGTTGAGTGAGCCACACATACAGAACATGGTATTTATTATTTGTTAGAGTTCTAGTTGTGCTTGCATACAGCATATTAGTAACATTTTGAGCTCTACTATAATTTATTGCATAAATGTCATTAAGTAAAAAAATGCTTCTTAAAGGAAAGCACCATTTGTCCAGCACACTTGGACAAGAAACCTCCCTGAATCTTGTTCTCTCTTAGGAATGGATTTCTGAGACCTGTAATTAAGATAAGTGCTTTACAAGTTCCATACTTTATTAGGGAGTAGGAAAAGGCACAGCAAATAAGTACAGTCAGCGCTCCACATTTGCAGGTTTCACTTTTACGAATTTGATTGTTCACGGATTATTTGCTGTCACCTCTGCTGCCTCCCTATGCCATTTTCAATAGGGACTGCAAACCTTGGGAGACTGAGAAACTGCAAACAAGGCTTGTAAGTTCCTATTAAAAATGGTGTGGGGCAGCAGTGGAGGTGGCAGTCAGCCCCAGCAGCCACCCGCTTCTGCCTTGTGAAGGAACCCGGATGCCTCAAAGGAATCCACGGTGGGGTGAATGCAGTGATCTTACTTTTTTTGAGTATTTTAAATATGGTTTGGGTTTTCCACTTTCCCAGGAGTCCTGTGCCCCTAACCCTAGCAAATGTGGAGGGATGATTGTAGTCAAAGGGCCAGGCTTTTATATCGTGACACTGGTTTAGGGAATTGTTTGGTCAAAGTCCCATTGACTTCACTGGGAGTGATTTCTGTCTCCAACATAAATTTGGCTGGATTTTCCTTTTAGTTGTGACCTAAATACGAGGTGGCAGAGTGTGGATCAGGAACTACTTGGCATTAGCATATGTGGTACCCAAAGTGTTTGACATCAGCAATAACAACATGATCACTGAAATGAATAAAAAGCTGGCAGTAAGCTATTGTTGATATTTTTGAGTGGAAGGACTGTGAACACAGCTCAGTTCTTCTGATACTCAAAACAAAGCCCTCTGGCTGGCAGCTCCTTAGAGGCAACATGCTTGTTTGCTTGCTTGCCTTTTCAGTGTGAAGTGCCTCCTTTTTTTTCACCTGACTCCAGTTGGTGGTCCTTGGTCTCAATAAGGCTGACGCCTGCCCTCTCTTGATCAGTTTAAAGGAAGCCTGATGTACCTTTCCCTCTTGCAAGATGCCCCAAGTTGGGAATTATTTATAGCAAAGATGACATGATGGAAGAGAGAGAAGTGCTTAGCCCTCTCTTTGTCCATCTTTGTGGTTTCACACTTTGGGAAGAAAACGGGGCATTCTGTTACTCACCGGACTGGCGTGCTCCCTCCGACGATCCACGCTGATTCGGAGCAGTGCGTGCCCGTGCTACACACTGCTCCGGGGACGAAAACGGCAGCTTCCGGTTGGTGGAGGCTCTCTACCAACCGGAGAAGCTCGCCAGCTGGAAGCCCACCCCTGGAAGATCTGCAGCCTCGCGCTGGTGCGAGCCTGCAGATCTACACAGGAGCGCAGCGATGGAATGGGGCACGCTGGGCTATTGAAAGACCTGTTTTAAGCTGTCTTTCAATAGCACGGCGAACCACCAGTTCTGGTCGTTCCGGAGCGGGCTGAAGTCTGAAACTACAGAAAGTAGTCCGGACCCAGTTTGTCCCCAAGTGCAAACGTCCTCACTGGAGGACGCGTTGCCCTATTGTAAAAACAAAATGCGGAAAAGGCCTTTCTCTCAGTCCTCTGGCTTGCAGATTCTGAATCTGTGTTTGTGAGGATAATCTGGCAAGCTAGAGAGAAAGTAGTAGAATTGAGAAGAGAGGGGAGATTCAGATTGAAATTTGTCTCAAGCAAAGCCCAAGCCTTACTGGGAAAGTTTAACACTCATAATGCTACTGTCGTCTGCCTTCAAGTCATTTCCAACTTATGGTGACCGTAAAGTAATCCTATTATGGGGTTTTCTGGGGCTAAGAATGTATGGTGCATTCAAGGTAGGGAAAGAGAACTCTCTGTTTCATGGTTTTACCAAGTTCTCCAAAAGATAGGTAGCGTCTGAAGTCAATGTGAAACTTGCAAGAACACTTGATCTACAGAGAAAGAAGGCCAGATGATAGAAGACATGAATTTACTGCAGTTTTCATGCATGAATTCATATGCGTAGATGTAAATGCAGAAATAATTTAACAGCTTTAAAAAAAGTTGCAATACAGTTCACTAAAATAGGGAAGACTGTGACCAGGGCACCTGTGTGCCTAACAGTCTGCTATGCAGCTAATAAATACTGAAGGGCTACTTCAGTTCCTTTGCTCTCCCTTCCTAAGTTTTTTTTTTATTTGTAAACCAGACTTAGACTAGGCAAACAGAGGACATCTTTCAGTGCAAGCTTCCCTCACTTGTCTGACGGATTAGGGACCAGAGCACTATCAGAAAACAGAATTGGTTGAAAGCAGAACCCATGTGCTGTACTGTAGAGAGTATGAAGGACTTTTGGAGGATGATTTGGGACTGACCATACACTACTTGCAAAATCTCTCACCTAGTGTAGTGCTTTCCCCCTCAACCTGCTTTGCTAGCAGTGCACATGTGTGGGCAGTTCCAAGTGAGCCTCCATAGGCAGGAAGAACTGATGAAAGAGCAGAACCCATGTTGAATTAATTGAACTTAAGGGTCTGGAAGTCATGCCCTATGAGGAGCGGCTTAGGGAGCTGGGAATGTTTAGTCTGCAGAAGAGAAGGTTAAGAGGGAACATGGTAGCTATGTTTAAATATTTGAAAGGATGTCATGTTGAGAAGGAGCGGGCTTGTTTTCTGCTGCTCTAGAGACTAAGAGAAGGAGCAATGGATTCAAGCTGCAGGAAAGGAGATTCCACCTGAACCTCAGGAAGAACTTTCTGATGGTTAGAACTGTCCAGCGGTGGAATATGCTGCCTCGGAGTGTGGTGGAGTCTCCTTCTTGGAGGTTTTTAAGCAGAGGCTGGAAGGCCATCTGTTGGGAGTGCTTCATTGTGTCCCTGCATGGTAAGGTGTTGGACTGGATAGCCCCTGTGGTCTCTTCCAACTCTATGATTCTAACTTGTTCTTGATCTGGAAGCATCAAAAGAGCGAGTAATCAGATAACAGGATGTCAAAAGGAAGAGGCTTCCTGTAGAGGTCTGTCCTCTGGTGGTCTTTCAGGTAGAAGACTTTGTAAATGCAGGTGCATGGCCATCCAGTATCTCCCTGAAAAAGGCAGCAGAACAGAGTCCCAAAGGCTCCCACTGTGTGGGAGTCTCACTGTATGAGCTTGGAAATTTACCCTGAAATTCGCAGCCCTCTGGATTGCTCCTGTGTCCACCATATAGTTCTGTATCATTATATTTCTGCGTTGTTACAAAAGCTTTAGTTTATCGGAACTGTTGGTCATACAACTATTTTTTTTCGTATCCCCCCCGGGCAGTCACATAAATGAGGTTGTGCTGTACTGTCTTTCTAACTAATTAGCTGTTGGTATTGGAATTAAATAGCTATCATTAACAAAAAACAGAGGGCCAGGCTCTTTCCTGGCATAAATTGATTTGGTATGGAGCTGAACAGCTAAGCAAGGGACACCAAAACAGGAAACATTTTTTTTTTTTATGAATTGTTCTCTTTTTGTTTTGCTTCTCGTTGAAGAAGAAAAATCCCGAAAAGTAAAGAATAAGGACAGAAGAATTTTCCAGACAAAGTGTTAGTTACATTTTGGAGCCCCTGGTATGTTTTTCTTTACTGTGTGATTTTCTCCTCCCAGCTGCCCATTCTCTGCCTTTAGGGTCAGGCATTTGAAGCCAAAAGAGCCCACAAAGAGGCTGACCTTTCCAGTATCACTCTATATAGCAGCAATGTGGGTGGTGACGTGTGAAGAAGCAGGGAGAAACAAAATGGGAGGAGATGGCAGGGTAGGAATTAGTAGCTATCAAAGTTGTTGTACCCCTTTGTTATGGTTGTTACATGCTTTCAGATCAACTCCTATTTATGGCAACCCCATCATGGGATTTTCTTGGCAAGATTTATTCAGAGGGGATTTGCCATGACTCTCTTCTGAAGCTGAGAGACCGTGACTTGCTTAACGTCAACTAGTGGGTTTCCATGGCTAAGCAGGTGGGTATTCAAGCTCTGGTCTCACTGGTCCACTCAGATTACTATACTATGCTGGCTCTCACAGAACAATTTCCCTTGTTAAAAAATGGAATCAGGGAGACTCAAAGCTCATCCTTCACTCTCTCCAATCAGATGGGACCATCTGATTGTTCTCCGTGCTTCCTGAAAACCGCAGTAGAAGCAATTAGAGCACAGTTGATGGATACTAGAAGTTAAGCAGAGTGGGAGAAAGTGGAGCCTGAAGTAGGAGGGATTTAGCCTTAGAAGACATGCAACTCTCTGGGAGTCCATTTCTCACCCATCAAAAATCTGATAAGCTGCAAGGCTTAACTATTCCCTAACAGCAACAATAGGCAATTGCATGGGAGCCAGGGGCCAAACTGTCCCCAGCCTGCCTTGGTCCACATACTCCAGAAAGCCCAAATGCCTCTGTTTTCCACTATAGTTCCTCTCAAAATGGTGACAGGAAGTGACATTGCATCACTTCCTATTGTCATTTTGAGAGGCACTGCTGAGAAAAATTGAGTTATTTGGGGGTACTAGGGGGTTCTCTGTACTTTGGAGTATTTATGTTTTGTTCTCACATGTTAGAGAGGCTTTCTGCATAGTTTAGGGCAAAATTGCCCCAAAATCACACCTATTTTTTTTAAATGGAGGTGTTAAGGGCTTTAATGGACTGGGTGGTGGGTTTCAGGGGTCACAAAAGTGGGGTGCAAGGGGCGTATGTGGTCCACAGAATGGAGAGAAATTGGCCTTGAAGGACACACTTGATTGTATTATTATTTCAGGTTACCTGGCATGGCTGAATCCTGTGGAGTCCTGGGTTTTGTAGTTCGGGGAGGCAGTAGAACTCTAAATACCCCTCCCTAAACTGCAAATGCCAGGATTCCATAGGAAGTTGCCATGGCTGCTAAAGTGGAAACTGCAGTGCTATAATAATATGAAACACCCCAAGACTCCTAATTTGTGTGTGTACACATAGCAGGAATTGCTACAGAGCAATAGTGGGCAGCAAAACTGTTCAGATGTTTCTCTGCTCAGAAACATAAGCTGTTTTCCATAAAGGCATATGTGTTGTGTATGAGTTTTTGTTTTTGTTTTTTAAAAAAATCATTGTTATAACATGTAGTTCTTGACTCATTCACAAGGTTTTTTTTAATGGTATCCACTGTGCAGATGTTTACCCATTTGAATTTTCAAAGAAGATCAAGACCTTGCAAAAGTTCTTAATGTGTAGGTTATCACCAGAATATGGTTTTGTGATAATAGTCAAAAAAAGGCTTTAAAGTGTTTAATGGTTTGTGTATAGTTGATTTGATGGTTTGTATTCTTTCTTGATTTAGTATTTTATAAGAAAACATATACAAAGTTGTTGTTGTGTGCCTTTGTTTCCGACTTACGGTGCCCTATTTGTGCGTTTTTCTTGGCAAGATTTATTCAGAGGGGGTTTGCCTTTGCTTTCCTCTGAGGTTGAGAGAATGTAACCTGCCCAAGGTCACCCAGTGGGTTTCCATAGCTGAGTGAGGATTCAAACCCTGCTCTCAAGAGCTGTAGTCCAGTGCTCAACCCACTCTCTCAATGTAAAATGACACAATTTTATTTTGCAAAGATATGAATTTACAAATTTACCAACAAAAATGGGATTGTGAAGGGAAGAGACAAAATCTCCAGACTAAGGATGGGATGAATCCAGAATTTTCTGAATCCAAATCCAGATCCGAATCTGGAAGATTCTGGGAATCCACAAATCTCACGAATCTCTAATCTTTCAAATCCTTTTTTTAAAAAAAGGGTTTAAAAAGCAAAGGAAAGAAGCATAATCTTAGGCAAGACACACTCTCTCAGCCTTAGCAAAAGCCTAGGCAAAGACACACCTCCCTCTGAAGAAATCTGGCCAGGACAATTGTCACAGTTTTGCCTCAGGATCTCCCCAGATTGAAAATGACATGAAGGCCCTTTCTACACAAGCAGGAAAATGTGGATGAATCCCACATTTTCCTGCCTATGTAAACAGGGCCACATACTACAGTCCAGAGATAATCCAGGTCAAAACTCGCATCCCGGTCTTTGCAGTTAGATGATGCACCAGCACACTTTGGCAGAGAAGGCTGTGACACCTTGTAAAACTACAAACCCCAGAATTTTATATGAAAGAGGTTTGCAAGGGAGCTATGCAAAGGAATCTTTCAGCTATCCTTGAAATCTCAAGACTATACCTTCCAGCCAATCAGGCATTTGATGGGCCCCAGAGGCGCCAATTTTTAAAAACAATTTTTCATTTCTGCTACATGTGGTTTGTCATGTGGCTCATGGGAAACCATGACAGACATTTCACTTCTCATCCTATTCTAGCTATAGGTTTACAACCAGGCACTGGTCTTGTGGAAGGAGGTACACTGGCCTACATGTGGCAATCACTGGATGAAATTGTGTGACCTTGCCCTCTGCCCTGCTACTTCTGATAGATGTCAGACTGATCCCCGCATTGATGCATGCCATTGATTTTCAGCACAGAAAATAGAGCTGAAGTTAATTAAATGTTCAATTTAAATATATTAGAATACAACCCCAGATGTAATTTCTGAAATTGTTAGCAAAGGCCATTATTACTCCAAGGGAAAAACTCACCTACTTGCCATCTCCCCTTGTGTGTCTGGTCTCCCAAGTTTTGAGGTGTCCCAGTCTCCCAGGTTTTCAGGAGTCCCGGTCTCCAGCAAACTATTTGGTTGGTGGATTCGAAAGATTCGGTTTGCCTATTTTGGGGCAGGGATTCGGATTTGTGAATCTCAAATCCTTGCTGAGGAGTCAAGGATTCGGTTGGTCCATCCCTACTCCAGACAAAAATATCAGAAATGTGAATATTGAAAATCGCATATGGATGCTAAGAATTCTCCATGAATGTTGTATACTCCCTCCAGCAGACACAAATTTCTCCATGTTTTCCAGTTACACCCTTGATTGCTCTTTGTCTCTGTTAAGTGAACATACACTAGTATATCCTTCACTTCTTTGACATTAAAAATTACTCTGGGATGATGATGGTGGCGGTGATTTCACCTTACAGCAGGGTTTGACAAAGTGTGGCCTGCTGACCTCGTGCAACCCTTAGGACCTTACAGTATGGGCCCCTGAAGCCCTGCAAAGTCTCCAGAGCCCCCAATAAAAAAGTTTCCACCAATTTTCATTCCTGATTCTTCTAATTCCGTTGCATGAACTTCAGAATTCAAAAGTTTTAGAGCTATTTTAGAACTCCATGTTAAATTATCTTTATATGTGTGTTTGCCTGTAAACTTACCATAACCCTATGAATTTCATAGGGTTTTCTTAGGCAAGGAATACTCAGAGGTGGTTTTGCTGCTTTCTTCTTCTGAAATATAACCTACAGTGCTTGTATTCCTTGGTGGTCTCCCATCCACATACTAACCAGGGCTTAGTATTTTTAAATCTTTTCCAACATTTTACCTCCAAATTTCTTATTTTTTTTCCTTAATACCAGAAGATATGTGAAGCATCAGCCTTAAGACACTCAGTATATTTACAGTGAGTTACCACTGACACACTGTTTAAAATATTCTTTAAGATGGGCATTGATTGGAACAAAATGGATTGATCCTTTGTGAGATTAAATCACAATATATCTTTTCCCCATATGCTCCTGTATATGGGACATATATGAGTATTTTTACTCTCACAGAGTATTAAACAAACTAATGATTAATTTATCTGTGTTTGATTTCATTAAAATAATTTCAAAATTTGTATAACTTTGCATAGTCACATTATTTTTTAACTGTTCTGTGATGTATTTAGTCTGAAAGAGCTGAAATAGAGGCAAATGCTCTCATTCCAATATCAATAGTACTTCTTGACATGATAGTATGTGGCTTTTTTTTACACAAATATCTGCCTGTTGCATCTTTTCCCATAGAGAGGTGTAACAGTTCTGCCCAATGCTTTTCTTTCTTTCTTTCTTTCTTTCTTTTTTTCCTGTAAAAGCCTGCTTAGTAATAGATGCTGGGGGAGGGGGAGGCTGGGGTAAGTTTGCTGCAAACTTACTCCTGACAGATTTTGTAGAATATCCTTGTATGTATTTTTGGTTTGTACAAATTAATTGCCATAAATGTTTCCCATCAAGATTGTTCCAAACAACCTCAAGTTCTTGCTGTGCAAGCAAGTAGTAGGAATATGTTTAAGCAAGTGAAAGACTATCCAAATATGTATGGATGAATATTGGCATTAAATTTATGTTGAGACTCACAATTAAATAAACTGAAAACCGAAATGGAACAAACAATTTTTCCCCAGTATGGTGATGGTGAGAAACAAAGGCAGGAACATCAAAAGTAGAAACATCTAGTTTTATCTGGAAAGGAACTACATTTATAAAAGATCACATTGAAAGAAAAAATCTTTTACTTTGATCAGTACATGTAGTATTTGCATTAAAAAAAGCATCTGTGTGGTCCAGAACATCTTTTTATAAGAGCCCTTTATTTATGTTTGTTCATTTTATAATTCTTATAGGAAGTGAATCTGCTTTTATAACTGAAAAATAATTTTTTTGCTATCATGTCTGCATTGGACTAGTAAGAAAACAGTGTTATTTTATCTTGGGAGAAGGTTCTGTCCCTTTTTAACACTGAACAGGTATTCATAGGAACAATTCCCCGTGGACTTGTGCAGCAAGTGGAAGGGAGCAGCTCCATTGCCTACTTGGAAAGGGAAACATCATGGAGTTCCACTTCCACGCAGCCATTTTGTTTCTCTTTTGCCATGGTCCAGGCTGGCTGGGTTTTGTGGGAGCTGCACAGTTTTCCAAGCTTAGTGCCGCCTTTCTGTGTACCATTTTATTTAATACTAGCATATTTACCCAGCATTGCCAGGGCTTTTATTTTCTCGTAGGTAACACTTGTTAGAAATACCTTAGGAATTATCTTACCTTACCTTAGGAATTAGTTGTGGCTGAAATGCACAGATTTGAGATCCTGTGTCTGTAATTCCCCAAACTGCCTTGTTCAGTACTTGTAACTTTCCCCCATATTCCCCAATCCAATCTGTATTCAGAATTAGTAACGTATGGAGGTTGGGTTTCTAAGGGAATACACTGCCCTCCTCCTTCTTGCTGCTAGGCCTCATCTCCATAGCAACCAGCCAGGCCCAGAAGCTCTCTGTTTGAGAATTCTAAAGGCTCCTCCTTAAACTGCCAACCCCAAGATTCCTTAGAATTTTCATAGGCAGCCAATCATATGAGGTCTTCTCGCCTGACACAGTCAATCATATGAGGTCTTTGCCTGTCTGACCAGACACATTCACAAACTCACAAACTTTGACTTTTCTATATCAGACTAGTGTATTTACCTGGTGTTGCCTGGGATTTTATTTTCTCATAGGTGGTACTTGTTAGCAATACCTTAAGAATTACTTTCCCTTACTTTAAGAATTAGATGCGGTTGAAATACACACATTTGAGATCCTATGTCTGTAATTCCCCAAACTGCCTTGTCCAGTACCTGTAACTTTTCCCTATATTCCCCAATCCAATCTGTATTCAGAGTTGTTAACATACAAAGGTTTGGTTTCTGAGGGAATACCCTGCCCTCCTCCTTGCTGCTAGGCCTTGCCTCCAACTGGCTAGGCCCAAGAGCTCTCTGGCTGAGAATTCTAAAGGCCCCTCCCTAAACTGCCAACCCCAGGATTCCATAGAATCTTCACAGGAAGCCACTCATATGAGGTATTCTTGCCTGACACTGCCAATCATATGAGGTCTTCACCTGTCTGATACAGACAAACTCACAAACTTTGACTTTTATAGGTTAGATTTATATTTATCTATGTAGTTGCAATTTGTAATCTTATAATGACTTAATTGGTCAGTAAAATCTATATTTCAGCAGTTTCTAGAATCTTGCCATGTGTGATTAACCCAAGGCATAGAGTATATGTCTGTTGTTATTGTTGTTTTTGTTGTGTGCCTTCAAGTTGTTTCTGACTTATGGTGACCCTAAAGTGAACCTGAGAGCCAGTGTGGTGTAGTGGTTGAGCACTGGACTATAGAATCTTGAGACCATGGTTTGATTCTCTGCTTGGCCATGGAAACCCAGTGAATGGGTTTCCATCACACACACACACACTTAGCCCCAGAAAACTCTGTGATAAGTTTGCTTTAGGGTCACCATAAGTTGGAAATGACTGGAAGTCACACAAGAGGGTGAACCTATCACTGGGTGATGTGCCTAGTGGGATTCCATGACTGAGCAGGGAACTGAACCCTAGTCTTCTGGGTTGTAATCTAATGTGCAGACCACTACAGCATGTTGGCTACATGTTATCCAATCAGAATTGTGCACTGATTTCTAGTTGTCACCATCTTTGTTCTTGCTGTGTAGCTCATCTTTGGAAAGACTCTTATAATATGGACACAAACACTTGCCTTCTTTGCTCCAACCAGTAGAGATTTCTCTCCCATGACTCTAGGGTGTGGTGGATTTTTATATAACGAAATATAATATTGCATGTGAATATAATATCTGGCATAGCAGTCACTTTTAATCGTGAGGTCATGCCCTTATTTATTGTTTTGGTCTTGGGAGATCTTTATGAGATGCACACAGTACTTTATAATTATATCATGAGTCTCTTAGATGTTAAAAAAGAACATCTAGCTTCTGGAGCCCAAGAATTTCCCCCTGGTGGTAAAGGGACAGAATTAGAGATGTGTAGACTCAGGGAAATATGGTGGTGGGTTGGAATTTCCTTGATTTCTTCCACTTGATAGCCTTGAGATCTATTCTTGCTACATGAAATCCTAAGAACGGACCCAGTATCTGCCCTGATGATGGTGATGATGATAATGAGAAATGTATTAATATTATTATATGAATTACTGTGTGCTTGTAGTTCTGAAAGCACATGTAACTGATTGTTTATTTGTTTTCTTTTCTTTTTTTCCTAATGGTAAAATTACTTTCCCATTTACCTTTGATTTATAACAAATTTCTGGACTGTACCGCTTCAGTAAACAGAAGGGGAAGGAATCTGTGACTTTTCTTTTTTCTTTCTTTCTTTTTTTAGTATGCATTGACAACAGCAACAGCAAATAGGTGGTGTTCCATCGTGTGATTCTTCCACCTGCAGTTTGAAATGAAATGTAAAATAAAAATAATTTTATCAAGTCATCTTATAACATGAGTTCCTATAAATGAGAGACATAAATACCTGTAGGTTAAGGAGGCATGCAAGGATAAATAATTGCTGTAGTTTTCTCCCTTCTGCAGGGAAATTGAATATTTCTACACTGTTTTCATCCAGTATTCACACATCTCAAATTATTTTGGGAAATTATTCTGTATTGAAGTACATGGTTTTTTTAAAATGAGAATTGTGGTCCTTGAAACACATGTGGGTTTTTTTTTGTGCAAAAATACTGTCTTTTTGTGCAAATTCCAACAATTTTGCACAAATATATGTGTTTCTGGAAACTGTAGGCCTTTTTCTTTTTTGCATTTTTTCCTCACGCAGATTCACAATTTTCATGTCAAAAATTATTTCCCTAAATAGTTGTGGTTTTGGAGTTGTTGTTTTTTGTGCAAAACAAAACAAAATCCACATGAGTGTGTGTTTCTGAAAGGTAATGTTTTGTACAAAAATGTGTTTTTTGCCTGATTTACATGGTTTTCCAATAAAATTATTTTGTTTTTGCAGATTTTTTGTTTAAATCCTGGGAGGGATGTGTGCTGATGGAAAGACAGTGAGCCAAGGAGTTTATGAAGTACATGGTTGTAAGACCTAGATTTCAGATCCTGACAGTATAATTCTGCCAATTGTGTTTCTTTGTCATTAATACAGGAATGTACCACTTATAGTGGTCCAGAGACTACATCCAAACTCCTCCTCAAGCCCAGAGGGCTATATCCCTTCATTCTCTCTCCAAGGTGGGAAGAACTCTCCCATGGAGTGAAATGCCCTATCATGCCTCTGAGAAGGTATGATTGGCTAATTTCAGCCAAAATTGGGGGAGGCACATTGGGGGAGAATCCCATGTACTGTAACTTAGGGAAGGAACTCTATGGGCTGTGTGAGGTCTAAAAGTAACTTTTGGAAAATAACATCAAACAGCTATTTCTATGGGGAGAGTTAATTTAACATATTGATATGAATTAACCAGTCACTTCTTTAGCCATAGGATCCTTAGAATTGTAATGATTTTCTTGGCCACTCTATAAGAGAAAGAATGGATAGGAAAAGGATATATAGTAGTCTGTGAACAACTGTGCCCAAATGCAAGAGGAAGGCCTTGTCAAAAATAATTTACAGCAGCTGACGTTTGAAATATATTGAAGCCGAAGTTAAAATGTGAGCTGGGAACTCAGCCCAGATTTGATCATGAAGGGAATGCCTTAGAAAGTGTCCGGGAAATGAAGGGAGGTCCAGCAGAGTGAAATCAAAGTGAACCGATACCCTTCCTGTAGCCCAAAGCCCCAACCAAAGGGGAGGTAAACACTGCTGAGAACTTGAGAACAGCCAGAGAAATAAATGAGGCATGGCATTGTGCTGTTTTATGAGAGGTTTTCACACATAATATTCAACATGTGTATGTACACCAATTGTTGATCTTTACAGTGGTGCAGTTATTCACACTTAAGGGAATGTATGTGTGTTCTTTTCGAGGTTTCTGGGTTTACGTTGCCGTTCAAATGTTCCAACAGTAAAACATAAGGAATTTGGAGGTTCTTGTGTGAATTTTTATTTGAAATGGAAGCAATTATTCATAAAAAATACTGCTGCTACCCTACACAGAAATAGGTTCTAGCACCTTCCACAAGACTGCATTCTGTCTGGAAAAGTTACTAGTTCTAAACAATTATCAATATATAAGTAGTCCAGTTGTATAGGCTGCTTTTTAAATTTACCTAGCCACTGAAAATACTATTACAAAATTTTGAAAATGGATTAAAATGTTAATGGAAGTAAAACAAAAATTGATGATAAGAACGTATTTGATTAGGTGCGGGGGGGAAGAGGGGAAGAAGGCAGGAGGAAAAGTTCAAATAGTAACAAAACAAAAGCTAGGCAGGCTGGAGTTAAATAAATCAGATAGTTACTTATGGTCACAGTCCTATCTGCTACTAAGGCCATTTCCGCATCAATAGGATGTTGAAAGTGGAATAATAACACTATAACAGGCTAATGTGGAAATGGCCTAGGAGTGCAGCTGTAGGGCTCATCCTGGCAGGTTCTGCCTCCAGGTTACTGCTAGATGGCTGTTTGTGGATATTAGCCATAGTTTTGCAATCTGTTGCCTTCTCTAATTGATTTGTTTTTCTTTTTAAGCACTCCCCTCAGTTTCACATACCCTACAACTGTGCCAGTTTAGCCAGGACAGTTCTGATTAATGCTGTCCTACATTTTGAGCTGCTTTTAAAATACCCAGTTTCTTTCTCCTCTTCCCATGTTCCCTCTTCATCCTCAGTTTACCTCACTTGGTGCAACTTGAGTTCAAAGTGCAGCAGTAGTTTGCACTCAATTATTTTGGGGCAGGAGGATGGAAGAGAGTTGGGGCAGAGCCTTGCCCTTACCAGTAGGCTCAGGAAAAAGCAGACTGCTGCAATCTCTTTTAGTCTGTGTGTTTTTCCTCATTAATAAATTTAGCCACCTTGAGTGGACTTCAATATTGCTTGGCCACACTTGTCCCATATTTCATCTGAAATGTTGAAAGCTATGATTCCTTCCCCCTTTTCAATCTCCCACTCTCCCTCAAAGAACACACCCAAAATATCCTCAGAATTTCTCCTGGCAGGGACAAAAAGGGTTGTGCTCCAAACCACCTAGTAGGGGTTAATTGCATATCTTACATTAAGTGAGCATGTGTTCATCAATTTACACAAATATGCATGTGTTCATTCAACAGAAGCATAGCTGTATATACTTGAACTGTACTCTGGAACTAAGAGGATTCTTGCACCAGGGTATAAATCAAGAATGAACATGGACATTGTTGCAGATATCTGCACCTGTGTAAGTACAGTGTGAACACCTGTACAATGAAACATTTGGATGCATCTGTGGAAAGTAAGGAGAGCCAGTGCGGTGTAAGGGCTTGGATATTGAACTATGACCGTAGAGACCAGGATTCAATTCCCCACTCAGCCATAGAAACCCACTGGGTGACCTTGGACATGTCACATACTCTCAGCCCCAGAAAATCCCATGATGGGGTCGCTTTAGGGTAACCATACATTGGTAAGAACTTGAAAGCACACAACAACAACAACAACAACAACAACTAGCAAGACCTTTACAGGACAGTTAGATACTGGCTGGCAAGACAAAGACAAATTACTGTGTTTTCTTGATTTTGCCTGACATGAAACAAATTTTATGTGTCACCAGTAAAGCTTCTGTTTGATTCAATTCATAAGCAAAATAATTAACATCAACCAGGTAAATGATTAATCATATAATGCTAACTTTTCTTGATATGGAAATAGAGATAGCATTGGGATTAGTTCAACAGAGGCATATTGTTAGGGTTGCCACATTCTACCTCTTTAAATCCAGGCATCTAATTTGCATGGTATGCATATTATTGTAATAATGTGAATCTGGCAAATTAATTGTTGCATTTTTCTCTTCCACCAGCTTTCAACCCTTGTAGTATTTTTGTTACAGTTCCAGTTGATCTGAGAGAACCAGTATAGAGTAATTTTAAAGTGCTGGATGTGGAACAGGTAGAGCCAAGTTCAGTTCCCTGGTTGGTCATGCAAGACTACCTTAACTCATATCTAACTAGTGTATACATCAGTGGGCTAGATGAATTGCTTTAAGTGCTCAAAAGGAAAGGACAAAACTCTATTCAAGACTGTATTCTTCTCATCTCATGCCTCTTTTAACCTCACGACACATGATCATGTAAACATCAATGACAGTTGCTGCAGTGCAGAAAGAAGAGATATCACTCAACACAGCTTAACCTGCAAAGTACAGTGAATGACAGTAATGACATAGCACAGTGAAACACTAGTATATGTCCAGAATTTTCTCCCCCATTGTTCTTAAGCAAACATGCTTTTCTGGAATATCTGCATTACAATTATGGAAACAATCCACAACCCAGGAACACTAATGAGATGCTCTCAGGAAGGAATCTGAGCAACGTGTCACTGTATATTCTGACATTCAAGACTGCAGCCCTGAAATGTGAAGCGGTGTATGGGTAACCCAAATGTGGGATGAAGAGTGAGTCATTACTTGAGGGGAGACAACATTGTTTATAAATCATTGTTTCTTTGAAGTGGAGGGAAAAATGAAGAAAGAATCTTCTAGACAGAATTATGATTAACCATCTAATTGTTCTGCTGGTATGCTTGCTTTAGGGCTTTCCTTTGCTCAGTGCACATTAAGAATTTGTTTCTCCTCTTCCAGTCCTTGCACCCAGATGATAGTCATTAAGAAAGGGGCCAAGGAAGCAGTTGTATATTTATAATCCTAACACATCTTAGTGCTGTTTTCCTCATCCTTGTTCAGGCTAAATGTAATACTGGAGCTTTGACAAGCTCTAAAAATTGGTCTGGTGGCTGTTCTTCTATTGGCCCACCTCACTAGCTTTAACAATGGATAAAAGAACATTTTGTAACTGAGATTATGATTATCTGGAGCTGGTCATTTTAATTTTTGTTATGCATCATATGGAACATGAGTTGGGGAAAACATGTTTGGGGTAAGCAATTAATAGATGTCATATCCCTGTATCCCATGCCAGGTTCAACCTGTTCATATTCTTATGCCAGCCACTGATCTTACTAGGTCATTCCATTGTAGGATATATGAGAACATCCCGTTGTTAAACATGCCATTGGTCCTCCACATTCAATAGCATTAGGGTTGCAGGACCTCCATAAAAGTGGAAAAACCACAAATATCAAAAAGTGTGTGTGTATGTGTTTGTGGGAAGCGGACCAAAGTATGGTGGGGAGAATCATAGAATCATAGAGTTGGAAGAGACCCCAGGGGCCATTGAGTCCACCCCCTGCTATGCAGGACACTCATCAAAGCATTCCCAACAGATGGCCATCCAGCCTCTGCTTAAAAACCTCCAAAGAAGGAGACTCTAGCACACTCTGAGGTAGCATATTCCACTGCCAGACAGCTCTGACCATCAGGAAGTTCTTCCTGAGGTTCAAGTGGAATCTCGTTTCTTGCAGCTTGAATCCATTGCTCTTTGTCCTAGTCTCTGGAGCGGTAGAGAACAAGCCTGCTCCCTCCTCAACATGACATCCCTTCAAATATTTAAACATGGCTATCATGTCCCCTCTTAACCTTCTCTTCTGCAGACTAAACATACCCAGCTCCCTACACTGTTCCTCCTAGGGCATGGCTTCCAGACCCTTCACCATTTTGATCACCCTCCTCTGGACATGTTCCAGCTTGTCGACATCCTTCCTGAATTGAGGTGCCCAGAACTGGACACAGTATTCCAAATGAGGCCTCACCACTGCAGAATAGAGTGGTACCATTACCTCCCTCGATCTAGACACCATACTCCTATTGATGCAAACAAGAATCACGTTGGCTTTCTTGGCTGCTGCATCACACTGCTGACTCATGTTCAGCTTGTGATCTACCAAAACTCCTAGATCCTTTTCACATGTACTGCTATCCAGCCACACGTCCCCCATCCTATACTTGAACAGGCATCCAAGATCCAAACCAGGGCAGGGAAAGGAGAGGGAAAAGAGGTAGATCAGCATATGTCCCATATGTTCTCTCTCTCTTGTCCTTCTCCTTCCTTGGGTGAGTGGGTGGGGATTGAGAGAGGGTTTGTGGTACTGAGAAATAGGGCTGCAAGTCATCTTTGGGTGGCCAGGCAGCATGTGGTGGAAAGGGAAGAGGACTGGAGCTGCATTTTAAAGGTCTGCATGGCCTGATCAGAGTGGCCAAGAGGAAAAGTTCCCCTGGAACAGAAGAAGTGCCTGTGGCAGGGGGTTGGTGAAAATAACAAATAATCAAATCCATGAAAGTTAAACCCACAAATATGGAGGGCTGACTTTATAACAAATCAAGAATGGAGTGCAAAATCCCATCAAAGTATGCTGGAATGGCTACATGATACCAGCTTGATTATCTTATAGCTACTATGTTTTACTTATGGTGCTTAACTCATTTAATGAATCATTTTCAAAGAGCCACAGTGTCTCATTTTGGTCTTGGGTGAGGTTGGGTGTAATTTCAAGGGCATTGACAAAGCACGCTTATTTTAACATTTAAAATAAGCATTCCTTCTTAGTAACATGTCTTGAAGCAAAATAACATGTCTTGAAGTGAAGGTTAGTAGGAGTTTTTGTGTGTGTATGTGCCAGGCTTGTAGTATGTGTCTGCGTGTGTCAATGCTAAAGGACCCCATGTTTGTTTGTAACAATCAGCTCTGGAACTTTGAAGAAGAACATTGGAACCCCGGTACCCTCAATAGTTCCCCTTTCATTGGTTAATCATTGTTGGCTCTAGGCTCATCTGTGACTATATTTTCATAACTGATTCTAAAGTTACAACTGATTTAACTTTTAAATCCAATAAACTCAGAAATGATTAGTAAATTTATGACCATCTGCATCTACTGCACTAATTTCTGGGACCACCCAAAACATTAAAATAGACACTCAACAATGATGGGTCTATTTAGACATATAATAAATCTTGATCATCAAGAGTCTCAGCTAAATAAAGACATTTTGCTTCCTGATGTTAAGGACAGAATGGCAGCTCCCCCCACCCCACTGCCTATTATACCTACAGCACAGTTGATTAATCTTGTTTCCTACCAGTGATTCATCAGTGTCCTTCACTGCACTTGAAGGCAAGTTAGCTTAGCAGGAACACTCTTATTTTCTAACAGAGGCAAATGACTAGAGGACGGCTGCTGATGCTCCCTATACTACACCTATTGATGGCATTTTCAGGAACACCTTCGCATTGCACTTGTGCGTGTGCTTTTTAAGATTTTTGTACAAGGTGATATTCACTACCTCCTTCTGCAAGCTAGCACCTAGCTAGTGTAATCAATGTTATCTAGGTTAGAGTGTGTCTCCACAGCCAGTTAGTGGCTGAGATAGCATGGAGTGCACTGGGCAGTGTTCAGCCCTGGTTCTGCAGCCTAGAGAAGAGAGAACGGGTCACAACTGTGGATCTCTCATGACTAAATGCAGGTAGACTAGAGATCTGGGAGTGGGTGGGAGATGATATCTTCTCTCTTTTCAGGGGTGTGAAGCTCAGCTAGACATTGCCTAGGTGCCTCTGCCCTCCCCCAACTACTAACTTCATAATAGAAAAGATAATTGGACTGGAGTATAAGCTGAAGGGGCCATGGAAGTGTGCTGAGGGAGTGTCATACTCTATCAAGCTATGGTAGGACATTAGCCAGGATCTTTTCCATGAAGTGACCACTTGGTCCAGCACAATGCTAGATCCAGCCCTGCTGAGAACTTCCAAGTAGGGAAAATATGTGTGAAGTCCTGGCTTTGGTACTAAGGACTATTAAGAGGTTGGATTCACTTACTGTTTTTTTTCTATTATGTTTGTCTGTTCTAACTGGGTTTAGAGACATACCTCTAATCAAAACCATGGCTTCCAGCTATATGCTACTCTTTAAAAATAGGCATTGTAACCTGTATAAATGCCTTGGTATATAGCATTCAAAGGGTTGTTTCAGTGACTATTTTGCCTAGATTTTTAAATAATGAACTAGTTCAGTACCACTTGTCTATGAGTACCTTATTTATATGTACAGCAACTTATCTCTATCTAAAGAGTAATTTTGGGATAACTTCTTGTCATGTGAGGAATTGGCCCTGTGAAAATTTGATGGTTATGAGTTAAGTGAGTGGCCTAAGAGATAGATCAGAATATAATTTTCTTCCAGCATTTAGTTGACATTCAGATCTGCATCCAGTTTTATGCCTTTTTTTTTGCATTACAGTCAGCCTTCCATATTTGTGGGTTTCACTTTTGCAGATTTGATTATTCATGGATTATTTGCTGTCTCCCTATGCCATTTTTAATAGGGACTGCAAGCCTTGTGAGACTGAGAAACTGCGAACAAGGATTGTAGGTCCCTATTAAAAATGGTGTGGGGCAGCAGTGGAGGTGGCAGTCATCTCTACCAGCCACCCACTTCTGCCTTGTGAAGGAACCCTGATGCCTCAAAGGTATCCATGGTGGGTTGAATATGGTGATCATACTTTTTTTTTGTGTTAAATATGTTTTGGGAGGGCCTATTTATTCATGTTTTTTCCACTTTCATGGGGGTCCTGACCCCCTAACCCTAGCAAATGTGGAGGGATGACTGTAAATCACAATCACAGACCTCAAGCCATTCTCAAAATTCAGAAAACTTGGACTCAGCCCTGAAGTATGCAAACTGTATAGGAGACTGTGAACTCTAAGTTTGCAAGATGATGTATATTAAGTTAGACTGGAAGTTCTATTTCATTTTTTACAACTATGGAACAACCCATAGAAAGGAATCTCTTTGTAGATCTCAGATGCAGGATCAAAACTTTCAACTTCTTTTGAGTAAGCCTTTGCTTTGTTACCTCCTTTCCAGTCGAAGTTCACTCTGTTGTACAGATTCCCATGTTATGCACAGATGGAACTTTGGTAAGGTCCATTAAAGTCAAGTTCCTTGTTATAGCAAAACACAGAAGTGATCCATAAAAATATACTCTCTTAATAAAGGTGCAGTTTCTTGTTGGTTACTTGTCTTGCTGGATAAACTAGGACTGAGTCACTCAAATGCTTCTTTAGGAATGGGTAAGAATTCTGTGTGATTTCTTTTATAAGCATTTCTAAAAATAACTTTTGAATATGACGATTAGAGAGAAAGTAGCTGAGTCTTTTAAAAAAAAAAAGCACACAAATGTGCTCATTGTTGTTGTGTGCCTTCCAGTTGTTACTGACTTATCGGGACCCAATGATAGACCTATCACAGGATTTTCTTGGCAAAATGTTCAGAGAGGGTTTGCCATTGCCTTCCACTAAGTCTGGTTTAGAATGTGCATGCAGCCATTTGTGTTGCTGAATTAAGATTGCCATCTCTTTTTCTTTCATTCTGGCAACCAGTTACAACATGGTCCTTTTCACACTTGGAATAGCCATACCTCTTAAATTCATTTACTGGCTGAGAAATTCATGCAGTTCATTTTTAAATAATCTATCAAAATTTGCAAATTTCTTCTTAAAATCAATGGGAAAAATGTTTAAAAAGTAAATAGAGAATATTTAGAACTGAAAATGAAGAGATCCATCCTTAGGGTGTAAAGGAGAATTTCGGGGTTGTTGTGTGTTTTCCCAGTGACATGCTCTACCCAACTGTTTCATTCTCACTCTATGAACAATACACACATATGTGTTATGAGTAGCCAAAACAAACAAAAAAGTGAAGAGAATATATGTGTCATATTTCTTTATGTATTTACTTTGATATTTTCCATTTATATCCTGCCTTTCACTTCAGTACTGGGACTCAAGTCAGCTTACCAAATATTAACACCAGTACAGATTACTAATGGATATAAACATTAGTATGTGCGTTATTTTTTTTAAATCTAGAAAAATAAAACCATTTAAAATGTATTAAAAGACAAGACACAAAAAAATCAACAAAATGGCACATCATAAAAAGGCCACTGTGGTCAATTTGTAAAAGGTTTCTAGAACCGGAATCTAAGTCTACCTGAGGAGGGAGTTCTAAAGCTTAGGAGCAGCCACCAGGAAGCCCCCCTCTCTTTTGTTCTCATCTCTGGGAAGAACTGAAGGAAAGGCCTTTCTAGGACATCTTAGAACCCAGGCAGATTCATACAGTGTTTCAAATAGCCTGGATCTGAATGGGAAAGAAGATGTAGACTCAGGCCCTTTCTGCAACACCCTTCCATCCCGCCATGGGGATGGGAGGATGGGACTGTGACGATGCTTCTGTATGACACTGTCGACATTGTTGTGGTCCCATCTTTCTCCCATCCCCAGGCAGTGCAATTGTGTATTAAATCATTGATGGGGTTTCACTGTCAGTGACAAGCAATTGCACCGCCATCACAGACCTACCTGTCCTGCAGAAGCCGGAGAAGCACAATGGCCGTGCTTCCTGCCCCAGTGCAGCTTGGGAAAGTACTCAGCTGCACGGTGGAAGGAAGAGGCATGGCCATCATGCTCACTTCTGCAGGGAGCCAGGTGGTACAGAGGGGAGTGTTCCCCTCCCAGCAGAGCCAATGCCAGGATCCCCACTGGACACTGCTGCAAAATGGTAGGGTGCAGAAAGGGCCTCACTCTTAAGATTCTCAGTTCTAGAAATCTTAGCAGAACATGCATGAAATTCACCCATGGGCATTTAGGATGGAGATACAAAATATAACTTAAGTGACTTAAGCAATGAACTCTGGACTACAGTAGGCCATTTTCCCCTACCAGTTGCAGTGCTGGTAGATTGTGATTTTTTCACGGTCTCTGGTATGCAAAGTGACATTTGCATTTTCAATGAAGTAGATTTCTTTGCTTGATTATTAGCTAAATTATATGAAAATTGGTTTTTTGTACCTGTTTTCATACAATTTAGGGTGTTTCAATTTGAATCTTCATCTGCTGCCTTTGTTGACATAAATAAGGGCACAGCAATCTGCATAACCAGACACCACAGAGCAAACAGGACAGTTTCATTTTTGCAATGTATAATGAAGTGACTGTCAAAATTCTGTGTACAATGCTGGCTGTGTCAATCATCTTGCAGTCAATGAGGCAGCATGTTATTGACTGAGGCTAGATTTCATTGTAATTTCTTAATACTGAGTGTAGAACCCAATTTAAATATGGATATGGATATATAAATGAATGGAAGATGTTTGTGTGGGAGACAGGGAGAGAGAAGAAGTATTATTTCTGGCATTAAATATGAAATTGAGCTGAATGAAAAAAACGGTGTTTTTTTAATATTATGAAAAATAAAGAAAACAGTGAGCAATTTGGCTCAGATTAAATTATAGTTTTAGGAGAATTCCCAATATGCATCTATGTGGTTCTGCATGACAACTGAAGAACAGAGCATTGCAGAATTAAAAGAAGTTTTCAAAATATGGATTTACTAAAGAGCACTGAACAGCTGCAGAAATCTTTCTTTCCTACTATCCTTCATCTCTCCTTTACTATTCTTGGCATTTGTGGGGACATTAAGGACATAGTGAATGTGATAAGCCTGTAGAGTTCATGGAGTAAAGCCATGGCTGGCCAGCAATGGGATCCATGTGTGCCCGCTGTCACCAACGTGGTGACAAGGGACTGACTGTAACACCACCACACATGTTTTGTTTAAAGATTTAGAAAAAGAAAAAGAAAGACAGGCAGTCTGTGAGCTGATGAAAATGGCCAGGATCTCTGGAGCTGGAGATTTCCTACAGCTTTGGATATTTTTCTTCTAGTAGCTGTGAGAAAGACAACACATTTGGAACGCAATGGAAACACATGGACTGGGTAAGAATTAAGAAGATTAACAGATGGATCTGTTAACCATTTTATGTAAGGAGTCCTGAATTACCTACTAGATAACCTTATTTGGGGAAGGAAGTAAATAAAATTACATTTCTTAGGTCCAGAGAAATCTGTTATCACATTCTCAATCTCTCTCTCTCTCTCTCCCCCCCCCAATTCAGACTAGTGATAGATGATAACCTCCTCAACTCAGTTAGGAACTGGGTTGGCATTAAGATATTTTTTTTTTGGTAAATACTGGAAAACAAAGCCCTCTGTGTTTCCCATAGCTCCCTCCTAGCTTGTAAGGTTTGTGAACACCAGCTGATGGTAGTATCTCTACATAGCCTTTCTTGTATTGCTTCCTAAGAATTGTAATTCCTGGTATCAGACATGGTGAGTATCAGTTGGTTAGTCAACATTCAATTTACAAAGTAAAGATAAACAAGAGTGGGTTTTTAGATGTTGATTGGGGTTTGTGACAGCAACCACATAAAGCATGCAGAAAGTATCAAGTGTCTATCTTCTCAAATAAAGAGGATACTCACATGCTTTCTCTCACATGCTTAGTTAGACAACTGGTCTGGTCCCAGAGCTTGTAGCAACTGACCCAAATTTCAACAGGAAAGAAATAATTTTGCAGTTGACTTTGTAGTTCATGTTGTTTTATAGCAAGGATGGGAACCATGCAACCCTGCAGTTTTTCCCCCCTCACTCTATTTTTATTGAATCATTTAAAATTATATCATTAACGGTGACATGGTTAATTACACTATTGAGGTTCAACATTCAAATCAACAAATCATTATTTCTTCATTATTTCGATCTTTTCTTCATTCTTGTTTCTTCTAACTTCAACAAAATTTCCACTGTTGTCTTCCCTTTCATATTACTTTTGTAGTACATAATTGTATATGTTACACAATTTTTTCTTTTATATATTTACATAATTTTACATACTTTTATTTTTACATAAATCTAAACAACACTAACAAAGAAGCAAATCAAAACAAAACAAAACAAAACAAAAAAAGAAAAAAAATTCTTACTTCCTTTAGTTACTAACCCCTTTGCTTGATGTAACGATCCTATACCTTTTACTTATACTTCCTTCCCGTGTTTCTTTCAACCAAAATCTCTGTATCACCAGTATCGTTCCTCCTACTTGTATATTCCTCGTTATATCACATTTTAACATTCTGCAATCACTTTGTCATTGATTTTCAAAATTCTTTCCCGTTCTTATTTTTACATATAGGTATACATATAGGCATACATACATATAGGTATACATGCTTATATACCTCTACCGGAATGTCTTGGACGCTTATACTTATATAACTTCTTATCCTATACCTTATTTTTACCTAGTTCTATTATTGATTTCAGAGCAACCCTGCAGCTTTTGTTAGACTGCAACTCCTAGCATTTCTTGCCATTGGTTGTGTTTGCATGGACTGCTGAGCCTTGCAGTTCAACAGCAGCTGGACAGGCCACGTATTTCCCAACCTGTTTTAGAGCAAGCAGTGGGAGTTCCATTCCAAGTGAAAGATTTGCCATTACAAGTATACATAGGTTAATGAAACTGATAATGAAGCTGGGCATGGCTTTTTAAATGGAAAACTTGATAACAGAGGAAAAATATCATGAAAAGAATAGGGATAGGTTCCCACACCACAAAAAAGCAGTTCAACATATTTGATGATGAACTTTTTATTCAACTAACAATGTGCAATGTGAAACAACCAGGTCAGTTAAGCCTTGCATAAGTAAATAAACATTTTGAATGTTCTAGGCTTCTTCCAAAATGCATACAGGGATAACTTTTTCTTTTATTAGCCTCCAGTTTTCATATGATTTCCATTTTAGTGACCAAACTTTCAGGTCTATGCATTATTTTATTTTATTTTATTTTATTTTATTTTATTTTATTTTATTTTAATATTCTCCCCTTACTCTGTTTTGTTCCTATGTGTTAAATAAAGGATTCTAGAGGGAATTGCTATTTACCTTGCCTGTTCTAGCCAGGCAGACACAGTGACTCAGCTAGAACTTAATCACATTATTTTCCAACAATGCAGACTTTAGCACATTGTTTATTGCAGACATGCTGCTGCTACCCAGTACCAAAAGTCTCCTTCACCATCCTCCCAGTATTGATGCTGCTAAAAAATTGCCAGCTAGGCAGATGAAGAAGAAAAAAATGGGGGCCTGGGAAATCATAAAAGGATTATTAAAAAGGAGCTTTTTGTCAGAGCCTTTGTTGACTGGAGTATGCCTGTATATGTTTGCCCATGAGCCTAAAATATACAGACTTTACGCTTTTGATCTCTTGAGAGCTGTCTAGCCCCAAAATCTTGCTAAATCTCATTTTGCCTTCTGTTTCAGCAAAGAATGTTGGGGATAAGGTGAGGATTGCACTTAAAGCGAGAATCAAATAATTACAAACTTCAGTGACTTTATTAAGTAAACAGTGCTGCAGAAGAGGATGGGACAACCTCCTTTTTGTTGCTGTGCTGAAGACAGTGTGGGTTGCAAAAATGCAAAACTTAAAACAGTTGGAAATGTCCCTATTGCTTGTTCTGATGACTGGACATCTCATCAGTTTTTATGAGGCATAGCATGGAAACCAG
The DNA here is from genome assembly GCA_948474755.1 of Ctenosaura bakeri. Taxonomy (NCBI): domain Eukaryota; kingdom Metazoa; phylum Chordata; class Lepidosauria; order Squamata; family Iguanidae; genus Ctenosaura; species Ctenosaura bakeri. The sequence goes on along the minus strand of CAOLHI010001102.1, from coordinate 219,491 downwards.
CTTACATATTTGCTATTAAAGGCTAAGTCCATTTCTGCACTGTGCTGATATAGTGCTATTATTCCACTTTCAACATCCTATGGAATCCTGGGGTTTGTAGTTTAGAGAGGGGCATTTAGAATTTTCAGCCAAAGAGCTCTCTGGCTTCAGTAAACTACAATCCCCAGAATTCCACAGGATGTTGAAAGTGGAATTGTAGCACTATAACAGTGTAGTTCAGAAATGGCCTAAAAAGCATCAGTGAAACTTTCTCATGCTATTTGCCACCACATCTGGCCTTTGTTAATATCAAACAAGATCCAGCCACTTAAGGTGGCAGATACTCAGATCTCATCAGAACAGAAGACATCAAATTGCCCATGAATTGTATTATTCTGTTTTTACCACCATAAAGGAATTCTTTTCTGTCTCAGGTATCAACATGTTGTGGGCTTTCTTTGATACATACCATGGCACAGAGGCTAAATGTCCACCATACCTAATAGAGAATATATACCACCATTACAAACTCACTTATACTTCACATGTGAAAATCCCTTTCATAGAGGAAGCAGGGATCACAGGATCTCAGGTCACTGTCAGTTGATTTGTAGGTACCAGGGCAAAGGTGAACAAGGCAAAATGCTTTATTTCATTTGACAAATGCTCACCCATTTCCCCCAAGTTGCTAAATTTACTCTAAGGTCCGAGTTATGGCTGAGCTCATATACAAAAAGCAATGACAACAGACCTATACAATGAGTTCCAAATGGAATGTTAAGCCAGCCACACTAAAGCACTTGCATCCTTCAAAATGGAATTTTGATCTCCTCAGATCTGCTCTGGATCTAGTGAAGCAACAGAGAGTTCAGCATGAAACAGGACAAGCCTGTGCCAGTTCCTACTGTAACTGAATTAGGCATTTCAAATGATATGAATGAAACCTCATTTTGGCTAATTTTGTTGTGCAAACATCTGTTTGCATTTACACATTTTTATGACATGATATCAGGCTGATTGTTCATCTGTTGTATCTCTCCAGCATATGGTACGCACTACAACAAATCGATCAGTTATGTGATCAAAGCATGGGAGTAAACAGTTTCACAGTACTTATAATACCAGGACAGTTTTGCAGAAGTAAACTTTTCCTTTTTGCACTTTAGTTTTTGTTTTTATTACTCTTAGAGGGATTAACCATTGGCTTTCTGTGTATTAAAGAACCTTGCCTTGTCTGTGTGGCTACAACCAGAAGTTTGGATTATACCAAAAATAGACACACACCTTTCTCAGGAAAGGTTTGAGGCCCAGTCACTATAGTCAAAACTCAACTGTCATTTTAGGAAATAAATAGTTGTAGTAATCTTAGAGAGTGTGAGGCCCCTTTTCTTTCTTTTTCTTTTCTTGGGAACTGGTTTCCTTCACTTTGACACTCTGCAGCACTATTATCTGAGAGGTTTTAATTTGAACTGAAAGACAAGACGCCATGTTCTTAGAAAGAATCTAGAAACAGTAACCTTTTATCCAGATGTCTCTTTGTTATTGGGCATATGGCAGCTGCCCAATCATGAAAATAAATCTGTACACATTGTTTATGCTGGATCTTACTTCAGTCATACCTCATTTCTGAGATACACCACTGTGGTCATTGTAAGATAACAACAGGAACATAGACATTGCTATCTCATAATCAACTTGGGAAATTATGCATGGGATAGAGCATACCACAGATATAGATCCCTATCCAAGATGGCAGTGTTGAGGATGACATGGGTGCCATTATTGCAGAAGTGGAAGTGACATTGATTCTTTATATGTCCCAGCTTCATCTAGCCTCTTCTCATGCTCAGGAAGAAGGCACAGGCCCAGCTGAACCTCTGTAAGGTTTGAGAAAAATGGAAGGTGCAACATATGACACACATGCAATCCTGCAAGAGTTCTGTGAACTCTTTAGATATCAAATACCTCAATTTAATGCTTCTCTAAGCTAGTATAAGTGTAATAAATAAATATTAAATATTGTGGTGCAGTAGCAGGCACGTGGGGGTGATATCAATTATCTGTGCCCATTGCAGTCTGGGTTCAGGCCTGAATTCAGGGATTGAATTGGCCTTTGTCAACATAATGGATGACCTTTATCAAGAGAGAAATGGAAGAGTGTGGTCTTGTTGCTCTTTTATTGGCCTTTGATGCCGCTGACCATGGTATCATCCTGACTCAGCTCAGTGGGATAGGACTTGGGGGCCCTTGCACTCAATGGTTCCTACTTCTATCTGTAGGGCAGATTCCAGAGATTAGCATAGGAAGATTGCTTCTTGGTTCCCTGACAACTGTGCTATGGGGCTCTGGGGGAAACCATCTTGTCCCAATGCTGTTTAGTACTAGCATTAAGTTGACATCAGGCAGTTTTGAGTATAGGGTCATCCATATGCTGATAACACACAACTGCATTTCTCTGTTAATTCTGAGAAGGGTGTGGTCATTCAAGTTCTCAATCAGTGTCTAGATACAGTGAACTGAATGAAGGGCAATAAACTGTGGCCAAATCCTAGTGAAGTCTTGTGGGCACGTGGTTCCATGTCTGACAGATAGATAGACTACTTGTTATGAATGGAGTTGTACACACTGTGATGGACACATTTGAAGCCTGGGAGTACTCCTGGATCCACTTTGGTCACTGGAAGCCCAGGCAGCTTACATGGCTCAGATTGCCATTCACCAGCTTGGGTGAGTGTGCCAGTTGCAGCCATTCTTGGACAAGGATTGCTAACCTAAAGTGGTCCAGACACTGGCAACCCCAGGGCTGGACTATTGCAATGTATTCAATGTGAGGTTGCCCTTAATGCTGATCTGGAATCTGTTACTCATAAAGAATGCTTCAGTTAGGCTTCTGAGTTTGGCCATCTACCAGCAGTATACAACTCCTCTCTTGAAAAAAATTGAACTTATCTCTTACTGGGCTAGTTTTAAGGCTTTATTCTAAGTATATAAAACCCTAATGAACTTGGGGCCTGGTTATCTAAGAGGACCACCTTCTCCCTTATAAAGCCACTTGGTCGTTGAGATAATCTACAGAGACCTTCCTGGTAGTGCCACATACTCCTGATGTCTGCTTTGTACTTAGGTATTGTTGCCAAAGAAAAAATTGGTGGTGGCTTCTGCAACTTCAGTGGTTGTGAAGAAAAGGGAATTTCAGCAGGTGTTGCTTGTCACACAACCAGTTAAGAAGCAAGACCTGCTGCAATTCCCTCTTCTACACAATCATTAAAGGTACAAGAACATTCTCCAGTTTTCACTCTGGCAACCCTAGCAGGCATTTGGAGCAGGGGATTCAATGTAGTGGCATCTACTACATGGAATGCTCCTCAAAGAGGACTTCAGCATGCACCAACTGCACCCAACATCCATTTCTTGGACTTCAAAAACAATTTGAGTGTTGTTCTTTTTGTGTTTGTGTCTCTTTTATTGATTTATTCTACTCAGAAGGATATTGACAAGCTGGAATGCATACAGATCAGGATGAACAAATGGTAAATGGCCCAGAAATCATGCCCTATGAGGAGTGGCTTAGGGAGCTCGGTATGTTTAGCCTGGAGAAGAGAAGGTTAAGATGTGACATGATAGCTATGTTAAAATAATTGAAGGGATCCTCATATGGAGGATGCAGCAAGCTTGTTTTCTGCTGCTACAGAGGCAGAGACATGGACCAATGGCTTCAAACTTCAGGAAAGGAGATTTACCCCTAAACATTATGAAGAACTTCCTGATAATAAGAGCAGTTCAACCATGGATTATGTTGCCTTGGAGTGGAGTTTCCTTCTTTGGAGGTTTTTAAACAGAGGCTGGATAACCCTTTGTCAGGAATGATTGATTATGTATTCCTGCATGGCAGGAGGTTGGACTGGATGGCTCTTGTGGTTTCTTCCAGCTCCATGATTCTATGATTCTACTTTGAAATTTTTAGATACAAATGTTGACAAATTTTAAAAAAATTAAATCAAGTGGGGAAATATTTCATCATCTCCTACACTTTCTTCAGAAGCAAAATTAAGCAAGAGCTAGTATCTGGACATAAAATTTAAGATTTCTAAGGAACACATGATGAACGTTGACTATCGTAATCGGTATGCTAAAACAGATAGTTGCCAGTGAGCCACGGCTTCAGTAGAACAGCTCTGATTATCATTGAATGTTCATCTTACTTCTTAACAAGGAAGGATAATCCATGCAAAATCAGTTGGCAATGTACCCTGAAATTCTCAAGCCATGTTCTAGGGCATTCCAGCATCACTATCATATCTAAATAAGACACTCCTATTCTTTCAAACGATCAGAAAACCTCAATTTGGGTGGATAATTTTTTTGAAAATTTTCCTTATGTTGCAAAATTGTGATTCTCATTAACTACAACCAGCATAGCCAACAATGATAGATCATGGAAACTGCAGTCCTGTAACATCTGGAGGGTCACATGTTCTCCGTCTGTGATCAGCGTAACAATGGAATAACAGTGGGCCAGGTGGGACACAGCAGAATATAACCAGTATCTTGAAATAATTCAAACTTCATGTTGGGCTGCATTGTGTTTTGCTATTGCTATTACATTGTGCATTGTGCTATTTATAGGAGTGTTAATATTGTTTTTTTGAAAATACTCAAGTGATTTATACACTATGTGTTAGCTAAAAGGGGCAGCAAAAGTTGAAGATATATTTTCTGATAAAATTACAATGAAATAAATAAATAAATTACATGCTTAGGTTGTTGTGGGTTTTCCAAGCTTTGAGGCCACGTTCTATCAGTATTTTCTTCTGACATTTTGCCTGCACCTGTGGCTGGCATCTCTGAAGATGCCAGCCACAGATGCAGGCAAATCATCAGGAGAAAATACTAATAGAACACAGCCTCAAAGCCCAGAAAACCCAGAACAACCTATAGATTCTGGCCATGAAAGCCTTTGACTTTACATCAAATTACATGCTGTTAGAAGCAACTGTTCAGGTAAACTGTTCAGAACAAGCATGATGTAGTAGACAGAGTGTATACTTAGCAGACTTCATTATTCAAGTTTATCTTGCAGAGTGCTAGTTGGTTAGCTACCATTGCCAGTTTGTAGCTTCTTATATGGGCAATCATGGTAGTTAGCTGGGTGGAGCCACTCAAAATAATCCCTGCAAACACTGGTGCTGCTATGTGTTTCCCAGACTCCTAGTTACAGCAAATACTACAGCAGGTTTCTCAATTTTTGGAGACGCCAATTCTTAGAAACCCCTATGGCACTACCTTTCCGTGGTGGTGGGATTTCTTGCTCCCATGAGGCAAGCTAACAGTAGCAGTGTTGCTAGTAGGTTCTCCCATATCAGACAGGTTTTTAGTAAGGAGCCAGACTAAATATGCCAAACAGCTACTGGGCAGTAGCAGTAGTAGTGTGCATATGTGTGTGGGGACACTGGTGGAGGATCTTTCAGAGACAACAGCAGTGGCACCATAGCTAACACTTGTTAGTACTGCATGGAAGAAGGCAATAGTAAACTACTCCAATGATCTCTCTGGCTGAGAAGTCTAAATGTCCCTCCCTAAACTGCAAACCCCAGGACTCCGTAGGATGTTGAAAGTGGAATAATAGCAATATAACAGAGTAGAATGGAAAGACCCACAATCCTGAGTCTGTAAGACCTGTTGCTGATTTGGATGTCTTTCATATATAGGGTCACCATAAGTTGAAGTCAACTTGACAGTGTTTAGTAACAAATTCTCAGAAGCATCCCTAGCCCAATAAAGCTCTGATCTAAATGCAATTGTAATAATTTGTAGACTTGGAACAGTTTGCATTATTATCAATCAGCTATTTTGCTCTTGACTGTATCTGGAGGTCTGGCCCTACCATTAGGCTCAGTGAAGCAACAGCCAAAAGTAGCAATTGCTGAAGGATGTAGAAGGGGTTGAGCTGTGTGCCACTTGAACTCCTCTGTTCCTCCTAAGCGATCCTACTGCCTTGAGACATAGTGGGAGGTGCAGTCCCATTCCTGTGGTTGAAATACAATTCAGCTGCTCTGCTTAAGTCAAATTAGTATCTTATGATTAACTGTAAGATACACGATAGGAAACAAAAAAGATAAGGACTATAATAGAACCTTAACAGAATTCTTTCTTTTTTAGGGAAACATCCATTGTGGAGGGGAAAGGGGGGGGATGTGCCTAAAAAAGCCCCATGGTGTACATTATAACAACAAAATGCCTGAGTTGATATGAAGCAATCACCTGAGGCAAACCAAAACCATGCATTTCCCCTCCTGCAGCTAAACAGCAGAGTACTGTGGGGAGACAAGGGCCCTTTTATTTTCATTCTTTTGGCTAACCCAAAATTTCTTCTATTTCTCATTGACCTTTTGAAAATAGAGCCAGCTATCCTGAGGGGGAAATTGTGCCTTTTCTTACCACCCTTAGCTATCTTTATATAGCCACATGTTATTGGACAAGTTATGGTAGCATTCTTGCTTCTGGTCGGAAATGGAAGGGGTTCAAATATTAAATCCTACCAGGGGAATATTTGATGGTGAAAGACATTCTGTACTGAAATTCTGATCCATAGGTCTGTGTCCTCCTCTGAGCAGGCTAATTAGCTGAGAAGTCTGTGGCCATGCTGATTGGGTAATGCTGGAAACAATGTCACCAGAAAGTAATTTTTCTGATCTAATCTGTAGATAATACTCATTAATCTCTCAGTGGGCTTAGGTATTTATTTTTATTTGCCTATCTACATGATTTACATTCCATATTCATCACTACTTCTAAGCAAAATATCAACATTTTCTGTAGTTCTGCCCACTCATCTGAAAAGTGAAGACAGACAAAGGTGGTTTCACACTACACAGTTATAGTGCTGTGAGTCCATGACATTTTGACATGACTGCCAGGACATTTTATGGAATCCTAGGGTGTGCAGTTCAGGGAGAGGTCTGTAGAATTCTCAGCCAGAGACCTCCTCCAGTGTGTCATTAGACTACAAACCCTGGAACTCCATAGGAAGCAACCATGGCAGTTAAAGTGGAATAATAACACTACAGTTGTAAAGTATGTAAGGGACCCAAATGAGGGCGCTCAATTCTATATCCTCTGCCGACCTCATGCAGTGGTTTCTTGGAATCCTAGAGACATGAGGGGTTGGGAAGGGACCCCATAAAATAAATGTTGTGCTGGTGGACTAAAGTCCCTTAGTACCACCTTCTGTAATTGGGTGGGGAGATAAGCGTGGAATCACTGGAAAAAGAAATCATAACTCTAAACCATAACACTGAGAGCTTGTCTAGTAGGAAGACATGGCTAATGGTACTGAATACTACTGAGAAATCCAATAGAATCAAGAAGAATTGCATCAGCATCCCAAAACTTTGCTCAAGAAAGAAGTTGGTTGTTGTTATAATGGGTTAATGTGGTGTAGTGGTTTGAGTGTTGGACTGCAACTCTGGAAACCAAGGTTTAAATCCCCACTCAGCCATGGAAGCACACTGGAAGACCTTGGCAAGTTACATTCTCTTCCTTGTAAACTACAAATCCCAGAATTCCACAGGATGTTGAAAGTGGAACAATAGCACCATAACAGTATAGGGTGGAAATGCACTTAGATGGATCTTATTAATTCAATGGGTCTACTTTAGATAGGACTAGGAACAGAATTCAGGTTCTTCTTCTTGTTGTTGTTATTATTCTTAGTGGAGCTTACATGCTATTTTTTAAAAAAGACCTTGTCTTTTTCCCTTAGTAACACTGGATAATTTAAAACATGGCCCCTCTCCCTCCTTTCTTTCCCACTGCTACAATGACTCAGCGTGTACCAGTGAGATCATGGTCACCATGACCTGGAAGGAGTTTGATGAACAAGACCCGTTTTGGAAGGTGAGCAGACTTCCAGTCAGCCAAAGGCCCCTTCTATCCACATTGCTAAGAAAGGCATTGGGCTTGAGCTTTGCTGAAGGACCATTTAAAACTAACTGGGATAGTAGGGATGAGGATAAATATTTAGCTTGTATCCACAAAGAAAGCCTATAAAACACCACCTAATGAGGATATTTGTTAATTTTTAGGTCACTGTATTTTTTTTCAGGTCAGTAATCCAATATGTCACAGTCTCCTACGTTGCATATACTGTAAGATAAAGAAATATTATTAGCCTCATTCCACACTGAGAGTCTTATAATAGTGGGATTAGGTCTGTGTTACTTTTTAAAAAAGTATTATGAATTAACTAAACCCAGGCCTTGTAATGTATTGCTGAGTTGAAATTATGATCTAAAGCTAGAGGTAGACAACTGTGGCTCTCTAGATGTTTTTAGAGTATAGCTGTCATCATCTCTCACTTCTGACTATGGTGACTAGGGATGCTGGGAGTTGCTGTCCAAAAGTGTTTGGAGGATTGCATGATTCCTGCCCCAGATTTGAAGTATTCATTCAGGTTCACAAAAATACCCATACCAGAAGTGAGCACAGATACTATTGCAAGGCATCCTCATCATCGTAATTGTATCCCACTTTTGTACAAGCAACCAGTCCCTTCATACTATTGGGAAATTGTTTCTTTGGGAAAACCATGTTAGTCAGGCTGGGTATGAGGATGGAAAAACAGAATGAGAAATAACACTTTGAGACTATGCAAAATCTTTGCTGTTTTCTGAGCAAAAACTCCTCCCACGCATTTTTATGCAGAGTGAGGCCATTTCCACATTACGCTGTTATAGTGGTATTATTCCACTTTCAACATCCTATGGAATCCTTGGGTCTGCAGTTTGCGGAGAGGAGGCTTTAGAATTCTCAGCCAGAGAGATCTTTGGCCTCAATTTACTACAAACTCAGAATTCCACGGGATGTTAAAAGTGGAACAATAGCACTATGACAGTCCCGAGTCTCAAACTACAGAGATTCTTAGTCACCTGGGATTCTCCTTGTCAGTGTTTTCTGAAATTCCAGACACCATTTTGTAACCATTTCCCCCACATTTTTAAAATATTCTTTTTGTGGCATCTCTGACTCTATTCTTTTCTTATACATGTTCAGCATTTTTTTTAAAGCTTTCATGGTTCATATATTCATAGGTTCATTCAGATCCTACATTGAAGGTATATAGGGAGAGATGAGACCACGAGGCTCAGTTGTGCCACACCTTTACCTGAGTCACTAGGAAAGGGTATAAGCAGAATGGATGCAATTCTACTTCTTTCAGTGTACTAATTTCTAGTATATTCCCATTTTCTTAGACTTGAACCAAAAGAATCTGTACTGGGCTGGTTATGAATGCTGACTTTTTTTCATTTAGGGAAAAGCTCAATTTTACTCTGAAGAACTTCAACACAAAACTTCCCACACAATAAATGGAATGAAAATATAGAAATTTTGTGTAGGTATATAAAAGTCAAATACATATCTCAACATCTAGCATCTAAATCACTAGTGCAGTTCATCTAGTAAAGTTGCAAAAAATAATAAAATAAATAAAAGACAAGAGATACGGCTGAATCCCAGAGGTCTGTTGCTGATTCCTTTGTGTTTCGTGCATCTTGCTCATGGGTTCCTCTTCGCTAAAGAAAAACTGGTCTGCTTTCAAGTGACAGTATCACTGGTTGTGCTTTGATGAATGTGGGAGCATTGTTCTCACAGTGGAAGGAATTCTTCTTGGACCTCTTGGGATAGAATCATAGAATCGTAGAATTGGAAGAGACCCCAGAGGCCATCCAGCCACCTGCTATGCATGGATGCCTCCTACCTGCAAGCTATAGGTGTTTTGACTACAGTGTCACCCTTTTCTTCTTTGTCTGGTTCTGTCTGTCTGTAAAGAAGAAAAAGGACAAGAGATTGTGGGCTGTTTTGTTGCTGCTATGGGATTCAAACCCTTAGATATACAGAACTGTGGAATTTGTGGCTAAAGGTGCCAGCTGCTTTACAACATGCCAGGGTGGTCTGTGCTAGGCTAGTTCTTCTGGCTGCTTCTGAGGAAAGTGGAGTGAGGTTGGGGGTGTTGTGTATGGAGACATGTATACTGGACTGGGTAAAGTCATGGATTTTGGAGCCGTTTTCATGTGTTGATGGGTGCCTTCTCTGTATGTCAATGTGGGGACATCATTTATGAGTGATCTCATGAGCAGTAGCCAGCTTAGTAAGGCTGCCTTGGAAGCATCTCTCAGTGTTGCTGGCAGCACAAGTTTTCATGGGCTCCAGTGCACTTATGTTACAAATGTCTTTTTCTCTTAGGTGCCACTGGATTTACTTTTTATGCTGAAACTAACACGGCTATTTCTTTAAATTCTACTACTACATATTGACACTTGTTTATATAGCAATTGTGCATTTCTCACTTTGTTGCTGGTAGGTCATGACTGCACTAGCAATCATAGTTGGACTATGACTGCCTTTTGTCTCTTTTTCAGCTGGTGACAGCTTACAACATGGCCAGAGGGAACACCAGTTTTCCAGTTATGATTTGAGAAGACACTGTAGGTAAGGTTGCATTTTTTAAAAAAGTCCTAGAAATAGAGGATGCATTCTCATAGTTAAGGGCCAACCAGCTAGAAAGCTAAAAACCAATCCTAGACTATTTTCAGCTTTGTTTTCTTGGATGCCAAAGCCACGACTTTGTGTCTGCCTTTTTCAAGGCCCGGTGCCTTCCTCTCATTCTTTCCAATGAGAGGTAAACAGCTGGGGGTTCTGCCAATTCAGTTAAGAATGCTCATACACAGATTATATAATGAGACAGGAATGTAGCCCCCTGAAGCCTAGACCTGCAATCTAATCTGCTATTTAGTGGCCCCCAAAGATTCTTGAAACCTTTGTGGAGAGCTCTTCCCCCTGCTCTCTTCTGCGCTCTCCAGTCTCTCTCTACACTTTCCCCCTCTGTTTTTCTTTCCTCTTTGGCTTTCCTTCTCTGTATTGTTTTAAGTTGGTGGCTGGGCTGTGTGCCAGATTAAATTTCATCTGCTTCTCCTCCTCCTCCTTCTCCCCCCCACCCCCAAATCTTCCCCAGAAGTGATACTGTTTACTTTCTCTGCTCCTTTTCTGAATGTCTTTGTACACATTGCAAGGGATATAATCACCAGCTGTGGAGAGCTTTGTGAAATGTTAACTTATTCCTCAATACCCTAGGGCTAGTGAGTGTTTTTATACACACACACATACGTGTATGTGTGTGTGTATGTGTGTTTCTAATCTGAAATGAAACAACTGTTTCTTTAAAAGACATCAACACATTTGTTTCATTCCAGTGTGATTTAAAAAAAACTGGTTTCTCCTTCAGGTGGAATGTGTGTGTGTGTGTCTATCTGTGTGTGTTCTCTTTATGTCTGCAGCCAAAGGGTGCTCCATGTGGACGCGTGTAAGCATATAAGGAGCCCATTGTCTCCCTTCTGGAAAAAAAATCCTTAGAAACAATAAGGAGGAGAAGAAAGATTAAAGTTTAAAAGTGTTTCCCTCCTCCTTTTCCTCTTTGGTGGGTGAAAGGGAGGTCAAGCTGGGCCCATTGACCTTTGCCCTGTGACCTCTGTGAACTAAAGGCAAGCCTTTGAAGTTGTAAAGTGCCCGCGAAGAAAAGGAAAACCAAACAAGCGGCTGGCTTTTCCCTTCCACTGTCTAAACCGAGTTGGCAGATGCCTGAAAGAAGATGACATAGTACCATGGTGGGCAAGAGAGGGACTTCTTGCACTGACCTCCCACCTATCCCAGCATGTTGTTAATTGGCACTGGGAGATGCCCACACACTTGGAGGGAGATGAGGAAAGGGGGATGACAAATCCTCCATTTCCCTTTTCTTCTTCCTTGCCCTTTTGTCATCTCTGTGTCACTGTGGGGTAGTGCTTTGAACTCTCTGGCTTTGGTAAAATGGGCACAAAGCAATAATGCAAAGGGAATGGAACCTAAATGGTCTGTGCAGAGTTAAGATTAGAAAAAAGCTATGCATGGGAAAAGATTTGTTAGATCACCACATCTTTCCTGTTGCTGGACAGATAGGCTTGTCACTTATTTACCTGAACTGATGCTGTCACATGCATGACCCCTGCTGGTAATACATGGAAAGGTATCTCTGTATGATTTTGGATTCTTCTTGCTTTTCACTTGCTTCATTTGACTCTTTAATAAAAATTTAATTTTATTATTTGTTTGTCAAAGCTATGGAAAAGGGAGTATGGGTGGGGGGCAAAATCCACCAAATGATGTTCTCACTGCACAGCAGCTTTTCTAGTGAATTCTTCTCCAGTTTTTACATGTCATAGTTCTGATTAGGGTTAATTTTATTTTAAACTTAAAGATACTTTTCTTAACCTCCATAATGTCATTATTCCAGGAATATCACATTGTGCAACTAAATGCAAAAAGCTGATAACAGTTAATGTGGGGGAGGATGAATGGGATAAGAATGATGGAAAACAGTTTCCGGGAACCAGTCTGCAGGATGTAATGTCAACCCTATGCATAGGGAGATGGCTTTCTGGGAATCCCTATAAGTAAACAGGAACTAAATTATCAGTGATAATGGGACCTGCTAACTACCATCAAGCAACCATCAACCAGCAAGGTTCTATGAGAAACTAGGAAACAGAGTGTGGAGAGCAAAGTTAGCATTTATAGTACAGCATCAGCATTCCATACATAACTTGATGGATAAGCCTGTATAAATATACATAGTCTCTTGCAGATAATAAAGGATAATGCCTCATGTAATCATTTATTGGGTTGTGTCATATTGTACGTTATCTTTGTGAAAGCCTGTAGTTCATTCCTGTGTCTTCTGTGGTCCCAAATTCCACTATTGTTGAAGAAAGTGATGTGATCCATTCCCTGCTGATGACAATAGAAGGGTAACAATCAATACAAGTGTGGTGTAGTGGTCTGAGCATTGGAGTCCAGGATTTGATTCCTGGCTCAGCCATAAATTCTCACCAGGTTACCTTGGGCAAGTCACACACTCTCAGCCCCCAGAAAACCACAGGATAGATCTGTCTTAGGATCATAACTCAGAAGTGACTCAAAGGCACACAACAATAACAACAACAACAACAACAACAACAACAGAGAGATTGCTCTTTGTTTTATAGTGTTATTCTTATGACTAGGACTAATGAATGGAAAAGTAATGCTTTTTTAATAGTACTCCTAGAATCCCCAAGTTAGTATTACCACACACACGCATACACATACACACAGAAAACTTTTCCAAACTCTCACTAGCAGTACTGCTAACATTCTTTCTGGATTTTAGAACTTTTATATGTGGACTGCCAGGATGGCAACCCAACTTGCTTCTCAACTTGCCAAAATTCCATCATGTGACTGTGCCCTCTCATTTTTAAGTCTAGTTTAGATGGGTTGTGGGCTTGCTTTCTGTCAGTGTCTGTTCAGGAGAGAGGCCCTGGCCGTGTCCATGTTTGGGTAGCATTCCCCTGACTTGTTAAACATGCTATTCTGGAGAATGCCCGTCATTTTCAAATGAGCAAGAAGCCTTTCCCCTACTATACACCTCATCTCAGTTGTTTTTGGTGGTGATCTGTAAGATTCTCTGTTGCAGTAGCTGGCTGTCCTCTGTTTGAATTACCGGTATTATTGGGAACAATTTGTTGGTGAAATAATGTTCCTATATTTGGTAGAAATCTGCTGAATACTCCTCCTTTCTTCCACCCCAAAATTGAGAGATATTTAGCTGTTTTTCCTGGTGGGCATGCAAAGTCCTTAAAATTGTAAGGGATTTGGCTGCTTATTTTAGTTTATGTGGCTGAGATTTTATCTTTAATTTATTTGATTGATATCATGTTTTCTTTCAAAACTGAGACTTAAGACAATTAAAATATAAAGAAATTAAAACATTTTACAAAGAAAAGTACGACCATTTTAAAACAGGCTTGCATTCCTTACCACAAGGACATCTAATGGTGAGTGTCTTTGGGGATCATGTGTAGCACCATGGATAGATCCTTCAGAAGTTCAGATTAAAACTCAGAGCAGATTGGCCACCTCAATGAAATGGAAGTCACTGGATGCCACTGAGGGTGGCCATTTTGTAAAGAATGCCCATAGGAATGATGCTGTGTCATCACAGGGCTCCCATAGGAATTCAGGCTAAAACACTGCTGGGAGGCTTCAATAAATCTTTGCCACTCCTATGAGAGTAAACTGACAAGACTTTTTGTAAAGTGTGATAAAGAAAAAAGAAAGAAAAACTTTGGCTGCTTTGTCTGAAATAACCCACATCTCTGCATTCCTCTGAACATTTCTGAGAAATTTGCCTGCCTCTATTTTTGGGACATATTCTGTTTCTTTTTCCCCTTCCCCAAATGTGGACAAAGACTTTGTTGCCCTATCTATCTGTCTGTCTGTCTGTCTGTCCGTCCGTCCGTCCGTCCGTCCGTCCATCCATCCATCCATCCATCCATCCATTTTCTATTTCCTGTCTTTCTTCCCAAGAGTTCGAGGCAATATACATGGCTCTTTCTCTCTCCATTTTATTCTTACAGAAATCCTATAATGTGGGTCAAGCTGAGACAGTGACTAGCCTAAGTCACCTAGGGGGTGTGGGGGCTTGAACTTGGATCTCTAAAGTCCCAGCACAACAGTCTAACCACTATGCTTAATATAGCTTTAGTGTTTGCTGTCATATAATAATATAATGCAATATCTGAGACTGGAGAGTAGAAATAAAAATGTGGACATCTATCAAAACAATTGAGGTTTGAAAGCTAGAAGGGATTGAAAACACTTGGGAGATGTACATGTAAGAAATGATCTCAGTAACTGGGGCAGCCAGACTGATCCTAACAGAAATTCCAGAAGGAGAAATATGGATGAAGGTGGTGGTGTGGAATCAAAGGCATAAGTAGAAAATGGTGAGTGGCTGGCTAGACAGCAGACGTGCCAAGAAGGATTTAGAATGTGTGGTGGATACAAAATGAGACTTTCTGAACACTGTGATGCTGTGGCAGAAAAGGTCAGTGGCATTTTATGCTGCATTAATAGATGTTTCATATCCAGACTTGGGAAGTCAAAGTGAGCTAATCCTATTGTTAAAAGAGACATTCCCAGACTGAAATATTGTTTACAGTTTGGAGTACTAAAAAGACAGACAGAAAATTACAAAGAGGATGAAGGAAGGCACATAAGCCTTCTCGGATGACAAGAAGGAGGAGTCTGTGGCCTTCCAGATGTTGTGGGACTCTAACTCCCATCACCCCCAACCAGCAATGCCAGTGCTCAGGGTTATGGAAGTTAAAATTATGCCAGTGTTCAGGATAATAGAGTCAGAAATTCTCCACCCTTTTCTTACAAGCAAGAACTGAAAGAAATGGTTATCATTAAGTTATGGAAATGAAATTACAGAGGGAACACATGGAACAAACAGTTATTAAATATTTAATTGCTCAGTGAGGTGAGGAAAGGTTTTAAACTTCAGGTGAGCAGAATTAGGTGTAACATTAAATAAAACTCTCTAACTTTATGGCTGAATGGTACACCTGACCAACTGTGAGTAGCTTTACAAATGTATTCTGTGAATCTACTTATTGAGGGCTACATTTCATGTTGCCTTTATTTCTTTTAGCACAAATGGACTAGCATATTTGGGGCTTTATTCTAATTAATATTCACTTGGATGCTGTGTGTTTTGGTGTTGTGTTATCTTGACTTCATTTAAGGGCTGCCAGATCTCTTTCAGTTCTTTAAGCAAATTGTCTTTTACTCTGCACAGTCTAGGTATTGGATTCTTTTGGGGTGGGTGGAGGTGAAACTAGCTCACAGCAGCCCAAGAAATATACTGTCACAATGACTGTTAAAAATGAATAATATAGCTGTACAGTTGTGTGGCGACTGGGGATGGGGGGCGACTCGCCCCAAGCAGCAATGTTTTTGGGGCGTCCTGGCTTGTAGCCATGCCCCTGCATGCCCTGGTCACACCCCCACGTGCCTTGGCCATGCCCCCATGCACTGCGGCCATGTCCCTCACGCCGTAACCCTATCCCCTTCCACCCACCCCTCCACACACTCCAAGCTCTGCCACTGTAGCTGTAGAGTCTGGTGGCATTTAATTTTAACTAGCTGAGATCACACACTATACAGCATACTATTATACTGTTATAGCAAACTAAGGCTTCAGGATGGATAAATGTTTCAGATGTCCTCAAAAGGCACCCCCACCTCCCAAAATAGGTCTTTGGCATTTCTGGAGCAATGTGCACAGCATCAGATAGATGATACCATCATATATGAAAAGAAACAGTTTGGTTCATATCATAGTAGTTTTGGGTGTTCTTTTCTGAAAGCAGGATTTCATTCAGAGGTGGCTGAAAGGAGATTCACCATGGACAGAGGTAGTCTTGGGAGACAAAACAAAGGCAGCAGTGCTAGGGTACTGAGCCTCTAATATGTGCCACACTCTCATCAGTTGGGAACGGCATTTTAGTTCTCTTTGAGGATTGCCCTCCATTGGGGCCAGGGCTAGGGTATATGGTTACAAGGATAGACACATTTGAGCAAGCTTTCAAGGATTATTCCTGGAGTGTTTAAGGACAAGCTCAAACTTGCCTTGAAAATAATGCTGATTATTTAAAGCTTCTGAGGGATAGCAGAAAGGATCAGATGGCAGAGGGAGGGGTAGTATGGGTGGGAGTGAAGGGGTATATGAAAATAGGGCACTTAATTCTCTGGTCTTTACCATATGCTATAATAGAATATGGGTGGGGAATGAACAGGGAAGGAGCTGTCAAGGCAGCAAAGGCAAACAGTTTAAGACCACTGACCATCAAGTTATTACTTTAACTTAGTGAACAACAGACCGAAGATCACCTGTTAATCTCCCTGTTAATAGATTTTTCAGCATCAGAGAAGGGCTGTAATAAATATTGTGGAGTCAGAGGTGATTTTTAAACAGACCAAACACTTCATACTATATACATACTCGTACAAAGGGAACTTCTGAGCCATACTTAATGTATCTTTTTCCTATGCATCTTTTATAATCAGAAAAAAAACCCTGCCATTCTCATATGATTTCATTGACCTCATTGGAACCTCTTGCCTGGGACTCACAGTCATTGTTACCAGTATCAGCATAATTGTGATAATAACACAGTATGTCAAAAATAAAGCATCGTTCCCCTGATTAGAAAGCACATGCTGTGTGAGCTAGATAGGTAGGATGATCATAACCAAAAGTCAACAATTGTTTTAACTGTGGTAAAACCCAGCTAATGAAATGACAGGAATTATCAATCATATCCTTATTGCATCAGGCCACTGGTACTGCAGTTTAGTCAATTAATGTGCCTCTGAAGGCTCAATTAATACGTGATCCATGTGGCATGGTAATTAACAGGAAGCTGAACTATGGAAATCTCCCTGGCTTAGCTTTAGAAGTAGATTAAACAAATTTGTGGAGAACCATTTATGGCTTTTAGTGAGGATGGCCACATTTAATTAGCTTTCCTGTTGGTGGAACAATTCCAACAACAAATTGGGAAGTAGCATGATTTTCAGTGACAGTTTCTTTTTTCTTCTCCTCCGTCCCCAAATTTGCCTTAATGGTGAAGAGACCCTTTGGAACAGAGTTACTGAGGTAGGGGGTTGCAGGAAGGCAGAAGAATAAATGAGAATTTTGCCCTCCCTCCATTTTTTTGATGGGAAAACTCTGTTATCAGAGCAAAAATAGTTTGTGCACATAAAGTCTCCAGGTTGGGATACAATATTATCATCCTCATCCTCACCACCACCACCACCACCACCACCGCATCTACACTAGTAATAAGCTTAATTCCCCAAGTGTCAATCCCCTTGGCAGCTAAAAAAGATGTGAGCACAGTGTTGGAACTGATGGTGAGCTTGGACTTTGTAGAGATATTCAAAGAGATAGCCACGTTGGTCTATTCAGTAGAGGAAGGAGAAGGGGGCAAAGTCTTATGGAACCTTTAGAACTAGCTGGTTTATTTTCTCATGAACATTTGTCAATTACAGTACAGTCCACTTCCTTGGGAGAACTGAAGGGATATAATTTTTAAACCTCAGGCATAGTTATGTAGTTGTGCTACAACTGTGTTAACTGTCTGGGATACCTAACCCAAAATGATGTATCTCCATTAATACATCCATTAATACATAACACATACATCTGAGAAGGTGGCTTGTAACCCATGGAAGTTCATGCTTAAATAAATTAATTAGTTAGTTTGATAGGTGTCACAAAACTCTCTTACTTTTTAGAGGTAATTCATTATAGGTTGTCTTTACTACCACCACCACTGCCCTCTCCAGTAAGTCATTATAATTAACCTTAAACTGTTATTTTATTTTTTATAATGTGTTGCATTACTTATTATGTAATATGTACTATTTGACTGCTTTTAAAATAAACAAACATTCCTCCTTTTAGCTCATTCATACCCCTAGTTGCCTAAGACAGAATAACTGTGACAGGGAACTATGTTACTTGTAACCTGTTATTTCAGAACTCTGGGCTGGTGATCTTGGTGGCAATGGCTGGGGCAAGGACACATCTTTCTCTTCAGAGATTGCCCTAAAAAGGGTATGTTTAAAAGCTTGTTCTTTCCCATGGCCATTTTGATAAGATCTCTGTCTTCCTGCTGATATTATGGCTTATCTGATAGTATGCATCCCTTTGCTCAAGTTATTCAGCAATATTTTCTCATTGCTCATTTTCATATCTTTGACCTTAGTTATTCCTCATATCATTTTAACTTCTACAAAGAATGGGTCTACTACCATGACGAAGATATGGCAATAAAACTGCCCATATATATTTGTTTGGAAAAAAAAAATGAGGAGGAAGTTCTCTGTGATGCTGTTTAGACCCCTACTCCATTTTAAAAATCTGTTTAATTTCTCCCAATTTCTTTTATGTTCCTAATTTTGTATTTTCCCAGACCTTTCTTAACTTCTCTCCCTCCTACGTTCTTCTGTTATCCCAAAATAATTGATAAATGAGGGCATTTTGAATATTTTCATTTTGCCAGTAAATCTCTTTGTTCATTCCTAAGATGATTCATTTCATCAGAAATGATTAGATATCATATCATGATATGTTACTGTAATATGTCAATTTCTTAGAATTTTCTCAGTGACTCATCTATAGTCTTTCAGTGCTTGGCTATCTCTACCTGCTCAGCAAGTTTTAAATGTTCCAAGTGTTTCTACTCTGACTGTTTGCATGAGAGCCTGTAATGAATTACTATAAATGATGCAGAAAAAAATCCCTATATTTGCAAGTCACATATGTTAACAGCCCATTATAAAAGTATGTACCAGTCCTCTGGGATAGGAAGTCATTTTTGTGGTTGTAAAGCACATTTAAGCATTTGAATTTAGGAAAAAACTCATCAAGGGTCTATTTAATTAGAGATGCACGAATCAGTTTGTTTCCAGTCTCTGTATGTTTCCAAAACATTTGTGTTCATAAATTCATTCCGTCCTGTTTCCACATTATTTTGTGATTTTTCTTAAAAGCTGGATGAAAGTATATATTCTTATATGTGTATTTTGAATTAATTTTATCACTAAAGAACACATTTAGAAATGTGTTTGGTCCCAATGTACTTATTTCAAAATGTAATTTAACTAAAACTCAACTTTTGAATAATTTAGACTTTTTTTTTAAACAGAGAAGCATTTCATAAAAGTCAAAGAAATGAAAAATTTAAAAACAGCAACTATTTTCTAGTCTTCATATTAATCTAGAAGGTACACAGCTGGTCAAATTAGAATTCACAAGGATAAATTTTCTTGTTTCCCCATACAGAAGCAGATACTATTGGTGAAAATATACATTTGATGTTCATAATCCTTTTGTAGATCCTAAGTCCTACAACTCCAATAGTTCATGCTATCTATAACAAAGAATGGCAAACAGCTTTGGAACCATACCTACTTTTAACAGTAGAAACACTGACACCAGTGTTTTTACTTTAGGAATAATTAGGTATAGTGTTGGGAGTGGCAACCTTTGTATGCTTAATTGACTGGCTAGTTAGTTTGCATGCTTATTATAGGCATAGAAAGGACTGCCTAGAGTAAACTTCCTCTTGTTTGGTCAACACTCACTTACCCTCGCATGTTCTCTTCCTCTTTCCTCTTTTGTTCTTCAACTTCCTTGCAAGCATGTGCTTTCCGATTCTCTGGCAAGCATGTGAGTTCTTCTTTTCATCTTACCTTTCTTCAAGAATTTGAACCTGTGTAAACTATGCACAAGATTATGTGAGTAAATCCCTTTTACATATTTTTAACCAAACTGTTCTTGTTTATTTTGAGCTAGATTAAGTGTGTCTGGAGTAGAGATGATAAAGTGGAACTGGTAATTTGTTTAACTTCTGCCTGTGCATTACAAAATACTCTGCTGGTTGGGAGACTAAAAATCTCTCAGTTCCCCAACAGATCCAACCCACCATACACATATATAAAAAGTTAAATCTGGATGGTACGTTGTGTACTATATATGAATGTTTTCCATTGAGAATTTTTAACAAGCTTGAAGTAGGTTTGTAATGTTTTTACAGGACCCCAGTATATATTAATTTGGAGAGCTATCTGAACACCATTATTTCAGGAAATGTTTAATTTTATCATTTTCTCTTGATGATAATGATGCTATGTCTTCCAGCTTTTTTCCTTTTTCAGCAAATCTGGCCTGTACACAGATCTCTCAAGTGTACAATGTTGATATTTATTAAGGTCAGCTTGTACAATCACCTGGAATTCATAGGTTGGGCAAGTCCCATTGCCATCATTTCTGTTATGGAACAAGAGTGGTTGTGTGAACCAGACTAATGTTGGCTTCTGATCTGAGAGCCCATTGATATTCAGTGCATTTGTGTCAGATATTGAAGAGTTCTTCACTTTCTGTCATTCCTTCCAACACTTTGATGGGACCAAAAAGTAATATTTTGTAATTTCAGAGGTGGGAAAAAGAAAAACCTACTTGTTTGGAATTGTGTTTTTGTTCAGTGACTAATCATTACCTAGTAACTTCCTGTTTTAATTAGGTGTTAGCATTTTTGACTATCAACTTTGTTCTTGTTTCTCTCTATGGCTGTCTCCACATCAGGGCTGCTGAGCCAGTGCTTTTCTAGAATTAGTTGGGAGCAAAATTAACATGGAGATTCCATGCCGTGCTTTAATGCAACACTATATTATCCAGGAATGCCCTTCCCTGTGTTTGCAGTCTTCTTATAATGATAGAGGAGCAGCAAAAAGAGGGAATTTCAGCAATTTTCCAGTGGGAAATTTTGAGGATGGTGTGTGTGAAATGATGGAGTGCTTTTCTCACCTCCATCACTGTTGATCACCATGTTTAATTCCCCATCAGCACCTAGGAATGATACTTCACCACAAGATGACAGTGCCTGTTCATGGCTCTGATGTTGGCAAGGAATGAATCCGTTCCAGGTTATAGTTCTTCCTTTAGAGGAGTTAACCAAGGTGCTGAACCCTCTACCCAGAATAGGTTCAGAACTTTGGATAGGTTCCTCAAAGTTTGGACTAAGGTCTTGAGTAGATTCCTCACTCCACTGATCAGCCAAAACAACAACATAGAGTTCTACTGAGGGTCATTGTGGGGAATTAAAACAGGGTGACTAATAGCATGTGGACATTGGAAAGAGAAGAACATCTTCCTTTCTATTGCTAAAGGGCAGCAATAGAACGCCTTTTTCATGAAATAAACAAAGGGGAAATCTCCTACACATAGCCCATTCTCCTGTGAACTCTTTTCTATCCAGATATGATCATAAGAGAGTCCTATTCAGTGATGAATTCTGACATCTTCTATTGAATGCTTGCTACTTACACTAATCAGGCATTTAGCGGTGAAGAGCCCCTTAATAACCTCTTCAATAGCATCTCTTATTTGCCCCAATCACCTTGCAGTTTCCAAAAAATCCCTTAGGGATTCCTAACACACAAATGCCACTGAATTGTTAGATTCAAAAGGGATTGAGACCAAATAAATAAATGGTTTTCTATATAACCAAGAAACTATATCAGGACCTTATATGAGTCATTATTATTCTTAGAGCATACTTTTATCTTCTGATTCACACTGAGGGGGAAAAATCTGAGCAAAGATCACATTTATCTCATGGGAGGTCCATGATAAACCATCCTGTAATATTCCAGTAAAATCAGTCATCTCTACTGAAGGATATTGTTTTTCAAATGGTAATACAAGATGTTTGTTTATTATGTTTTGTGCTTATTGAGCTGTAAAACAGGAAATATTGTTAGAGTGTGATAAGGAGCAGTTCAGATATAAATATCTCCACTAGGAAGCCCATAGTGGAAAGATAGATTGGAAGACACATGGAAATTATCCCAGGTATTTCCCACAAGGACAAGTCGTTGTAACAGACTTCAGATGCCAAATTTACCTGGAGTGGCGGGATTCCTATCATTGCAAATAAACAAGAACTGGAGACTTCTAAGTTCACATTTGCACTACATGACTCTCCTCACTAGGAGCCCATTTGTATGACTGGATTTAGGCAGAACACTGCCTAGGAAATGCTTTTCTCCTTAAGATTTATGTGAGCAAAGCCAGTGTGGTTTAGAGCAGGAGTGGCCTCCTTCTTGCCTCCAGATGCTATCTAATCTCATCAACCCTAACCAGCACAGCTGATGGTGGGGGATAATGAAAGTTGTAATCCGGCAATATTTGGAGGGTCACAGGTTGCCTACTTCCACTGTAAGAGCATGGAATGCATAACATGTGGAAAAGCCACAGCTACAAAACTGTGCATTTATAGGAGGGAGCTAGGGTGAACCCTCAAAGGGTGAAGTTTCTGCATTTCTTTGTGGTCACAAGATATATTCTAGTTGCTATATGTTCACAAAATGCCCTAATGTGATTACATTCAGGAAGTGTTTTGGATAAGCCATGTATGCCTCTTTGCTTACCAGGAAATGACATTTTCATAAGGTCGATTGACTTCAAGACCATTGAGAAGGAAGCACACTCCAGCAGGACTCATTCCTCTCAGAAATGGCCATGTGAAAATGTGAATGCAATAACAGTAATAGAGCTTTCATGCCTAGGAAACCTGATAAGGCAAGGCTCCCCATTCACAAAAGTCCTGCAATCGCATTCAGCTGAACACAGTTATAATGAACCCAGCAGCCCTTTGCACTCAGAGAGCAAAGGTTTCTGATGTGACCAGGTACATGGGGATGTTTGGAGAATGGAGCATGCCTGCATGTTTGTTTCCCTTGCAGCACTTTAGTTGCTCAGGCATCCTGCCTGAACAGGATTGGAATCTCTTGGAAGTCATTTCTTCCCAGTTTGTAAGCTATGAGGAGACATTCCAATGGGTGCAAGCAGGAATGGGTTCAGACATAGTGAGGTTCTAACTCAGGAGCTGGCAGCTTTCAGAGGTCTGGAAAATGCCTCTGTCAGGCCACAGATGCCATGTCTTCCCCTATGTTCCCATTTTAAAAACAAAACAAAACAGGCCTCTCATGTCTTATAGGGACCACTGGGAGTAATTTTGCCATGTTTTCCAGATCGCTTTGACATAATTTAGACCAGTGGTTCCCAAACTTTGGTCCTTCAGCTGTCTTAAGCCCTTTTTGCATGGTGTTCGCCATGTGAAAGGGCCACTGGAGCATTGCGCAATTGAGAGGAGCTGTCCACATGATGTCATCATAATTGTGCGATGCTGCCAGGGTGAGCAGGCACTGATCGCACACTATTTCATTTTCAGCTTCTAACTGAGAATGGTGCGTGCATGTGCATCGCTCCAGGGCCCCACATGCACTTACAGTGCATGTGGAGCCTCCGGAGCTGCGGCGCTTGCTCTTCCTGCCCCAGCACAGCCTGGGAAAATCCCAGGCTGCACTATGGAAGGAAGAGGAGGAGCCCTCACGGTGCCTGCTCGCTAGCAGACAGCAGCTGCGGAAGTGAAGCAGTGAGGATGTGAAAGCCTCTCGCAAGAGGCTGCTCGCGTGATCCCTGCACCCCAGCGCCGCAAAAAGGTAAGGTGTGAAAAGGGCCTTAAACTTCATCTCCCAGGAGTCCCAGCCAATTTGGCCAACAGTCAGGAATTCTGAGAGCTGATGTCCAAAACATCTGGAAGGCCAAATACTGATTTAGACTATGATCTTTATCACACTACGCTATGCTGTTATAGCACTGTTCCAGATTAATTGCCATGGCAATACCAGGTGGAATCTTGGGATCTGCAGTTTAGGGAGGAGCATTTAGAATTCTCAATCAGTGAGCTCTTGGGCCTTGCTAAACTACAAACCCCAGAATTCCACAGGATGTTGCCATGTCAAATTAAGGTGGAATATATTGCTATAACAGTGTGGTATGCTAAGGATCTAAGAAGGGCTTTTTATCAAACCCCAAAATGACCCCTTCTGGTTTGGAAAAAAGCTTTTGTGAGCATAAAACATGAGGGAGGGCATCCTGTTTGAGGACTGGGGGTTCAAATGCCTCCAGGCCAGGACAATGAGCCTTTGATTGTCAAGGCAAGGGAAGGAAATCTCAGAACAAGAACACTGGCTTGAAATGACTTAAAAAAGAAAGAAAAAGAAGAAGAATACCTGTTGACCTCCAGTGATGCAAGTGACACTCTAGACTCTTCAAGATATCTACCTGGCCACCTCCTTTTTTCCCTGTTCCTCTTCTCAAAGTTTCTGAAACTGCGTCCAGAAGGAAGGCTTAGCAGGATGGTACAAGAGGATTTTGTAGCCTGACCGCAAAATGAAAAAGTCAAAAATGGAAAGATTGCAGAGTAGGGGGAGGAAAAGAAAGGAAAGATAAGGAAAGGAAAGGAAAGGAGAAATATGGGGTTCTACACATAGGCAGAAAAAGGGAAATGCACAGATATATGATGGGTGACACCTGGCTTGACCACAATGCATGTGAGAGAGATCTAGGAGTTTTAATAGATCATAAGCTGAACATAAATCAACGGTGTGATGATATAGAGGACTGAGAAACCTTGTTTTCTGCTGCTACAGAGACTAGGATACGGAGCACTTCAGACTGCAGGAAAAAAAGATTCCATGTAAACATTAGAAAGAACTTCCTGACAGTAGGAGCAGTTTGCCAGTGGAATACGCTGCCTCAGAGTTTGGTGGAATCTCCTTTTGAGGTTTTTAAATAAAGGTCGGATGGCTATCTGTCAGGAGCGCTTTGATGGTGTATTCCTGCATGGTGGGAGGCTAGACTCAATGGCCCTTGTGGTCTCTTCCAGCTCTATGATTCTATGAGTTCTGTGTACCTAGTGAGAGGTACTTGTTACCCTGATTTCTGGGGTCCCATGAGGGACACCTCAATGTGCTCAAAATAATAGGGAATGGGAATTAGCAAGAGCATAAGCTATAGCAATGCAAGAGGCAGGGCAATCTAGCAAGATCTTGAACCCAATGTTTACGGGGTCAGGCCGAGTCAATGAGCAAACAGAAGTAAACAATAATTGTTTTTTTTTATTTTGAAATACAGTCAAAACGTATGTATGCAATCACTCACACAGACCTAATCAAAGAAAGGTAGGAGTTTGATAGAGGGTTCTGAGAGGGATTTCTCAGGGGAGATACTACACCTGATCCTGAAGCCCGGGTAGTCAGAAGAAAAGTCAGTTGGAGCGGAGATTCTCAGCAAGTGGAAGCTGAGGGGAAGGCTTGGCGAATGGAGCAGCAGCAAGGCGGGATGGAAGCCAGGAGCGATCCGAAGAAGCACTCAAAATCAGGGGGTCTTATAGGGGGAAATGTGCCTGTAGGCTAGTCCGTTCCTGGGGAAAACAATGGGTTTCGGGCTGGAGACAAAGCCTCCAAAAGGTCACTATTTAGCATGATTGAATTATGACAGAGTTGTCAATAGCGCAGACAGTATGCAAATGGGGAGTGCATGACAGTTGGATATTTGGCTCATCAAGCTGGCTGCTTGGGGCAGGGGATCTTTTGTACGCTGTGTGCATACATAATATAGTTTTAAAGTGTACTTGCCTGGAGGTCTCCTGAAGCTGCAGCCCGGCAATTACTGGCCTGCCTGGATTCATTTTGTATTGTTCCATTATTTTCGGCTGTGCCCATGTGCGTGCTTGTCCGGGGGCCTTGCAAGCACATGGAGAGGAATGGTTTGGGATGTCTAATTTCTTGATATCAATGATATCTAATATACCACAGGCCTGGACTAGAAACTACAGTAACATACTGGTTGATTTGTGTAACCCAGTGACAATGAATTTGGAAGCCTTTCTTTTTGCTTGGAAAATTTTAGTTGGGTGGATTACAGCTTCCATATGTTAAAATCAATGCTTGCAAAAAGTGCCAAACCCAACAAAATTTGGTTTGTTCTTCTTTTCTGTTCAAACTTGATCAGAGCTAGAAAGTTCTCCTTGGTTGGACAATAGCTCCCCTGTGTTGTTAAAAATAGTCCTCTAAAGATAATAAAAGTGCACTGGAGAGAGTTTGAGGGTTCTCCTACCCCTAATCTGACAATAGCTTGACAATGTTCAGCCAGATAATTGTTTTAATTTTAATTTTGTAAACTATGTGCTTTGTTGTTTTAACGACATACTCTGAGTAACTGTTGTTGACCCTCAATGTAGCAAGCTGGATGATGTCAGCGGGGCCTATCTTATCCAGAGCCACTCTCTGTAACATTACCAGAGGTCTCTAGATCTCAGGATTTGGCCTGGAAATATCAAGCCTGTGGTGCGCTTAACAGGCCATAAAGCACTGTTTGTTTGTTGTTTGTTTGCTTGTTTAAATGAATTAGGGCACTTTCATAATTTAAGTCCCTAATATGCACTTTATTTAGTTGATACGTAAATCTGGCAATGAATTGACCTTAGTGGACATGCTCCTCAAGTCATGGAGAGTGTAGGCTAAAGGCTGTTTCTTCGTTAAAGTAGAGTCAAAATGACACACTTCCTTACAGTCAAGCTGTGGTTTTCATTCTGTAATCCAATTGTTGCTGGACTCCAATTTCCATCAAGCCCATCTAAAATGACAAATGGTGAGACTGCAGATGGCAGGAGATGGCATTGAAGGATATCCAGAGGGCCACGGATTTCTCACCTCTACTCTGTATGAAGTCTTGTTATGCCATTCAGACACCAAAAACAGTAGCTGCCTTTAAGGTTTCTAGCTGTTAGGGCATGGGTCCAAGTTTCCAGTTTTTAGGAGTCATCTCCAGCTTTGTGGGGCTTAGTTGTGGGTAAGAGGAAAGGGCTCTGCAAATCTCCAGCACAGTTAGGAGAACAGCAGCATGGTACAGTTTGCAAGAATTAATTGATTTGTTGCTGCGACTTGCAGAGACTCTCCAGAATGTCTATGTATTGACTTAACTTCATCTTTTCCTCCCAGTTGTTATGGCATCAAGGCTCACACCCTGTTCTGCTCTACATCCACTTTCTCACTAGAAGTGGATATGCTAGATTAAATGTGGCATGTTCCATCTCCCTCAGTAGGCAGGAAGAAATGATTTCCCCTCATTTCACCTTGATCTGGGAACAACCTCTTCAGCTAGGATTTCTCTCTTATTTTCCAAATAGGAAAATACATTCTCTCTCTCTCAATCTCTTTCTCCCTCTCTCTGAGTTTGAATGACAAGCTGTGAACAACTGTGGTAAGTGCTTAATGCATAACATTTAATGAAACCACCAGGGGCTGTTTCTAGGTCTCAGGTTTTGGTCCAGAAACTGCACAGCCAAGGATGATCCTGGCACCTCTAGCCTTTATCTATCCAGCCCCATTGGTTCTGCATGAAGTTTCTTGGTTTACCCAGGAGGTTATGGGAGGTCACATACAATCTTAGACCAGTTCCCTCTCCTTCTTTGGGCCCCAGGCTACGGAGAACCGAACAGCAGGCTGGTTTCATCCTCTTCAGCCTAATAAGTGACAGCTCCTGCTGGCTGTGTTCGTATGCTTGTACGCTGCTCTCTGTTGCCAGCAATTCCTGGCACTGCAAAGTCAGCCAGCATGTGCAGGCCAGAGTTGTGGATGTTTGTTTGTTTCTTTGTTTGTTGGAGTAGCAGTCCAACCAACTCCAACAAACAAAGGTGGGCGTACTCTGAAACCAATCCATACATTCCTTTAAACTGTGGTAAAGGCTGCACTAGCATAGTGGAAATCACAGAGGTGAAATGGAATTGTTTTGTGGGTAGGCAAACATACAGGAGAAGCAGATTTGTTTCGATATTCCAAGATGCAGATGGATTTGCCTGAAAATCTCTCTCCCCTCCATGTAGAAACATAGACCTGTCCTTTTCCTGCTTCATGCATTCATAGGTGTTTTCAGGTGTGTGCCATTTGGGAGTGGGTTAGATTAACTTTGAAAGTAGGGAGTCAAACGACAAGCATTTTGAAGCAAGCTTTCCAGGTCATCCCACCCATAAAGAGTTCTATATTATATAGGTCCATAATGCAGCATTAAATAACATGTGGGATTCATGGTGGTGGGGTGTGTGTGTGTTTCTTTGACACTGCCTTCCTACTCATTGAAATGATCTGTGATCATCATAAGGGGGACTCTGCCTTATAAAGTAATCATCAGGATCTTTCTTACTCCTCATTTTAGGAGAACATGCTTTGTTCCAGTACTGAGAAACTCATTTCCAGATGTGAATCACACTGTCCTTTCCCTGTGGTTGGGATGAGAAGAATACAATTAAAGTGATGAATGAATTAATGAGAATAATTGAAATAACAATGGTCGGGAATCTCTTTTGTTCACTGGGAGTGAGTCAGCACAGGGACCCCCAGCTGTGAGTCCTTTTCTGATGTTAGCCACAGACATTACAGCAGGAATACATACAGTTAGGAGTGGACTTCTTTGTGCTTTGTTTATTGTTTTGGGTTTTATACTTGTAATGGAGAAGTCTTGAAGGGGACTTAGGAGGAGATTTTTCTGTCATGAGTTATCCATTCCAGACCAAACGTCTCTTCTGCAAATGATTCTA
Organism: Ctenosaura bakeri; assembly: GCA_948474755.1. Classification (NCBI taxonomy): domain Eukaryota; kingdom Metazoa; phylum Chordata; class Lepidosauria; order Squamata; family Iguanidae; genus Ctenosaura; species Ctenosaura bakeri. Next base: position 190,578 of record CAOLHI010001102.1, on the reverse strand, counting down.
CTTCTTTGTAAAGGAATCATCCTTCCTGGCCCTTAAGATCACCCTTGTTTATGTCCCTCATGAGATTTCACCCATATGGGGGCAGAGTCAGTATCATAATGGCAACGATAGCATCACTATACATTTGGGTCCTCCCCTTTTTTGGAGCAGAGGCAGCAGCAGTAACCATGGTGGTATTAGCAGTAGTAGCCATTTGTTGTTATAGGTCTTAAAGTGGACCCTAACTTAGGGTGATTGTATCATAGAGTTTTCTTCTCCCAAGGTCACCTTGTAGGTTTTCATGGATGAGTAAGGCTTTAAATTCCCAGAATCCTAGTCCAGCATTCAAACTCCTTCTCTATGCTGTCTCACAATATTCATACTAGTAGTAATAGAAGCAGTAGTTTGGAAAATTATTAGGGGAATGAGACCACATGACATTTCTCTGGAGTAGCTTTAACAAGGAGCTGGGTGTGAATAGAATCAAGAGGTCATGTGGAAAGGATAGACAATAAGTGAATTAGGAAAAGGCTGCAATTGTTAAAGCAAGGATGTGAACAGGCAAAAGGGGCAGTATGGATGAAGGATACAAATAAATGCGATGAATAATGTTAATTATACCACTGAGGCCATATACAAAAGCCAAGGAGGAAGAAGAGAGAAGGCCTTAGTACAGTATGCCAGGTGAGAGGGTTTGGAGCTCGTTAGGGTGAGTTCAAGGTGGTATGGTAATGTAGCCTGATCAGACTGCAGAGGAGAAAGGGGAAAACATAAATTTCAGGTAAGCAGAGCTGACTAGGTTCTTTGGATTTCTCTCAAGGTATTCAGCAATCAAAGAGTGGCAAAAAAAAAAATGGAGTGAGTGATTAGTGAGATGAATAGTTTATGGTGCTAATGAGTAGCAAGTCAATACTTGAGGGTATGAAGCAGATGGAGGCAGAAACTGTAGCATTTGGGGAGTGAACAATTAAAAAGGGATGACACAATGCCTCTGAGAAAGTCATAGCATCGATAGACTTGCTCAACTCAGGAGCAAGAGTCACAACAGGAGAAAGTGGAGAATGTTCAGTGTTGAAAGCAGCAAGTTGATAGTTGGAGAGGGGAAGGTCCACAGTCATGACACAGGTAGTTCTTAGAGAACACACAATGAGACATGGCAATGGACTGTGGTATCTCTCCAGGTTTTCAGGCCAAAGGAGGAAGTTTGAAAGAGGATGAGGAAGGCCATGGGGTCGATGAGGTTATCAGCACATGAGATGAAGTTATTAAGGAACAAACAAGGAGTGTTATCAGACAGAAAGATGGAAAGCTATTTGTCATTTTCAGATAAGAAAACTGAAGTTGAGGTTCTGTAGCATGGCCGGGGGAGTGGAGATGAACTAGTGAGTCCTGAAAATGGATCAGGAGCGGGAGATGGAAAGAAGAATATGGCAAGAATGCCATCTCTATCACTGCAACTGTCCGAATAGCGTATATGTGAAAAGAGTAGTGGAAGCAGTTTGGTGAGGGCACAAAGAAAGGAAAAACTACAGAGGTATGACTGCAAAAGAAACACAACAGAATGAGATGATAGCAGTAGCACAGAAAAGTGGCTGAAACATACAACAAAAGCATTGAAGCTAAGAATGGAAGAGATTGGTTGGAAGCTCCCAAGAAAGAGCCAAGCACAAGAGAAGGCAGAAGATTGGGGAAGAATGGTCAGAAGGTGTGGCTCCCCAGATGGAGCAGTAGATCTTCAGAAGTGAAACATCCTTTCACGTTCATGCCTTTCAAGAGTTCCTTTGACTAAGAGAAAGCTAATGAAAGCAGAGTAGAGCTACACTCCCTTGTCCAAAGCAGCTGGGAATACTCACGATGCACAAGAGAGGGATTCTAACAATAGCTAAGCAAAACCAGTGCATGCCTACTTGGACATACTACTACCACTACTGCTAAAATGGCATCAATAGTTTTGGTTGTGACTCAACCAAAGACCTGCTATCTGTCCCTTCTTTGTTAGGAGTATTAGTCACTGACAATGTGTTTGACAATGAAACTCTTCATAGTGGCTGAGATCTTGCATCAGAAGATTTAACATTCCACACAGGCAAAACTATAGTATGTCTGCCCTCTCCCTTACTGCAGGATTCCCCTTCCATTGGTGGGGTTTGCCCCATGGACATTTAGTGACTTGTGGAATGTGGGAGGTACCAGAGGAATGCCTGGCTTCGTGTGTATAACTAGACACACAACAACAACATCCTTTGGGACCTTTGGAAGACCCTAGGAGGTCTTGAAGAATGCCTTTGTTGTTCTGTCTCTGGTTATAGGCCCATAGCCAGATGTTTGTCTAATGCCTCCTGCTCTCCAACACCCATTAAATGACCATGGGGGGTGGGTGCAGGTTCAGGAGGAAGGTGAGTCCTGCAGGAGTTCAGGTTGTTGTATGAGCAAGGTACTGAATTTCTCCCTCCACAAAGACTGAAAAGGTTCATTTTACAGACATAACTTTAAGTTGTGGCTATGTATATCAGTAACAGGATGCTAGCCAATAGGTTACTTAAAACACAAGGTTGTTATAAAGGAACACTGCAGAATAGCTAAAATATTTCATTTTGTTTCATACAGAAGTCATAGCAATAGGGAACTCTGCTTTGGTGTTCAAAAAAAAGCATACAGTTGCTATGCTCAATAACACTGGCCTATTATTGTCATAAATAAAACTGTAAGTGGGCTTTTATTTCTGAAGGAAAAAAACCCTGGAAATTTTGGTGAGCCAGGAAAAGAAGGAAATGCCAGGGGAAGACAAGCAGTCTGCAACAGCAGAGTCCCACTGAGTGCAAGAGGTATGACTGTATAGTATGTAAAATGTCTGACTAGGGAAATAACATACACACAGGGTTGGTGTGATAGCCTGTGAAGTTGTGAAAAATTGGTTCGAGTGCAGGCCAAGCTATAGCATCTGTAGGACATTAGCCATTCACTTAACCTCTCTGCACTTACATTACCGATAGGCAAAAAACTGAGCTAATAATAACTACAGGGGTGCTCTGAGGATGACTGCATTAAACAGCAGTAAGTGCTAGGATTCCTCAATAAAGAGCTGCATGAGCATCCTTGGCAATTACCAGCAACATACATCTTTGAAGGCCATGTAAGGATTCCATTAGCCTTCCTGGACTGTTTTGATTCCAACAGCTGTCCCGCCTGTGGCTTTGAGAGCTCAGTAAATATGTCAGTTGTTCAAGCAATTGCTTCAAGAGCATGTGGCCCTTTAAGTTTCCTTGGTTTATACTGGGGAATATTACCAAGTGGTGGGATTATGCTCCTGCTTTCCTCTTTGTAATGGAGAGACAAACCTCAGCAAGGCATGTTTTTAATAACCAGTTGTTACTCAACATGTCATAAGAATTTAATTCAAAACACCTAATAAGACAATGGGCCTGTAGTAGTGTGCTTTTACAAAACCGTTAAAGGGACAACTGAAAATTAAATGTAAATGCACTGTCTCCCTGTGTGAGAGGGAAAACGCTACATACAGACTGTGCTTAATATAAACACAGGGAGGATCTGAACCTTTAAATGCAAGGGCTCCTAGGTGTTTCCAGACAGATGGCTCCCATTGCTAATAAAATCATGGCTCTTCCACTGTAAACCATAAGTGGAATTGCAATTGACTTTCCACATTATCTGGCAGCTTATCTGTACATACATTCCACAGTGATCCCTGCATACCAATGACCTTAGCACTAGTTTCCTGTCTTTTTAAAGGGTGTGGTTTTTGAAATGGCTAGTGAATTACTGGGCAGGTGAAGATATCATTTGCAACTCTGCATATGTTCACTATACGTTTTTGTGGGCAACAGCATTTTAATTGCCTGATTTTCTTTCACCAGTATTTTAGGTTGTATTAAAGCCCTTTCCAGCCAGTATGTAGATTTTGAAACAACTTGGAACAAATTGGTGAAATGCCCCAGGTGGAAGAGTGTGCCTCTCATGCTGGTGTCTGTACAGCCCTCTCATGCTAAAACAAAATATATATATGAAAAAAAAAAAAAAATTAAAGTGGATCTCATTCACCATAATTTATCAAGGAGGCCATTGCTGGAAAAAAGGTTTTAAACTGATTGTTTTTCTTTTTAAAAAAATAGCGTTAGAACATTGTAAGGGTATTATAACCTTGTAATGCTGTAAAACTTTTTCTTTGAAGTGGTTTTATAGGAGTATATTGCTATCAATAACAATAATAGACAAAGTATGTAAATGTGTGTATGTGTATGACTGTCTTTCTATCTTCAGCATAATTTCAAAATTGTGAAACCCAGCCACCTCAAATTTCTCATGTATACTCTGGGGACCCTGGAAGGTATGTATCCTGGGGTTATATTTTTAAAAAGGACCAATGGATTCTAGTTAATTAAAACTGAGGCCTTGCAATGTATTCAGCAAAATCTGGAACTGAACTGGGCCAACTCAGACCATGCCATCAAATCATCTCTGGATTTGTCCAGATTGCTTTGTAATGATTTGACAATCTGGATGGTAAATGAAAAGCAGGCAATATGTCTGTTGGAAAACAGCACTGCTTAAGGAAGACGCTGGGTATGGAGAAGCACAGAGGAGCAAGGACTTTGTTTTTTAGCAGCTATATTTTCCAATGTGGGACAAAAATCTTATCAGCAACCCTGTCCTGAATCTTAGTACTTTGTGTGTGTATTCTTTGGCTCATTTCCACTTCTAACAGCATAGATTTCGAAATAATTTTGTTGATTATTGTGGTAGTTTTGGATGTATCATAGCTTCTGTATGTATGTGCCTTTCCTTCTAATTTACTTTTAGTATCCAAAGCCTGATCTCTCTTTCTTAACTCAATCTCATCCTTCATACTCTTTATATCTGGTGTTTACTGGTGTGTGTACATGCAAGTGTGTGTATACTGCTGCTGCCGCCGCCGCCGTCATTCTTCTTCTTCTTCTTCTTCTTCTTCTTCTTCTTCTTCTTCTTCTTCTTCTTCTTCTTCTTCTTCTTAGTCTTGGCACTTCCCTTATGGCTTTCCTCCCAATTTGACTGTGGTATTTTAGGTAAGGCTTAGTTTTGATTTCAGTCGTTGAGTACATAGCAAGCAGAAGCCCAACAGTCTAAAAAAGAGTTAAAACATATGCTTGAGCAGAGAGCAAACAAGCTCCATCCACCTGTAGGCTCTCCACTTGATCAGATGCTCTCCTTTTCAAACTACTGCAGTGGGTCTCAAACTGTGGGGTGGGACCCTGTGGGGGCACAATACCTGCTCAAGGGAGGAGCACAAGAAAAGTCAATCTGCAAATACAATAAATGTGAAAAAGAAGAGCAGGCCTCTTTGTGGTATGTATGTATGTATATATGTGTGCATGCACCCTTGAGGACTGACTCGTTTCTTTAGAAGAGCAGTGCAAAGCGTCATCCCTTATGCCTTCCTTCGACTCAGACAAAGCAAAAATTGGTTTCTCTTTTCAAATGCTTTTTCCAGTCAGCTTCTCTCAATATTCCATGGTTGGCGCAGCAGGCGCATGCCCCTTTGTGACCATGAGGCTGTTTCTCAGGTGGAGGGAAAGGGAAGTGAAGAGAGGAGGTGGAGAGCATGAGAACTCAGTCTTAAGATGCAGGATGCATACAGTATGAGGGGCCTGTGTGGGAGAAAGAGACATAGGATAGGGCGTGGAGGACATGATGTGGAACAGAGGGGGCACAACATCCTCATGTAGATGTAAAGGGGGTCGCAGGGGTAAAACGTCTGGGAATAGGTGAACTACACTGTGATAATGGGGCTTCCCATTATCTAGACTTAGCTAAAAGGGGGACACTTCCCTCTTCAGGTAAACCAAGGGTTAATAAGGTGTTGGGATTAGATTACATTTTAGTGTGTGGTCAGCATCATAGGTCATGTGGGTCACCATTATAGGTCACAGGGTAAGACTTGACCAATCAAAAAGGAAAGAGGTGAGCATCTTCAGGATGCTTCCAGATGGTTCCAAGGAGAAGTTAAAAAACTTCTTGCGAGGCCATGTGGAAGAGATAACAAAGGGATAAAAAAGAGACAACAACCAAGGAACCTCCTGGAGGGGGATTCTGTGCCAGTAGCAGGCTGCAGGCCATAGGCCTAGCCTCCTGGTTTCTTCCTTGTGGAACATCTAAGCTATGAACAACTGTGAGTAATTAGAAATAGTTATCTAGTCGCGTTAGGGACTTTTCTGTTATTTTGGAGGCTGGCTGATCTAAAGAATGTATCTGTGCTTTTATATCTGTTCTTTTGTAACTACTTGTAACTAAGCGTGCCTGGGAGGAGGGAGCTTCCCATGTGTGGTAATTTGCCTTGTTTATTTGCATACCTTTAATAAATACTTTCTGTAAAAGACCCTGTTTCTCTCCTTCACACTCCAAGCTAGGTAGACTGGCGGGAAAGGAAGATCCTTAAGCTTAGGGATGTACGTGGTTGGACAGAGTCTCACTGTACTGTCTAAGTGTCCAGATAATTCATAATTCAGTGGGTGGTGGCAGCGAAGATGAATTAACAGCTAAAATTCATAACAGGTTGGAATATATGTCCCAGCAGCACATGGGGACTTTCCAGCTTCACACTGTGTTCTAAATGAATTGAGTGACATTGGGAGGGGTGGGTCTGGTCTGCTTGCTCTGCTTATGTGTTCATTTTATCCCCTTAAACAATGCTTAAAGATTATGAACTTAATGCTTAAAGAAAGAGTAGGGCTAGTTAGAAAACTTTATATTACAGCATACAGTAAAAGTCAATAGCATAAAATCCATTGGATATCTAGGACCAAAGTTTGGCAGCCTAAGTCCTCTTAGAATGGGGAGGGGGGGTAGCATGACCAGATTTCATAGACATACGCAAAAAAAGGTTATATCCATTTTAAGGGAAAATTTAAAAGATGGTTAGCACAAGTACCCGAGGACCTATCTACCAATATATGGCAAATTTACTCCCCTCTGCCATATAAGCTAGCACATTTCTAAATTTCATGTATCCATGTAAAACACAAACTCACAAATCCCCAAAGTTATGGCCACATAGGTGGAGGGGGGCTTGTGCAACCATAAAAAAAATCTGTCTGCAGCGTGTACTAACACTTTTACAAACAAAGGTGCCTTTCACACTGGATGGTTTTAATGCTATTGTTGTTGTGTGCCTTCCAGTCATTTCCAACTTATGGCAACCCTAAGGCAAATCTATCATGGGGATTTCTAGAGCTGAGAGTGTGTGACATGCCTAAAACCACCCAGTGGGTTTCCATGTCTGAGCAGGGAACTGAACTCTGGTCTCCAGTGTCATAGTTCAACACTCAAACCACTACACTATGCTGGCTCCCCTTTAACTGCCCTGGCAGCATCCTATGGAAACCTGAGGTGACAGCTTTGGGAAGGATATTCAGAATTCTCTCCCAGAGAACTCTAGAGCCTGTTGCTGTGGCAGTTTAAGTGAAATGTAGTGCTACAGTTGTGTAGTGTGAACAGATCCTAGGTTAATCTCCCTAGATATTAAACTGGAGGTTCATTCCTTTGCAGAGCCGCTAAACAATGCAGGATCCACAGCTCTTCAGTTCAGGAAGAAAATTCTTATTGTGTGGTATGTTAGGGGAAGTGTATGAGAAGCATGAAATGCTGAAAGACCATAGGATGAGGAGAATGGAAGAAGATTAAAAACAAGAGAGAAAGAAAAGAACTGAAAGGTAGGAGTGAGAAAAGCGCTAAGAGAAGGAGAAAAGGCACAGGGAGAGGGGACTGGGTTTTCTAATCCAGGTGAAACTGGTACTTCTCCTAGTAACATTATCATGGTATCTTGCATATTGAAAAAAATTTTTTTAATAGTGATGAAGTTGCATGGCCAGTTAGGTCTGCTGATATTACTGTAGGCAAATAAAGTCAACTCAGAGTGAGGGTAGAAAGGCAGTGTTCCACCCTGTTCTCTGATGGGTCACTACAAATGTATTAAAGGCCTAAATTTGTATTTTCATACCATGAATCCGTTCTTTGTGATTGAAATATCTTTTTTCTCCCTCTTTCAGCCTCATCTAACCAAGCCAAACAGCAGACTGGCCTCCCTTTGTGGCTAAATCTGGCAATAGAAAAGGATTCCTGAAGATTATTGAATACATTGCTGTATGAGCTTCACAAATTCAGATCATTTTTCCTTCATTTAGCAGATGTGCTTGTGTGTTTTCAAACAACCACTTCAGCCACTGTTGTGATCACTGTAAACTTCAGTGTTATAGAAATGGAATAAGTCAGTGGTTCTTAACCATGTCTTTACCGGGAACCCCCTGTAAATATAATTTATTGACAGGCCCCCCAAAATGTAAGATTTAAATATTTAAATTTAGATTTAAATATTCAAATATTTATTCAAATATTCAAATATTTATTTATTTATTTAAGACTTCTGAAGACTAGGATTCAAATCTCCACTCGGACACTGGGTGACCTTCGACAAGTCCCCTGTTGCTGCCACAGCCGTTGGTATCCAGCATCAGGGCTTCAGACCCCACTCCGAGGGCTCTGTGGACCCCCACGGTCTCTACACCCCAGGTTAATAACCACTGGAATAAAATTGAATGCTGGGTTGCCTGGAAGACCAACGGACACTTCAGAGTCATTACTTCTCTGTACCTGCATTAATAGCGGAAGAGAAAATGAAAGAAGAGCAATCAGTAGTGATCAAGATGCAACAAGGACTTGCAACAGGATCCTGCTTCTGATTTTTGCAGCCTTTCTCACTGGTGGGAGGGGTCTGGGGTCCTCCTCCTCCTTGCAACTTGATCATCAGCTGAACAGACCCTGTTCACCTTATCTGGCTGCTGGCTGTTAAAGTGGACTGGGAGAGACTGAACCAGGAGACATTGTTTAATTATTGGCATGTAAGTAGCCAGTATAGAATATTGGTGAACAACAGTAGCAGCAGCAGCAGTAATAACAACAACAACTCATCTTTTTCCCAGTGTGGGACTCAAGGCACCTTACAAAAGTTAAAATAGTAAGGCTAAAATATTTACATTGTATAAAAGTTAAAACTGTAATTAAACTAACAATAAAATTAAAAGCAGTTAAAAGCAAACCCTTAAGAGGAAGAAGATTTTTATTAATATAAACAATTAATATAAACAAAGCTGCTCAGTAAAAGCACTTTGCCCTGAGTAGTCTGCCCACAAAGACCTACTGAGACAAAAAGGTCTTCATTTGCCTGTGGAAGGATAGCAAGGAGGGCACCAGTTTAAACTTTCTACAAAGGGAGTTTGAGACCCTGAGAGCAGCCACCAAGAAGGCCCTCTCCTATGTTCCTACAAGATGTAGCTGTGAGGGTGGTGGGACGTAGACAAGGGCCTCCTTACAGCATCTCAAGACATGGGCAAGCTCATAGAGGCAGATACAGTCCTCCAAATGACCTGGATTTGAGCTGTATAAGGCTTTGTTGGTCATAACCAGGCATTTTCAATTCTGCCCAGAAATAGAAGTCAATAGAGCTGTTGCAACAAGAAAATTGTGTGCTTCCTGTAGCCAGCTACAGATGACAATCTGGATGTGACTCTTCAACCAGGTGAAGTTTCTGAACATGTTTGAAAAGCAATCCCATCCATGTAGAGCGTATTACAGCAAGCCAAATGGCTTGTAACTAAGGCATGTGCCATGATGGCCAGATCTGACATTTCAAGGCATAGGTGCAACTAGTGCATAAGCCTTAACTATGCAAATGCACTCCTAGCCACAGCTGAAATCTGGGCTTCCAAGCTTAGGGTTCAGTCCAGGAGTATACACCAAGCTGCAAAACTGCATTTTCAGGGAGATTGCAAACCCACCTAGCACAGGCTGAATCCTTATTCCCTTATCTGCCTTTTGACTGATCAAGAGCACCTTTTTTGTTTGGTTAAAGTTTCAGTTCATTCACCCTCATCCATTACTGGTGATAGGCACAAGGGTAGAACTAAGACACCTTCTTTGGATTGTGGTGGAAAGAAGTAATAGAGTGAGGTGCCACCAACATACTGATGTCACGGATGCCAAAACTCCAGATAACCTGTTCCATCAGTTTCATGTATATGTTAAATAGCAAGGGGAACAAAAACAGAATCCTGAAGGACTCCACAGGTCAAGGAGTCAAAGAGGAATCTTCCAACACCACATTCTTGGTTCGCCCTATCAGGAAGGAATGGAACCACTGTAAAACAGTACCTCCAAGTCTTATCCCAGTCAAGCAGTCCAGGAGGATACCATGGTCAACGGTACTGAAAGTTGCAGAGAGATCCAGGAGAACTGTCTAGTTCTCAGTGTAGATCATCTGACAAGGTGACCTAAGCTGGCTTTGTCCTTTACGCAGGCAGGAAACCAGATTGAATTGCATCTAGGTAATTACTCTCATTCAGAAACCCCTGGAGCTGGATGGTCAGCACATGATCAAGGACTGCCAAAAATGGAATATTGGAAACTGGCTGGTAGTTGTCCAATACAATGGGATCCAGGAAGGGCTTCTTTAACACAGGTCTTATAACTGCCTTCTTTAGGCATGATGGAACTATGCACTTTAGCAAGGCACTGACCATTTCCTCCACCTCAGCTAGTTCGTGCCTGGTGTTACCCTGATTTCTGGGGGTCCCGGGAGGGACACCTAAGTGCGCTCCAAATCATAAAAGTTGGGGAAATTAGTCAAAGAGCACAAGTTAGCAATATGAGAGGCAGGGCAATGGAGCGAGATCTTTTACCCAATGTCTACGGGGTCAGGCTGAGTCAAGGAGCAAACAGATGTGAAATAATAATTGTTGTTTTATTAAAATACAATCGAACAGTGTATGCAGCACACTCACTCAGATAACTAGAGAGAAAAAGGTTGGAGTGGGATAGAGGGATTTTTAGAGGAGTTGTTGGTCTGGATAATACTACACCTGTCCTGAAGCCTGGGTAATCTGCAGCAGAAGTTCGTAGAGATGAAGTTTCTCAGTACGTAGGACTGAGGGGAAGGCTCACCAAGCAAAGCAGCAGCAAGGCGGGATGGAAGTCGGGAGCGATCCAAGGAAGCTCTCAAAGTCAGGGGTTCTTATAGGGGAAAATGTGGCTGTAGGCTAGTCCGTACTTGGGGAAAACAATGAGTTTTGGGCTCGAGACAAAGCCTCCGAAAGGTCAGAATTTAGCATGATTGAGTTAAGTCCGAATTAGCAATAGAGTAGCCAGTATGCAAACACAGAGTGTTTGACGGATGAGTATTCGTCTAATCAAGCTGCCTGCTTGGGGCAGGGAGGTCTTTGTAAGTAGCGTGCATACATAATAGGGTACTTGCCTTGAGGTCTCCTGAAGTGGCAGGATGGCTATTTCTGGCATGCCTGTATTTGTTTGGAATATTACAACGATTAGCGGCCGTGCCTGTCTGCGAGCTTGTTTGGGGGGGGGCCTCGCAGCACATGGAAAGGAATAGGTAAATTATTGATATCAAAGTGACATCTAATATCCCACAAATCCAAGCTAGCAACTGCGGTAACACTGGCTTTTTTAATATGCCAGAAGGGTAAAGGTGGACTAATCTGCTTGCTCTGCTCATGTGTTCATCCACAAGCTTCCTGAGGTGAACCATTCTTAAATAGTCACCCATCTCAGCAGAGGTTCTGAGTCTCAGCATCTCCAAATCCCACCAGACGGTGATCTATAGACAGAACTATGGATAGTTCCTCCACTCTCAGAGCACCATCACCCCATCCAGCATGGAAAACAAGGTCAAGACTGTGCTCAGCAACCTGAAGGGGCCAGATATCACTTGGGAAAGACCCATGCTTGTCATGGTTAACTTAAAGTCCCATTTCTGAGAGAGCAGTCTCAGCATGGATGCTGAAGTCCTCCAGCGCCATAAGATGAGGGGACTCCAACACTTACCATGAGACTACTCTGGCTAGCTGAGAAAGGGAGACTGTTGAGCAGTGTGGTAGGTGGTATACCAAAAGAATCACTATTCTGTCCCTGGTACTCACCTTCAGATATACACACACTCAAATGAGGGATAGGGCACCTGGTCAGGCAGATGGAATCCTTACAAACCACTGCAATTCCATCTCCAGGTTTTGCCTGCTGCTGCAGGGAGAACCTTGGTTGACAAATCTAAGTGAAAACCCTCTCCTACATTTCATTCAGCCAGGTATCTGTGATACACACCAGGTTGGTATGCTCATTCAGGATCAAGTCCTGAGTGGCTTTTACCATTCAGCAACATTTTGAACATGTGTTTGTGTTGCTAAGGCTATCCAGGTTATTTGGATGGGGATACAGTTTAGGAATAACTTAACTCCCTCTGAGAAAGCCCATAAGGTCTGCCTGATTAGTTGTGTAACTGATTCAACAGGTTGAAATCTACAATGGAATGGAAGAGAGTGAAAGAAATATCACTACATGACCTTGAGACAGAGTGAAGAAGAGGGGCATCACTTCCTCTATAGAAAGATCAGAAAGCAGAACAGAAGAGAGTGAAAGGAATATCACTACATGATCTTGAGACAGAGTGAAGAAGAGGGGCATCACTTCCTCTATAGAAAGATCAGAAAGCAGAGATCACCAAAGACATTTTGGTGATTCTGGTATAAAATCCAAATGCTGCCTTCTATTGTTAAATACACACACACACACACACACACACATACATACAGTTGGCCCTTCACATTCACTAGGATTAGGGGTTCAGGACCCCTGCAGAAGTGGAAAAAATACGTATATCAAAATGTGTGTGTCTGTAGGAAGGTGGCTGAGGCATGGTGGGGAGAGTGGGCACCCTGAGTCCAAACCAAGTTAGGGAAAGGAGAGAGAGGGGGTTTGGGTTGACATGGTGGCCCTATACTCCCTCTTTTGCCCATATTCTTCCTTGGGTGTGTGTGTCAGGGCACTAAGAGAGGGTTTGTGGGGTTGAGAAATCAGGCTGTGAGCTGTCCTTAGCTAACCAGACAGCAGCTGGTGGAGAAAGAAGAGGGCCAGAAGTAGGCCTGATCAGAGCTGCTGAGAAAGAAGGTTTCCCTTGTAAAAGAAGCACCTAGGGGGCAGGGGTTAAAGAAACTTGCTAATAATTAAATTGGATTTATTTATTATTTTATTTTAAATTATTTTTATTAGAAGCTTTCCAGTACAAACAAAAAGAGAAAAGAGGGTGAGGGAGGGAAGGAAAAGGGAAATAGAAGGAAAAAGAGAGAAAGAAGTAACAGAAAACAGAAAAAAAGGAAAGAAATACACACTGACTTCCAACTTTCCTAACGATGGTTATGATGGTTTTGCTATGCAAAATAACTTCTGCGGCTAAAATACTATTCACGCACTTCTTCAACTTAACCAAACTTATTAATTATCAAAGCCTATAGTTAACATATTATTTGTATTTTTCTGCCAAAAAAGAATCAAAAGAGCCCAATCTTTCAAAAATGATGCCAATGATTTTTCTCTAATAAATGTTAATATGCCATTCCAGCTACATTAGTCAGTTTTCAGTCAATCAGTCAGTCTATTCTATTTCACCTCAGCTTTTGCAGCAGTGACTACCAAGGATGGTTTAAAGAATTTGTTAGGTTATCATAGCAAATGGTCAGAGGTGGAGGTGCACTTTGGGGTCACATCACCCATAATGCTTCATTCTGAGGAAAACCTTCCTCACTGAGGGACAAGATAGCTCCATTCCTTGGAGTGCTATGTCTGTGAGAAACAATATGAAAAGCTGTATTTTCCCCACTGCAGTGGAGAAGGGGAAATAGAGGTCCTCTCTCAAATTAACAGTGACAGTGATGCAAATATCAAAGCTCCTGGCTGGGCAAACATAAATCTGCTCAGAAAACCCCTGTAGAGGTCCTTCAATGTTAGATGTTTGCATGGCTATCCACTGAGTTCAGGAGAAAGTGGCCAAGTGATAAGAAGTCATATCACCAGGAAATATTTTGTACGTATCCCAGACTTAGAATTTGGTCCCCTGTAGACTGTTATCTTGCTTGGAAACTAAACTTTCATTTTAACGGGAGGATGTTTCTACCACTTGTGGATGCATTAAAACAAATTACATCTGGTACTTCTGAAACAACCTTACATAAACTCAGTGCTGTGTCTTAAAACTGCTAATGACTCTCCTGGATTTTTGCCAGCCCTAGTATGGATCACCTCTTTTAGCTGGAACTGATGAAGGTTAAACTTAGGACCTTATTCCTCATGCAAAGCATGTCCTCTACTATGGATCCTCCTCTGACTCCAGCCCTTTCTGCACCACTTTCCCAACCCGCCATGGGGATGGGAGAAGGACAGGACTGTGATGACACTTCTGTGTGATGCCATTGTGGTCCTGTCCTTCTCCATTCCCAGGCAGTGCAATCATGGATTAAATCATTGGCAGGTTTTCCCTGTCAATGACCCATGATCGTGCCCCCATCCAGGACTTATCTGGTCTGTGGAAGGCCCAGAAGTGCAATGGCTGCACTTCCTGCCCCAGCACAGCCTGGGAAAGTACCTGGCTGCACTGTGGAAGGAAGAGGCGGGGCGATCGTGCTTCCTTCATCACGGAGCCAGCTGATATGGAGGAGACTTTGATGGGAGTCAACGCCAGGATGCCCACTGGAGGACTCCCCTAAAAGGTAGAGTACAGAAAGAGCCTCCATGAATGTATCCAAATGTTCTTCTAAATCAATGTTTAGAGAATTAAGAATAATACATAAATTTCATTGTTGTTGTGATTGCCATTAGGTCATTTCTAACTTATGGTGACCCTTAGGCAAACCTGTCATGAGGTTTTCTTGGCAAGGTTTGTTCAGAGGCAGTTGGCCATTGCCTTCCTCTGAGGTTGAGATGATGTGAATTTCCCAAGGACACTCAGTAGATTTCCATGGCTGAGGGAGGATTTGAAGTCTGTCCTCCCACAGTCACATTCCAGTGCTCAAACCACCACACCACGTTGGCTTTGAGTAATGCTTAATTCCCCCCTTTTTATAGTGAAAATAGTCTGATGTAAGGGAATTAGCTAGACTGAACCAATTATATTTGTTTGTTTTCTCACTTGCTTACTTTGATAGCAGGTATTGTAACTAGCCTGCCGTTTTAAGTGGTACTCTGGTCTCCTAACAGAGACCATTTCCACACAAGGGAGATACATCACTGTGGTGTTGTTGTGTCTTGAATACATCCGCATGTCAAACTGGTTTGATGTCATTCTGTCGTAGTTCGTCCTGCACATGTTTAGTGCTTAAAGCGGTTCACATCATTGTGAAACCAGTGTAATGTAAAAATGGAAAAACTCCAAAGCAAATCAGCTAAAACAGTTCACAGTGTTTTTTCCTGCATGTGGAAGCACTACATCGATTCACACCACAGAGGTGGGCAGTAAATTGACCAATCAGTGTTGGTAGAGTGGACTGAGGGAGAGAAATAAGAGTTCCAGGGGAACTGACATGCGGAAGCTACAAATGGTTTTCTCTGCTTTTCTTCAATAGAAACTGGAGGACATTGGAGTAAAAAACACCACTTATAAAATGCAGTGAAACACTCCTTCACTCTAGTGCGGAAATGTCCAGAGCTGCAAAATCAGTGTTGTTGGAAATAACCTATCTGATGGAAAATTCACACAGTTTTCCCCTCCCCTCACAAAAAACTGTTTTCTGTACAAGAACTTGCATTTTCTCATATTATTTCTCCATAGAAACATTATTTTCTGTGCAGAAATTTTTATCTGTGTAGAAAGTGCTGCTTTCTGTACAAAATATTGTGAATTTTGTGCAGAGTAAATCATGAACTGTGAATAGTCTTGGAAAACTGCAGTTTTCAAAGCATTTCTCACCAAAGGGGGGAGAATGCTGGAATTCATTGCTGCCTTCAAGAGTGGAATTAGCAAGGAATTACAGCCCTACTCTGGAGTAAATTTTTAGAGTGGATGGGGAGAGGTGGTTTCGAAGGCAAGGAGGGTGATCAGTTATGGCAATAGCAATTCTAGTGGAGCTCTACCCTACAAAGAGCCCCATATAAATCTAAAGACTTGCCCTGTGACCTGCAAACCTCTCCAAGAGTTAAACTGGTATAGACATGGGTTCAATGAAACTTATATGCTTGTTCTTTTCTCGTGCTGGAACCTCTTTAAGGTTTGTATGTTGTCTTTTAATGAATTTTAATATATTGTATTTGCTGGCGTATAAGACTCACTTGTTTTTCCTGAAAAATACTGTTAAAAAATACTGTTTAAAAATCTTATATGCCGGCAAATACAGTATTCATGTTCAGTGCTTTAACTTTATCAATTGTTAGTTTTTTAATTTTTAAAATTTATACTTTTATTGAGCTTTGGTATAGTTTTAATCTATATTGTTTTTAAATATGATGTCATCCAACCTGACTCTCATCATTGAGAGAAAGGTGGAATGTAAATGATGATGAAGATGATGCTGACGATAGTGTGGCATTATGTGCGTGCCATTATGGTTTTGCAGTTTACAATTATTTGATTTGGCTTAATTTGCTATGAAGATTTCATAATTACAAGGCAGCTTATCTTGGATGTAAGGAGATCTTTCCCATTTCAAGAAGAAAGCTTTCCCCAAATTAGAGAAACAAGTCTATGTTTATGTTTATTTGAAGGGTTAGCTAAGTTGAAAATAAAACAAAATCTTATACATTGTGATGATGCTGTTTTTAGGTGAACTAAAAGGCAGGACCTAAATACCCTTCAAAGCACTAGATCCCATCTGATCCTGAAAGCTAACCAAGGTCAGTTCTGCTTAGTGCTTGTATGGGAAACCACTGACAAATACCAGGTACTGCAGGCTATATTTCAGAGGAAGGAACTGGCAACCCTATGAAAACGTTATGAAACACATGGGGTCACCATTAGTTAACAGGCGTCTTAAATGCAGAAAAGGTGAAAATACATCATGCTAACTTTTGAGGCCCTATGGTTTCTTCTTCAGGCAAAGCTGGTTAAATAAAACCATGCAAGGGAAGGAAATGTTACAATCACAGATGGGTACCTTTTTGGAAATATTTGCTTGGGATGATTCTTAAGGTGGTCTTGAGGGAGGGTCGGTACAAATGAAAGACTGGATCAAAATCTCCTAGTGGTTGTTAGGCAGCTGGGAACAAAGGCAATACAAGAAATGCAATTTTTAAAAATCTCCACAACAAACACACCTCTTTTTTTATAACTCTGAGAGGCCACAGGACCCTTCACAGGCCCAATAAAGTCTGTTTTTGCTGGACAGAGTCCATCAATATCGCCAATTAAAAATATGTGCCCAGGAGATCAGAAAATCAAGCCCCAAGGCCAATTGTTACTACTAGTCAGAGTGGGCCCATTGAACCATTGGGGTTACGTAAGTGTTGATTTCCCTTTCAGATTTGGTAGATCTGCTCAAGCTGGAATTGACAATTGGACAGAAACCCAAGGGTTCATTCCATGCTGGAACCAAGAAATGCACACTTGGACACTGGCTGGCACACTGATATTTTCTCCCTTTTTCTTGTATAGATACAGAATAGCTTTGATCCTCTGCTCTTTGAGGCAGGTTTTGTTTTGAATTCAGCACAGGTTTTATTCAGGGTTTACACAGGTACTGGTAAAGCTGTTTTCTGTTCTGCTTCCTTGGAAATGCTGGCTCATGGTTTTAACACTCTGGCCAGGATATAGTCGGAGAAGCCTGCGTTCATTTGTGTGGTGTCAGAGTTGTCACGCTCAGGGGAAAGTGGAGATCCACAGGATGCAGACTCAAACCTGCCCACTTCCCCATTCCACAGATTTCTCTTTCACAAAGCCCTACCTCCCCCATGTCCTGACAGGACTTGGTGAGGTTCCGAATTCCATTCTGTCTCTCTGCTTCCTGCCCTTTCACCTGCAATCAGGATGATAAAATAACACCAACCCTAAGGCTCCTTATCAAAATAAAAAATATTGTTCTTGATGTTGTTGGCTTGTTTTTGAACTTGCTGTCTTCTGTCAATAAGCCAAGCTTTTTCAGACTGTCCTCGCAAAGGTTTGGTTTTCAAAAGTTAAGGCTGGGAAGCTGTTTGCATTTTCTACAAACAGAAAGGAAGGCCTTGAGGGGTTTCTGAATGACAAGATGATTTTAAAAGCCCAGTCCAAGTTAGTGTGAAAATGGTGGTGATAACAGTAAACTGATGAGAACCAAACCTGATTTCATTAGTGTATCATGCTTTAATTTGTTACACAAGTTTTCAGAAAATGGAATTGATGGGAAGGAGACACTCAGCCCTTCCTGTGTCTTATCTCCTCTCACCTTGTTATTCCAACTACATATCTTTATTTGTGGCTCACTGCTAGTATGAGAATTAGGCACAGGGGAAAAAAATTCTGGAACAATAGACTGAAGGAAGGAAAACAGGTGAAGGTGGAGGGATTTAGGGCCCTTTTCTTAAATGGAGCTTCATTTATTTATTTTTTTGAAAACCCAGCCTTCCTAGAAGGAGCTGAGGACAACCTACAAAGCTATTCTCCCATGTTATCATTGGAACAATTCTGTGAGACAAGTGAAGCTGAGAGACAGTGACTGCCTAAAGGTCACATGCATGGTGGCTGAGTGAGAATTTGAGCCTGCTTCTCCAATGTTATGTCTAGTTTTGCTCTAATATTCACCAAAGTTACAGGGCAAGGTGCTTTGTTTTTGTCCAAGTGAATTGTCTCTAATCCCTGCAGTTCTCAACAGTAACTCAACAGAACAACAGTAAAGCTCGTTCATCCAGTTTCAATCACAAGATAGACTGAAGAAAATGGACTGGGAACAAATTTTGTTCGCATCCGATTGTGCAAATGCTTTGTTACCCAACTACTGATTACAGATAACAATATTACTTGTAAGTTATTACTTTGATGCTCCTATGAGACTAAAATTGTATAACTGTACTTTTGACAGCTGAAAAGTGTCTTTGGACTTAAGACATTTTCCACCTATTCATTGTAGATTATCATAGCCAATGGGCAAATGCATAAGTAAATAGCCTCCATGCAGATGACTTGGATAGAAACATGGGAATAACTTTATAAAGTTAGTGGCCACTTAAGTAAGGAAGAAACAATAATTGTAATGAGATGTCCTCTCTGGCAATAAATGTTCCTTAGCACAGAGAATGGTCTGAAGCTCGTGCATCTAAGCAGGTTTGGCCCTGTTTATTTTATTTATTTATTTTATATCACACTTTTTTCCTGAATGGGATTCAAAGCCCTATAAACTTCTAAGATGGGGTACTGTTTGGAAATTGTACATATGGCCCTTCAAGCTCCTCAGAGGAAGATTGGAGGTACAATACGCATATACATGTGTGAAGCAAGTCAGGAAATGAAAACGTGACGTACTATCCCAACAGAGCATGAAATGTTGGCCTGTATTCTCTATCACCTACTTAGTTAGGTATACTTAAGTAACCTTTTCTGGCTGAACTACCCCAAATTTGACAGAAATATCATTCACCCATGCTCCAGTCCTGCAGAATGGAACACCTTTTCCCCATGCAGTTGATACCCACTGAAGTTGGCCACAGGTAGGGGAGGGATTATGGTTGTGGCAGCAGTGTCGTAACCATGACTTAAGTAGTGATTGTGAATATGGAACAGTTATGGATGAGTAATCTATGTAAGTGTTCTGTATTCATGATTGCTATTTAGTCACAACTGTGACATTATTACCATCATCATAAATCTCTCCAAACTTACTTTACTGGGCATCAGCTGCATAGGCAGAGGGGGGCTTCACACCATGGGTGAATTACCTTTCTGTCAAATATTGGGGGGGGTGCGGTCAGGCTAGAAGAGGTTACTTAATTGAGCATAGTTATCTAATATTAATTTGGTTAAGTATATTTTACTACGTCCATTTCCACATTAGGCTGTTATTAGACTGAGGCCCCTCCTTAAACTGCAAACCTCAGGATTCCATAGGATGTTGAAAGTGGAATAATAGCACTATGACAGCCTAATGTGGAAATGCCCTAAGTAGCTGATACATACTGGCTATTTTTTTAAAAAAAGTAATTAGTTGCCATTATGGTTTTACAGTTGCAAAGGTAGTTAGTGACACTATAGTTTTCAAGAGATTACTGTATTTCTTCTTTTCAAAAATAACAAAAATAGTTTCTTTTAGGTATACTTTTTTTTTAAAATCCAGATGCTGGAAACCATTGGCCTTGATTACAGAACAATCTAGTACAACTTGCTACTGCCTCAACACTCATATAAATTCATGAGGGTGTAGCAAAGCCAGCACTTGAACTATGGCTTATTTGTCCTCCTGCATTTTGTGAGGCTCTCATAATTATAAAAAATAACCCTAAAAATAGTGATACACAGACAAAGGAGTTAAGTAATCCTATAATTTATTATAGTAACTTTAATTACTGTAGAAGGGGACTATTTGCAAGTGACTAGTTATTTATAAATAGCTACTTCAAAGTACAGTCAATAATGAAGTCCATATATATTTGTGCAAGTTTTCCTTTGGTTCTTTTGGTAGAGCTAGACTTAAACTGGATTAATGAGTCTGAAGAAACAATCTATAGATCAGAGCTGTTGTATACTCCTAAAACCTTAAAACAAAAACTCATTAGTATATGTTTGTGTATGTTTTAATACATTGTCTCTCTAACAATTTTATTTTATTATAATTTGTGAATTGATCTGCACTGAAAATTATTGTATCTGAGGTGATATTGGGTGATATAACAGCATTCTCCAAGATGTTTCATTGGTAATGGCTGTTTCATGATACAGGGGATTGTCTGATGATCATATTTATGTAGACAGATACTTATTCTCATTGGCATTGGGTAAGATCCCAGTTCCTTAATGCATCAACACCTTGGACTTCAAAGTTTAGAAAGTTTCCACAGTGTGAGACTCTTGGAAAAGGGTCTTATGAGGGACCATGAGCCCCAGTTTTTCTTTTGAAAATCAGAAATTTGTTGTCGTCATCTCCATGTGTTTAATAACAGGTTGCTGATCCATGTGAAGCAATGTGAACATTCAGATACACTTTATGTATGTGTCTCAGAATGCCAGTAGCACACATGAATAATATAACATGCTGTTATTATAAAAATATGCTATTAGTAATATGCTGAATAGCATGACTTAGCAGCATTTATTCTTCTTGCTCTTAGACACTGTTGGGCTAATATAAGAAGAAAAACCAAACAAATAAATGCTATCATTTTAAAGTGCTCCTTTTAAGTTTCAGTCACATCAAAGGAGAAGGCAAATAGCTGGTCATGCAGATGAATTATGTGCATAATACACTGGTATGCTATTCATTGGCTAATGAACACACACAAATCAGGTTCTGATGGTAAAGAGTTTAATCCTCACCTTCTAGTACAGAGGCAGGTATGAACAGGACGCCATCAATCTTGGGCTGGGTTGCAGTAGATCACCAACTGTTCCTATCCCTGAACTTCTCAGTGGCCCACATTCCCTACTTATTGCAGCTCATCTCCTTCCTCTACCCAGTCGCAGCTGGTAGCTTCTCTGCCAGTATATCTCTTCTGAGTTTTCACCCAAATTTTAAAGGATATAATTAATGTGCAATATTCTGTCTTCCAAATAGCATTCAGCACCTTGGATAACTCCTTTTAAGTTCAGAATAAAAGCTGGAGTAGATTCAATTGGCCCTTTCCACACGGGGTAATAAAACGGTGTAGAGCGACCTCTGACGGAGGTCGTCTATACTGTGGAGTGGATTGAGGCGGACTACTTTAGCGTAGTTCCACACCCCAATCCGCGCTGGAGCGACCGGAAGTGGTGGCGCTGTGTGCTTTTTAAAAACCTCTTTCAAAGAGGTTTTTAAAAAGCATGATTGTGCAGCCCCATGCAGCCCCGTTGCAGCGCCCCGGTGTAGATTTGCAGGTGTGCGCAAGTGCATGCCTGTAGATCTGCTAGGGCTGGGCTTCCAGCTGGCGAGCTTCTCCAGTTGGTGGAGAGCCTCCGCCAGTCATAAGCTGCCATTTTGGACACCGCAGGATGCCGAGGAGTGTGAAGCGGCGAACTCGCGCTGCTCTGCGTGGCGACGGACTTACCCGGTTGCTGGTAAGCTCTGTTTCTGTGCGTTTTACCCCATTTCTCCCTCCACGTGTGAAAAGGGCCAATGTTCCACTGCATTGACGCTACGAGCTGCCTCTAGATAAGTTTTCATGGGCTTATGCTAAAATGTATAAATTAGTCTCAAAGATGCTGCTAGATTTGTCCTTCCCCCACTTTCCTTTTTATGTTGAGCAGTCAAACACAGCTATCTCCTTGACATTCCCACAGTTGAAGCATCTAGAAAGAGTATCTTTTTCCTTTGTGGCAATGTGTAATAGACATTTCTCTCTTCCCTTCCAGAAAGGTTGTCTGTACGTATCATTGACTTGCCTGAGGAAAGCATGAAATGATGCTAGTGGAAAGAAGCAGGAAGAAAACAGGCAGCATTTTACTCAGTCCAACCCAGCCCAAGAAATTTCTGGAGGGTGGCATTAATAAGAGCAGAGAGCATTTTCTAGCAGTCCTGCATCAGCAAGCCATGTGATGCATGTATGTGTATGCATGTGTGCATGAATGCACACCCACACATGAATGATTATTTTCTTTCATGTTGCTACTGATATTTAATTTTATTTTAGGTTACTCAGTTAACTTTGGAAGAAAGGGGCGAAATGATGTAGTGCTTTTTTCTTAGCCTCAGGGTGATTCCAGATGGAAGTTTTTATATGCAGTCCATCTGTTGGCATGTTAGCATCAAATGCAATTGGGAATATTGTTTGTATTCAGCATGATGTCATCTGATAAAGAGGAAGATCTCCTTTACTCTTTTCACACTTCTCTCTCTTTGTTACTTAGATGTTTCTTTGATCAGCACTTCTCCACTGCCATAATATTATCCTTCCACCCTTACTCTTGCCAGGTAACTGGGCATTTCATCTCCAGCTGTCCTCTTGGCTCTGCCTGGTCCAGCAAGTTACATCAATCTTTTTTCTTCTCCGCCATAGTATGAAGATAGCTTCTTTAAAGGGAAGAATCAGAAGGGGTGAAAAAATAAATAGTACAATCTGTTTGTAAGCTGATGACCATATTTTATATAAACTGCATGAGAAAGAAGGCAACAGTCCAAAACTATTTCTTTGGCAATTTTGGCACCACCTGCAACATTTTATTCCTGCCCACATGTGGTTTTCTTTTCAATTCTGAAGCATACAATTATTTATGTATTTAATTTATATCCTGCTCTTCTTCCAAATGGGACTGAAAATGGCATATAATATAAATTAAAACAGAACATCTAAAACAGTATGGGGTACAAAAATTTTGAAAAGCAATTAACCATACATCCAGTGACAGAATCAGTGAATCATGGAGTTGGAAGGGGCCTCATGGGCTATCAGGTCCAACTCTCTGCTCAATGAAGCATCCCCAACAGGTAGCTGTTCAGCCTCTTTTTGAAGATGTCTAGAATTAAAACATTACTATTAAGACCATAAAAATTAAAACACTTAAAATATACACTACATGCCAAAAACCACACACCCAATTGAATATCACTCCACCTTGGTTCATGGGTTAAAGATCTGTTTAAACAAGAAGGTCTTTTCCTGCTTTCAGAACGGCAGCAGAGAGGAGGCAGATCAAACCTCCCTCAGGAAGGACTAGCTGCCGAGAAGGCTTTTTGAGGCATATAGAAACAAAAACTCTCCTTCTCTTCAACTTTCTAAATATATGTGTATATATATTCTTAGAGTAATATTGCAATAGTGCTTCAGTGTAGCGGTGAAATGGCAATTTTGCACTATAACACTAAAACTGTAACTTTTTAAAAAAATAAATACAGAAAGGAAATAATTTGTCCTTCAGACCATAGGTCCATCTTATCAGACTATGGAACAGTTTTTAAAAGCCATTAGAAGAGTCTTAGTGAAGATTTTGTAAAAAAATACAACAAACAACCTCTTCCTCCTAAAGAATGGAGAACTGACAAATCCCAAGAACTTACATTGCAAGAACTGTCACTTCTTTAGACTAATCTGGAAGTGCCCACACAATCTATATACTGCGTACTTTTTCTTTCTATATGGTTCTTTGCCAGGGTTTCACAGGGACTCACCAATACCCAAATGTTCCTGATCTGCATAATGGGAAAATCTTTCCCAGAATGTCTTTGACATATTTCATTCCTTAGTAATGAAGGCATTTATCACATATGTCCCCTAGCTTGTAATATAAGCAAAAAGTCTACTATCTTGCTTACAGACCGCAGGGCTTCATTACAAATGAATGATAAAGAAAAATTCCACAAACCATTCATCATTTCCTTGCTGATGCCTCTGTATCATTAAGTCTTCTTTACACCTAGAAGAACACTCATGGCCCTGAACTAATGAGCCTTTTCATGGAAATCCAAGAAACACATTATCCATTCTTCTTACCAAGCTCTTCTGTCAAGTCCACACAATTTTTCTCTTCACTCACCCACTATCTCATGAGGTTTAACACTTGTTATGACTGGCATGACATTGCAATAACAGCTTAGCCCCTCAATACTCTTTTGAAGTTAATTAGGGCAGCCATATTAGTTTTCTTTAAATATATATATTTAATCCACGATGTACCTCAGGAGCCTTTTAATTTTGAGTTCTTAATGCATAATCAGCATGCGAATATGGAAATGATAGGGTTTTACTTATATAAGCATGACTAGATAATTTATGTGCAAGAAGCTGAACCAGGTGTTCTGACAGCTTTTCAGCAAGCTGAAACTATTGCCAATGATTTTATTATAACCCATTTTGCTAGTAATGTTAGTATTTTCCTTTTTTGTGTCAAGAAATGACTAAGTCTTAAAGATTTATTATTGCCATAGTCATGTTTGCAGTTAGCCAGACTACACATCCTGCCTGTTTAATTACATGCATGCAACAAAATAAATATTAATTGATTAATGTTGACATTTAGGGCCTGATCTAATTCTTGTTAAAAGTCAATGGAAATATCCGAATTGTCTTCAATGGGAAGTTAGATAATGACCACAAAAAAAAAGAAAAGAAAAGAATGGAAATACATATCATAAAGGAGTCAGGGCTGTTATGGAAACAATATCTTATTCACTTCCTGGCTTCTGACAATTTTAGTCTGTAATCTTAGTGTTTTCTTGTAAAAGCAGGACACAAATCACAATCAGAGTCTGGGGTGAGTATAAAAGCCATTTGTTGTTCTGATAGTACTTGTAAATCTAATGAATGGAAGTGCCTTCTAAAAGATATGTTACTATGATGTAAACCTGTTCAAAGATTTTTTTAAGCAAGAATGAACAGGAAAAACTGTACCATATTTAAATATCATCGTAATCATCCAATACGTGTTAGGTCCTGTATGATACTGTGTTTTGACCACCACTATTTCCATTTCTCTAATTTCTACCTTCCTTCAGACATTCATTATCAAGCTAACATCTCTACATAGTCAAATTACAATTCTACATAGTTCAGTAGTCTTGAAGGTGCATGATACATAAAGATAAATAGTGTAACAAGTAGAAATATGTATGGAATGAAATTAGCTTCTGTAAGTTACATCCTGATTTGGTTATGCTTAGACCCACTGAAACCAATAGGAATTAGTTATGTCTAACTCAGTTCCGCCAATTTTATTTCTTCTACCCTAAATGCACCAGATCCCATCTAAGTCATTCTGATTAGTAGTTAGATGGGAGACTGCCAATAAATACCAGGTGCTATAGGCTATATTTCAGTGGAAGGGCCTGGAAAAACCTGGGTATTCTTTGGTTAAGAAAACCTTGTGAAATTTATGGAGTCATCATAAGTCTACAGGTGACTTGAAGGCACATAGAATCATAGAATCATAGAGTTGGAAGAGACCCCAGGGGCCATCCTGTCCAACCCCCTGCTATGCAGGAACACCTATCAAACCATTCCCAACAGATGGCCATCCAGCCTCTGCTTAAAAACCTCCAAAGAAGGAGACTCTACCACACTCCAAGGCAGCATATTCCACTGCTGGACAGCCCTGACCCTCAGGAAGTTCTTCCTGAGGTTCAAGTGGAATCTCCTTTCCTGCAGCTTGAATCCATTGCTCCTTGCCCTAGTCTCTGGAGCAGCAGACAACAAGTTCGTTCCCTCCTCAACATGATATCCCTTCAAATATGGCTATCATGTCCCCTCTTAACCTTGTCTTCTGCAGACTAAACATATCCGGCTCCCTAAGCTGTTCCTTATAGGGCATGGCTTCCAGACCCTTCACCATTTTGGTCGCCCTCCTCTGGACATGTTCCCGCTTGTCGACATCCTTCTTGAATTGAGGTGCCCAGAACTGGACACAGTATTCCAGATGAGGCCTAACCAATGGAGAATAGAATGGTGCCATTACCTCCCTCAATCTAGACACCATACTCCTATTGATGCAACCAAGAATTGTGTTGGCTTTCTTGGCTGCTGCATCACACTGCTGACTCATGTTCAGCTTGTGATCTACCAAGACTCCTAAATCCCTTTCACATGTACTGCTATCTAGCCACGTGTCCTCCATCCTATATTTGTGCATTGTATTTTTTCTGCCTAAGTGCAGGACCTTACATTTCTCTCTGTTGAAATTCATTTTGTTAGCTTTCGCCCAGCTCTCCAATTTGCCAAGGTCTTTTTGAAATTTGATCCTGTCCTCTGGTGTATTAGCAACCCCTCCCAATTTGGTGTCATCTGCAAATTTGATCAGCGTGCCCTCCACTCCTTCATCCAAGTCATTGATGAAGATGTTGAGTAGCACTGGGCCCAGGACAGAACCCTGAGGCATCTCACTAGTCACTTCCCTCCAGGATGAAAAGCAGCCATTGGTGATCACCCTTTGGGTTTGGTTGGTCAACCAATTACAAATCCAACTAACAGTAACCCTGTTCAGCCCACATTTTACTAGTTTCTTTGCAAGAATGTCATGTGGAACTTTATCAAAGGCCTTACTGAGGTCAAGATATGCTACATCTACAGCATTCCCTTCATCTACCAAGCTTGTAACCCTATCATAAAAAGAAATAAGATTAGTCTGGCATGACTTGTTTCTGAGAAATCCATGCTGGCTTGTAGTGATTATGGCATTGCTTTCTAAGTAATTACAAACTGACTGTTTAATGATCTGCTCTAGGATCTTTCCTGGAATTGATGTCAGGCTGACTGGGCAATAATTATTTTTTTATTATTATTATTTTTATTACATACAAAATACAATTAAAATATACATTACTTCTCCTCGTTATCTCATTTACAAACTTATCAAATTTCTTACAAAAACAAACCGTATTAAGAATACTTACTCTCCTTCCCTTATGTACATTCCCCATACTTGTGGACCAATGTAATTTACGTGAAAATCACCAACTCTTCTTTAATCTTTCCTAACAAATACCTCTGCCTCTTTAACAAATAACTATCCGCTTACATACAATCTTCTTCCCGGGTCTTTAAATTTCCAAGTCATCTTTAACTCTCATCCCCCCAATGGTTCTCCCAGAGGGGTTTCACTAGACTCCATTCCTCTGCTATCTGTTTTTTTGATCTATCCCTTATTCTTGAAGTTAACTCATCCATTTCCCATAAATCAAACAATTTCCACAACCAATCCTCTATTTTAGGTGTTTCCTTTGATTTCCAAAGTCGAGCGTAAACCAATCTAGCCGCAATCACCATATACATTAACATTTTTTTTTCTGAATTCTTCTTAAAATACTTATCATCTATTATATTTAACAAATATATCTCTGGGTTCATGGGAAATTTCATATGAAGCGCCTTTTCAATATTCTCATGAATAGTCTTCCAAAATCCTTTTGCTTTTATGTATGACCACCAAAGATGATAGAAAGATCCTTGTCCTGAACATTTCCAACACCTATCACTAGCCTTTTTACTCACTTTTGCTATTTGAACTGGAGTGAAATACCAACGAAAAAACATTTTGTAATAGTTCTCCTTCAAATTTGTAGCAAAACAGGATTTCTTAACCTCTCTCCACGAATTCTCCCAACTTTGTAAGGGGATTGCATATCCCAAATTTCTCGCCCATTTCGTCATATTTTCTTTCACTATTTCCTCTTCCATATACCAATTTAATAACATTTTATATAATTTCCCCATCAAATGATTTATCCCCGGTTTTAATAATTTATCAAATTCTTTTTCTCTTACTTCAATTCCTTTTAATTTCTTATCCATTTTATACCTTTCTTCTAATTGTCTTCTCAGTAACCAGTGAGAAGTAATCCCTACTTGCGCCAATTCCTCTTTATTTCTCCAAACCAACTCCTCACCTTGTATCTTTAATAAGTCTTTATATTTTATCCATTTATCTAATTGGGGTTTTTCTCTTCCATAGAAGGCTTCATGTACCGACACCCACTGTGGGATTTTACCATATAATCTATTAGGGTCCTCCTTTTTCCCCTTCTTGAAGATGGGGATGACATTTGCCCTGCTCTAGTCTGCTGGAACTTCTCCTGTTCTCCAAGAGTTCTGAAAGATTGTTGCAAGTGGTTCAGAAATGACTTCTGCCAGTTCTTTTAATATCCTTGGATGTAATTCATCTGGCCCTGGGGACTTGAATTCATCTAGTTTAGATGACACATACACAAAAAACATGCCTGAATTTAGTCTTGTGGTCTAAATTTAATTGTTCAGACCTATAGAATCAATTAATGAATATGAGGTCAGCACTTATGTAAATCTATTTGATTCCTGAAACTTTTGATTTAAGGAGCTTATCCTAATGGGGACTAGCAATTGAATTAGACCAGCGAGTTTGCCCCTAACCTTATAGCCACCAGACAAAACTGGACAATATTTTCCCATCTCCTAATAGAACCATCAAGACCACATGAAGGATATCTCCACAGAACCCAAAGGAAAATATGGAGCTGCCTTTTAGTGTGGGCTGTGGCAGAGTACACAGTCTAAATGTAAACCCTCCTGAGGTGTAAGAAGCATACTTTTAGTTTTAATTGACGCACTGTATGTTTCAGCTAATACAAATATGAAAAGCATTGTTATTTAGCCTGAGAGAGAACATACCAGTAGAAATAAGTAGAAGTCAGTCTGTCTGCCTCCTTCCTTCCT
The DNA here is from genome assembly GCA_948474755.1 of Ctenosaura bakeri. Classification (NCBI taxonomy): domain Eukaryota; kingdom Metazoa; phylum Chordata; class Lepidosauria; order Squamata; family Iguanidae; genus Ctenosaura; species Ctenosaura bakeri. Next base: position 161,514 of record CAOLHI010001102.1, on the reverse strand, counting down.
TCCTGGTTTAAAATAACAATAACAAAACCATTAAAATACAATTATTAAATAACTTCCCAATACCTATGATCTAGTGTAAAAACTCTAATAATAGTGAACAAAATCAAACAACAATAAAAGACGTAAGAGACACCAAAAATATTTTATGCCAATTTTAAATAGAAAAGAATGAGGATTTAATCATTTTATAGGCCTGGGACATAGAGCCCTGGCACTGGAAGGATCAGAACCTAGAGACCAGTTAAACTTCTTCAGAGAACACATTCCACACATAGGTAGGACTCCACCATGAAAAGACTCTCTCCTTAGTAAACACACACTGCCCTTCACTGGTTGAGGAGCTTAGAGAATCATAGAATCATGGAAGCATAGAGTCAAGTCCAATCTCCTGCCATGCAGGAATGTACCATCAAAGTATTTGCAACAGGGCCTCCAAGGATAGTCTCAGGGTCTGGGTAGACAAATGATCCTTCAGATAATGCAGTCCAGCAGTATTAGGGGCTTTAAAAGTCAAAACAAGTGCTTTGAACTCAGAGACTTTATTTGGCACTAGATATTTATACCTTAGCACTGTCTTCTGGAAAGTAGGTATAGTTTCCAATCCACTGGGAATGCCAAGGGCAAACATTCTCCATAACATACATCTGATTGAATTCAGTAGATTGTGGTAAAGGGACTGAAGGATGGTAGAAGAAAGGAAAAAGCATGCTTGTTTTTGTCACCGTTGTTAAATTCCCATGGAAAGATTGTTATACCACAGACATTTCAGAAAAGACATGTCTTGCAAATATTTCCTGTAGCCAGCCTCACCGTGGGTCTGCAAAAGAGAACCAACAGTTTCAGGATGCAATTGACAATAAAATATCTCAGGCAACAGTTGCAGGGTAAGCTACTCCACTGGTTTTCCATCATTGGCTTCCTTATTAAGTTCAGTAGCCACAACAGCAATAAAAAGAACTCCCCCTTCATAAAGTCAGAAGCAACTGTTTATGATGAGTTCTTGCTTGGAGCCTTGAATGTTGTAAAACTAAAGCCACAGTAACCTGGCAGTTATACAGAACTGAAAGGTACATTTGTGTGTGTATTTTCCTAGTCTCTGATAGCTAAGAATGGCAAAACAGATCTTGCATTATCAGTAATCTAATGCGGTCTTTCCTGCCAGGATGGATGGAAATTAGTGTTGCCAGGCTTAGTGGCTTGACCTCTATCTTTGCAAAATTCACTCTTGTCACTTGGCTTTGGTCAAATCATCTCCCAATGCATTTTCAAGATCTGGTGTTCTTTAGGGTATGTCTGGCATTCTAGAAGGTCTTTCTGTCAAAGTGCTACAACTGTAATGCATTGTGCTTTAATCGTTTCATTTGTTAGAACCACTAGCCATAAAAGTAGCAGGTGTTTGCAAGATTCTTGGATCACCTTTACAAAAAACAAAACAAAGCAAAAGGAATATTTTAGGATATAGAACACAGGGCATCAGAAGTAAGGTTTCCAGCAGTCATCTTGCCTAGCACTTCAGACCAGATTGACATTTCCTTAGCTTCCGTAAGGTTAAAGCATACAGAGAAGCTGTGAGTTCAAAGATAGACAGATACCATCTTCTTTTGTGGTTACTGGAGATTCAGTATAAAAAGGAAGTGGGAAGGGAAGAGGGAAGAAACAAATGTGGCTGCACCTTTAAGACTAACTGATTTTTATTTTCTCATGAGCTTTCATGGAAATAAACCCACTTCTTTGAATGTCTGAAAACTGATGAGAAAATAAAAACCAGTTAGTCTTAAAGGTGCTGCCACATCTCTTTCTTTTTCCCCTCTCCCTTCCTTCCTCCTTTTATGTTACAAGAGACTAACACAGCTACTTCTTTAGAGATTCAGTAGCAGCTGTAACTATTGTGTGGTAGCCAATGTCTATATGTTCCTCTTGCTTTACTTAATGAAAAGTGTGTCCAGTTCCTAACTTTCACAGCAGAAAAGTGTCAAAACCAGAAGAAATGGAGCTGAGAAAAAATTGTGCAATAGGGCACACTAGCCACTTTAGTGAGTTGCACCAGAATAATTGAACAGATATCTGGACGATATTTTAAACAGGGAATATTATACACACTGGACTCAGTCACGTAGGGATGGGTGTGTGTGGCAGTGGTGGTTCACCCCAGGTGGCAATGTTTTTTGGGCATCTTGGCCAGTAGCCACGCCCCCACGTGTCCTGGCCATGCCCCATGTGCCTTGGCCATGCCCCCAAGCACCACAGCCACACCACTAAGCACAGTGGCCATGCCCCTCACACTGTAGCCTCGCCCCTCCCACTCACTCCCCACACTCCATGCTCTGCCACTGACTAGACTTGATGCATTAGCCTCAGACATCAGGTTCCTTTAAATGAGAAGTTAAGCTCTCAACCCAATTGCTGGTCCCAACTAACACTGAATCAACTGTAAGTCAACATTTAAGTGAAACCTTTTGATCTACCTCAATTGAGACTAGCGAGCTGATTTAAACCAAAATGCTAGGCTCCAAACTAATAAGCAAACCAAACCTGTAGTTATCGTTGTTGTTATGCACCTTCATTGATTCTGACTTATGGTGAATCTGTCAGAGGGCTTTCTTGGCAAGATTTATTCAGTGGAGGCTTCCCAATGACTTCCTCTAAGGTTGAGAGAGTGTGTCTTGCCCAAAGACACCCAGTGTTTTCTGTGGCTGCGCAGAGATTGGAATCCTAGTCTCTCAGAGCACTGAAAACACTTCACCATGCTGGTTCTCTAAATAAATCCTACTTTCATGGAAACAGCTTTCCTGCTTTTCCAGATGGCTGCTCTGAACATGTGATAGTGTCTTCTGGAGTGATGAAAGTATCCATGGAAATAATAGGGGAGGACTCATTCCTAAATGGTATGACTTAATTAACTGGCAGACTAAGTAGTATATTTGGGTTTTCAGTCCTTCCTTTGTGTGAATAACAATAACAGGAAACACTGATATTTTTCTCCACATCCTTCTATTTTTCTCTTCTTCTTCACCTCGAAGTTCTAATGTCATGCTCATGTACCATATTTTGTAAAGAACTAATGGTCCTAGTCTGCCAATTATGTAAGTAATAATTTCTGTTCATGGTGCTTGCATTTTTCGCTCTCTATGAAATCATTTCTAGACAAAAGGAGGACACATTTATGGCTAAAACCAATGCTGGTTTTAGCCATAAGGACATTTGGATAGCTCAACCAGTGTGGGTAGACGGTAAATTTCCTACAATGTATCTTGGGGCCCTCATGTCCCTCATATATCATGATTAGCTAATCATGATACATGAGGGAAATGAGGGCCCCAAGATACATTGTAGGAAATTAACCCTCTACCTACACTGGTTAAGCTATCCAAATATCTTTATGGCTAAAACCAGCATTGATGCACATTAAATGTTCTGACAAATGAAACAGTTACACATCCCTCTGAATTATTAAACGAGTCTTTAGATTTGCTATTTCTAAATAGGACTTTTATAAGGCTATTACACAAACTCACATTCACAGATTTTGCTTATGTCTCCTTCTACATGTTTCCCCATTGCTTCTTCCATCTTTTTTTTCCTTTCTACAGAAATGTTCATTACGGAGGAAAATGTGGAATAGTTATTCAGTGTCTTGATCAGTGGGAGCTCAACATCTTTTGGCACCCTAAATGGCCACCAAGTTGGATGGTGAAGAAGAAAGTTCTGGCCCTTGGAGAAATCGACACCTTTTGGGATCAAGTCAAACTAGATTACCACATACAAAAGTACATCATTTCCAAAATATAGTCATAGACTGTTCTTCTGGTGAATGGAACTTACATTTACATTTTGTTTTTATTGTATTCCATAAAATAGCATTACAATATGAACCTTGTATTAAACTCTTAAGAACATTCTCAGCTTCTTCCCAAGCCACATTCCACTGTTAGAAGTTATCCTTGAATAACCTGTGTGGAAAACAGCAGTCTCCATATTTATAATATGCCAGGACTGCTCTAACGACTCCACCTTGATAGGTGAAGTTGAAAAGCTATTCAAGGTCAGGGTATGATATAGTGCAAAGTTTTATGCAATCAAGGAGGGCTTTCTCTTTCTTTCTTTCTTTCTTTCTTTCTTTCTTTCTTTCTTTCTTTCTTTCTTTCTTTCTTTCTGGAACTCGGATGCCCTCCAAAGAATTCCAAACTTAAAGTAGGATAAAATGCTCCATCAAACATGTTTTATGTCCTCCAGATTATAGCCTATTAAATGTACCCTCCAGTGGCTATTTCTGGAAGACTTTGAGCAACTCCTCTGAAAACATTTTCTCAGCAGAAGAGAGAATTCATTGGAAAGGCAAACTCAAATCCATGGAATGGTATTTTTGGATTCTGAGTGATAACTCTTATGATATCACGATAATCACAAACATCTGAGATGGTGAACTCCCAATTTCATTGGTACATGGATTGAAAGATCAGGAGGTCAGAAGTTTCGTGTCTTAGACCTGGTCAGTCCTAAAACCCTAAACAGAGTTTGTTGCCACCTGGTATCTCTTCTTCTATCCATGGGCTGTTAGTGAAAAATTTCCACTATCATGATAGTTTTTCCCCCATTACTATTGTATGTACAAAATATATGGCAACAAAGTCAAAAAATAAGAGGTTAAATGGTCAGGAAAGGTTTTTTTCTCTGTCACACTCTACTCTCCCTCTCTCATACATTCTTAGTGTGCGGGGAGGTGTGCGTGTGTCCCTGAATCATGTTTAGTTTTGAGCCAGGGTGAACAAAACATGGCGTGCAGCCCACATGTATCCCTTGGGGACTTCTGCAGCCCCTGAAGCAACCCAAAGTGCCCAGACCTCTCCAGCAATATCTAAAGATGATTTCTGGTGATTTTAATTGGACCAAAACCCAGCTCACACCACTAAATGGTTGTTTTGCCCTTACAATCATCTTACCATGAGAACCACCACTACCACCACGGCAGAAAACTGGCTGAAAACAGAACTGGAAGTGATGTGACATCACTTTCAGGCACATCTGGAGCACCATTGCTGTCTCTGTGCCCTCCTCAGTTGTCCCTCCCTGGTCTAGACAGTCAGCAAAGAAAGGTGCAACAAATCACACTTCCCTGTATGGGACTTGATTGTTTTTTGTATATTTTTATTGTGTGCCTTCAAGTTGTTTCTGATTTTGTGGTGACCCTAATGTGAACCTATCACAGGATTATCTGAGGCTGAGAGTATGTGACACGTCCAAGGTTGCCTAGTGAGTTTCCATGGTTGAGTGGGGAATCAAACCCTCCTCTTCAGCCTCAGTTCCTTGGAAATCTGGTCTGATAATATAATTAATTTATTATAATATAATATAATATAATATAATATAATATAATATAATATAATATAATATAATATAATATAATATAATATAATATAATAATATAATATAAAATATAATATATATTACATTACATTACATTATAATATTGAGGAATTACAAAAAAATCTAAGTGTGTGCAATGTAAAGAGTCAGGATAACCCAAGACATTTTGCTACACAAGACAAAAGATGGGATGGCATCCTTCTCCCATTCCATATATAGAAATGGACTGGACTGCCAGTTGAACAGCAGTACTGAGGACGGGCTGTAGGATACTTAGAAGCAGCCAACTAGGGGTATCTCTGCATTATACAGCTACCTCAGTTTCATGCCATTTTAACTGACATAGCTCCACCAACAGAATCCTGGGTTTGTAGATCACTGAGGGTCATAGATGGGCACTTTAATTGCCTAGCTTTTACTGTCGGTGTCATAGTTTTATTGCCATTTCTTTTTGCTTTTACCTGTTTATCATGGCTACTGTCATTTGATTATGCACTGCCTTGAGGAACCAGGAGGTGGGGTGTATGAAATATAAGTTCAATAAATTGCATGATGCTAAAATGAAAGCACATGCAATATCAAACAAACCAAAGTTTAACAACACAACCATAAAACCATTTTTTTAAAAAAGTTCCTAAAACGTATAGACATGAAGTTCCAGGCCTCATCATTAGTCATGCAAAGGCAGTGCAGAATGGTGCCCAGGACTGCACACAAGCACTGGGGATTAGGGATATAAAAACCCACATAAAGATCAGACTTTGCAAGATTGTCAAGGAGCCATGAGGGGCTGAGGAGGAAGCTAAAGCCTTGAAATAAAAGGCAGGAAGTGCATGGAGCATGTAGTATATATACTTGTGTATAAATTGACCTCATGAATAAGTAGAGGGCTGGTTTGGGGGTTTATGGATTTTGATATGACCTGTGGACTAGTTGAGGGTCATTCCAGGAAGAGAGGAAAGTGCCACCCCTGGTCACTGCAGCCACTGTTTTCTTGCCCAGGCATCCAAAAAGACCTTTTGCTACGTTACTCAGAGAAGAGGGTGGCTCGTAAAAAAAGAAAGAAAGAAAGAAAGAAAGAAAGAAAGAAAGAAAGAAAGAAAGAAAGAAAGAAAGAGAATTAAAGGTACAGTATAAACTCTTATCAAGAAGAAACCAAGATGCACTAATCCCTCTACTCTCTCTACATTCCATTGAGGAATAGTGCCATTTTCCTACCCAGGCATTCAAAAAGGCCTGAAGCAGTGCCATAAGGAAAAAATCAAGGGGGTTGGTGCTTCTTTTAGGTTCTCCTGGGATAGACTAAGCTCTTGCCTTTTGCTACTCTACTCAGAGAAAGGAATGGTTCCATATTTTTTTCCTGTAAGAATTAAGGTACAGTATTTATACTGACCTGTGGATAAGTCAATCCATGCTTTTTTTTTGTCAATTTTTGACTAAATTTTTTAGAGTTATACATATACAGTACTCCCCAATTATGAGGTGTCCTATTCACCCCTTTGTCTTTCCATTTATAATACCCTTGCTATGTTTTGGATGGATTGTTCCCTGCTTCAGCTGTTCCATTTCTTGTCAGGGGGTGGCTATAGATGGCAGGACTTGCTAACTCTCCTCATGCCACAAATTCTAGGTTCCTATCCTTTCCTCCTCCTCCACTGCACTCCCTCTTTCAGGGCCATGTTCCTCCAATGCAATGTGAAAGCTGGGTGGCAGATGAACCTTGAAAAATTCATTCTTACAAGCTTCTTTACTGCACACAGAAGGCACAATCCCAAATTAAGATGAAGTGAACTGTAACAAAAGATCCACAGGACATTTGGAATTCTAAATGTCCCAAAATGTATTTGGCTATGGAGTAAAAAAATTTTTTTGAAAATGGGATGGGAATCATTGGGAGATACACTGGGACAAGACGAACCTCATTTAGAACTTGATAATAAAAGCAATTAAGTACAACAGTGAAAACTGTTTTATCTTGCCAAATTTGGCTAGTCTGGATGAATTCTGAACTGGGACATTTACCCTGGTTTGTGATCTGCCTATCTGTTAGAATCTGTGTGAAATTCTATACAACCTTCAATCCTTAGGGGATTCTCTCCCTTCCTCTCTTTTCTTTTGCAACATTTGCTAATTGTTGTTACATTGAGTGCCATTACACTCAAAGCCACTCAAGGTGATCGATGGAATGATTCGTTTCCCCTTCATTTTGGGAAAAAGGAGAGGAACTTCCTCTCTCCTTCTTCTGGCACCTAGATCTTTGTTTGATGTTACTGCCATCAAGTTGACTCTGACCATTTCTGCACTAGACTGTTATAGTGCTATTGGGAATTGGAAATACAACAGCATGGACAATCTTGACTTTAGAATTCAATCATATATCTTTATACTTCAGGATCTTGAGTGGTTCATTCGTAGCTGCCCTTCTGTGGCCTAGTCTCTTTCTGATTTCTTGACTGCAGTCTCCATTCTGATTAATGACTGAGACTTTGGCCATTTCTGCACTAGACTGTTATAGCGCTATGATTGCACTTTCAACATCCTATGGAATCCTGGGGTTTGCAGCTGGCCAGCTGGCCCCTCCCGAAACTGCAATCCCCAAGATTCCATAGGATGTTGAAAGTGCAATCATAGCGCTATAACAGTCTAGTGTGGAAATGGCCTAAGTATGGGAAATCCTTCAGCATTTCAATCTTCTCATCATCTGCTTTAAAGTTATGTAAATCATCTGTAGTCATTATTTTTGTTTTGTAAATGTTCAGTGGCAAATCTTTCTTTGTACTTTCTTCTTTGATCTTTTTCAGCAATTATTCCAAGTCTTTACTGTTTTCTACTAGTACTATGGTACACATCTTAAACTGTTGATGTTCCTTCCTCCAATTTTCATGCCTCCTTTCTCAAGGTATAATCATGCTTTATGTATGGTACATTCAGTGTATAGGTTAAACAGATAGGGTGAAGGGTCATTTTCAGTTTTAATCAGAATGTTAGATTGTAATTCTGTGTTCTGACAGTGTAGTAGTTTTGAGTGTTGAATTAGAGCAGTGGGCTCAAATCTAGAAGAAGAGTAGGACATTAATTGAATAAGTAATCAGGCTGGAGAGACAGATTCAAGTAATGAAAATCACTGGATGATCTAAGACATTGGCCCTTTCCGCACCGGGCAATTAGAACGGGGCAGTGCATCCTCTCACGGAGGTCGTCTGCACCTTGGAGCAGACTAGGAGCAGACTACTTACCGGAGATCCGCACCTCAGTCTGCTCCAAAATGACCCCAAGTGGTCCTCCAGCATGTTTTTGAAAGACCAGAAAAAACAGGTCTTTATTTTCCTGGAATGTGCCATTGCGTTCCTGCTCCCTTGTGCAGATTTGCAGGCTCACACCAATGCGAGCCTCTGATCTGTGGAGGGTGGGTTTTAGGTGTGGCAAGCTTCAGCAGTTGGTCAGGACCCATGACCAACCGGAAGCCGCCATTTTGGAAGCTGGAAGCTGCCATTTTGGAAGCCGGAGCAGTGCAGATCTACAGATCTCACACTGCTCTGATTCACCCTGGACTAAGGAGGAGGCCTGTGGAAGGGCTTCAGGGACAGTCCATGTTGCTTCGGACCCCAGAAGAAGCGGTAGGTAATGGCATGGAGCGATTCCCTCGCCTCATGCAGAAAGGGCCTTAGTCTCTTCACATAACCTACTAAACAGAGTTGTTTATAAAGATGCAAGTGGGGTTCAGACCATGAATGCTGATATGAGTTCCTGTGAGGAAATACATCAAACAATACAGCAAACAAATATCTGGAGAAATACAGCAAACAAATATCTGGAATACTTTACCTAGTTTTGGGCACCATAGTTCAAGAAGAATATTAACAAGCTGGAACATGGTCAGAAGAGGGTGGCTAAGATGGTAAAATGTCTGGCAACCTATGAGGAATGGTTTTTGATGCTGGGTATGTTTAGCTTGAAGAAGAGAAGACTGAGATGTGATAGGATAGAATTATTTAAGTATCTGAAGGGATTTGCGTGGAAGATGGAGCAAGCTTGTTTTTGGCTGCTCCAAAGACTATAACACAAACCAATGGATACAACCAAGAGATTCACATAAGCATTAGTAAGAACTTCCTGACAATACAGGCAGTCTCAGTAGGTGGTGGAACCTCCTTTAGAGGTCTTTCAGCAGAAGTTGGATGGGCATCTTTCAGGAGTGCTTTAGTTGTATATTCCTGCCTGGTAGAATGTCAGACTAGATGTCCTTGCAGACACTTCTAAGTCTATGATTCTACCATTCTGTGAAACAAACACACAAAATTAACCACTGATACACATTCCATGAAGGAAAGAATTGTGTACATGGTCAGTTGCATGATCTCTAAAACCTTTTGATATGTCCCATGTATCTCCCTGTGTAAATATTGCTCTATACTACCGTAAACGTAGCTTATCTGAAAAAAGCCACATATTAGTAGTGAGTGTTCTTGTAAATAAAATGTTACTGGATTTGCAAATTATTGGAGGAGGCAACAGTTTAAAAACCTCTCTGTAGCACAAATCAGGCAGGATAGCATGAGGTCCCCAGGACATGTTGGCTGGAAGGATGAAAGCAATTGCTAGGAGTTTGTGGACAAATGCCTTGTGCTAAAATAAACATAAGTGAAATAAACAGTGGCACATGGAATTGCCTGGCTGGAACAAATACACACACACACATCACACACACTCACACACGTGTGTGTGTGTGTTGTATATGGGAGATGCATGTTGTTGATATCTTTGCTTCCCTCTAACTTGGCTATAGACACATTCCCCTCCCTTCTACCCTCTGGCTTTGGAGCTGGTTCTCCCAATCAAGTTATTGCATTCATTGCTCCCCTCTCATCTCAACTGGATGAGACAGAAAATGTGAATGGAAAGCCAAGGCAGAGCGTAGCCAAGGGACTGGCTTGGCTTTGGAAGCTAAAATGCAAGCTGAGCCATTGGAGCTAGTTGTACACAGATGAGAAGGAAAATGCACAGTGATCATAAATAACTTCACTATGACCTCCATCTCAGGCTGCCAAAACATTTTTCTTTGGCTCTGCTCATCACTGGCTTGCTCTCCTGCTCCTCCTCCTCCCTGTCTCCTCACTCAGCAGACAAAGAGGTGTTACCCTATTCCACATATAAGCATATATCTGGAAGTATTCTAAACTCCCAATCAAGAAGCCAGTACGTGAACTGCTTCAATTGGATCTTCCTAAAGTAACAAAGTGATTTTTGATTTGTATAAGTGATAATATCATATTTTTTAAAAAAAAAATTCCAAAATTTCCATCCCCTTTTCAAAAACACCCCAAGGGAGAAAAAAAAAAGCTTCAGAATTTCCAGATGTTTTACATCTCTAAGGCATCCCTCCACTGATGCAAAGCCTGATGCCACAGTAATTGTAATGTTCACAGCTGCTGGGGCTGATTCATCACCTTCTGATGATGAGCATTTCTAGGCTATGGCTGGTATCTGGATGGCAGCTATTGAGCTGTATAGTCATCCTGCCACAATCACAAGGGTTAGGGGTGCAGGACCCTTGCCACAGTGGAAAAATTGCAAATAACAAATGTGTGTGTGTGTTTGTTTGCAGGAAGGGGGCTGAGGCATGGTGGGAAGAGCAGGTGTCCAGGGTACAATGGGGTCAGAGAAATGAAAGAGAAGAGGGGGTTAGCATGGTGGCCCTGTACTTTCTCTCTCTCACCCATCTCCTTTTGTGGGTATGGGGGGCATCAGGAGAAGGTTTGTGGTGCTGAGCAATCAGATTGTGATCTGGCCAGGCAGTGGCTGGTGGAAGAGGAGGAAGAGGAACAAAGACAGGTTTTAAAGGGTTACGCAGCATGATCAGAGCCACTGAGAGGGTAGACTTTCCCCAAAAGAAAGTGCCTGAGGTGGGAGGGGGGCAGGGGTTGAAGAAACTCACAAATAATCAAATCCGTGAAAATCAAACCTGCAAATATGGAGGGCTGAACATACTTGAAGCCTTACCACCTTGGTAGAATATGCCCAAGTTTGTGTTCTGCTGGTGTAACCTTCAAGAAGGCAGGGTGACATCTTCACTGCCATGAGACAGCAGAGTAGCACATTGTGGAGGTCTGCTGTTACTCAAAAGGTAGGTGCCACAAGGACCACCCTATAATGCCAAATACCTCCTTGAAAAAGTGAGGAATTAATTGGCTCAAAATCAGGAGGCTGTGAGAGGGGGGCAACTTAGCGAGATCTCTTCTACCAGTGTTTATGGGCACACGCAGGAAAAGAACCAGCCAGAGATTCAGAAGTAAGCTAAAAAATATGTTTTATTGAGGGGAATTCACTCATGCATGCACACAAGATGCACACAATCACACATTCACACAAGAGCTAGCTGAAAGAGAAAGGGAGGAAAAATTATAGAGAGGCTGAAGGATTTGGGGGGATTTATAATTACCAGTCCCGAAGAGTAGTGAAGAGCAGAAATGTATTTTGGCTTAGGTAGGACCTAAGGACAGTTCTTATTCAGGAGCCAGACAGAGAGAGTGATGGGTAGACCTTCAAGAGAGTGTGCTGGGCATCCTGAAATCAAGGGTATTTGTATCCTGAAAATGGCTTGTGGCTGTGGGTCTTTTGCCTGTTGATGGGCTTAGTGCTTTGATTGACAAAGACATGATGGGTGTTGTAATAGCTGTCTATCATGGGTGCTGTGAGGAAAGAGGAAAGAATCCAGGTGTACAAGGGATGGATATCTGTCAATCAGTGCCCTGATGGGCTCCTCACAGTTGGATTCCATGGAAAATTCCAGCTTCTATTTAAGCCTATTATCCACAGGAATGGTGTGTATTTGCATGACAAAATGACTCAGTCTTACCTGGAGGAAGTTTGGAGTTGACCTATGCTTCTCACATTTACAGTCAAATTCTTTCCCTCACTCAGTTTGACCTCTCCGTCACCTGTCAGGCTTGAACTTGATATCAGAGCGATTAAAATGTGTTGCCAATTACATATGATGCCAATTAAGTATGGTGCCCATGTTACTGTGTTTATAGTCTGAGCCCGAGGTCTACTAAATATAATTTGATATCTAAAGATTGGCCATTCCAAACTGCTCCCCTCCACAAGCTTGCAAGGCCCCCGGACAAGCACGCACACGGACACGGCCAAACCAGCTGAAAAATACAAGACAAATCCAGGCAGGCCAGTAATTTTCCGGCATGCAGCTTCAGGAGACCTCCAGGCAAGTACACTTTGAAACTACATTAAGTATGTACCCAGTATACAAAAGATTCTCTGACCCGAACCGCCAGCTTGACGAGATTAGCGCTTCCGAATAGCCAACTTTCAAGCACTCTCCATTTGCATACTGTCTGTGCTATTGACAACTCTGTCAAAATCCAATCATTCTAAGTACTGATCTTTTGGAGGCTTTGTTTCTGACCTGAAACCCATTGTTTTCCCTGGGAACGGACTACCCTACAGGCACATTTTCCCCTATAAGAACCCCTGATTTTGAGCGCTTCTTTGGATCACTCTCGGCTTCCATCCCACCTTGCTGCTGCTCTGTTTGCCGAGCCTTCCCCTCAGCTTCCACGTACTGAGAATCTCCGCTCCAACTGACTGTCTTCTGGCTAACTGGGCTGCAGGATCAGGTGTAGTATTCCCCCTGAAAAATCCCTCTCAAAATCCTCTATCGAATCTCCTCCCTTTATCTTCTTAGGTCTGTGTGAGTGAGTGCGTATGTGCGCAGTGATTGACTTTTAAATAAAGAAAACAATTATAATTTACTTCTGCTTGGTTTTTGACTCGGTCTGACCCCATAAACATTGGGTTTAAGATCTCGCTAAGTTGCCCTGCCTCTTGCATTGCTATAGCTTGTGCTCTGGCTAATTCCCATTCCCCATTATTTGGAGCACATTAAGGTGTCCCCACGGGACCCCAGAAATCAGGGTAACACCCATCCAAACCATACTGACATTGGGGAACCCCAAAGTGGGGACTTACACTGCCACCTTTTCTGGGGGTGGGGTTGCAATAAGGAAATAACCCAAACCTATCTATGTATTGGACCAATTACTTTAAAAATGTTTTTAATATTAATTTTATTTTGGATTTTAAGTGCATTTACAAACATCAGTGCATCCTTGTTCACCCCCCTACACCAGTAATTAGTTGAATTAGCACAATAAACTATCACAGTCTTACATATTGTCCACCTAGCATGTTTACAGCGAGTCCAAACACGGCTTGGGGGTCTCAAGGGTCTATTCCAAGACTACAGTTGACTTACTGATGGCCCAAGTGTTGAAATCATATGTGCAATAGGAGTGGGGAGAAATGGTGATGATCTTGCTTTATCTTCCCACTGGTTAACCATCTATAGAGTTAAAACTATTTAAAATTCAATAAAAGACAATCTTAAGAAATCAACAAAACAGCACATCGTAAAAGCTCATCACAGTACATTCCTAAAAGACTGATGAAATAGGAATATTTTTACTTGTTAGTAGAAGAAGAACATGTATGTACCTTCAGGTTGCTTGTCAAGTTATGGCAACCCCATGAATTTTGTAGGGTTTTCTTAGGCAAGGAGAGCTCAGAGGTGGTGTGTCAATACCTTCCTCTGAAATAGAGCCTACATTAATCTGCTATTCTTTGGTGGTCTCTCATGCAAGTACTAATCAGGACTCACTCATCTTAGCTTCCAAGATAACACAGGATCTAATGCCTTTTAAGGTGTTTAGGTCCTGGTCAGTAATTCTTTTTTTCACTTTTAATTGCACCTGTAATTAACAACAACAACAAAAGTCCTTGAGAATGGAAACAGGTGTTCATTGCAGATAGTACATAATTATAGATACCTACATATTATGTAATTCCACAAATAAATCAACATGTTTTCTCTGTTTTGATGACATGTGTTTATCACAGATCATACATAATAATGATATGTATATAATATATAATTCCACATATAAACTAACAACTTGTTCAGGTTTTGATGTCAATCTCTGTTTCAAGTAAAGTGTCTAGAACTAAAAGGAATGACTTTTAGGCAGTTTCTGAGGACTTCATGATGTTTGTTGAAATACCTTTAAATTGGTATGATTCCATTGTGCTGGCTGGCATAATCAGCATATTTAGGTACTATTTAAATAGTAGAGAAACAACCACAGAAATTCTCTAAGCACCTTAAACTTAATATGTTTATTATACCATAAATTCATAACTAATTACCACTTGTCCACAAAAATGTCTCTAATAACTAGTCCATAAAAGCTTCTGCCATAATAAATAGTCAGTTTTAAAGATACCACAATAGTAGTTATTGTTTTTGTGGCAAGAGACTAATGCAACTGTCCCTTTGGAATTTAAACTACCAGGCTCATTTTCATATTTTAAACTAATACATTTTCCACTGAGGAAATGTTGTGACATATCAACACACAGAACCTACTGTGTTCCTACTGCAAGACCAGGGCTGTCTCTCCTCCCCTAGTCCATAGCCCTTTGCTGCTCTAATGGCACATATTGTTATGTCATGAATTTCTATTTAGTCTGCTTTGACTTAAGACATCTCTAATGAATAAGAGATTTACAAACATTTTGGATAGTCTCATCATAGGATTTTCATGGTAACAGACATTCAGAAGTGATTTACCATTGCCTCCTTCTATACAGGATGAATTAGCTAAAGTGCCACTGCTGTTGTCTCTGAGAGATTCTTCGCCAGTGTCACATGCCACTATTGCTGCTGCACAGTAACTCACATCAACGGTGGAGCTTGGAGTGTGTAGAGGGAGAGGCGGGAGGGGCAGGGCTGTGATGCAGGGGCATGGCCACGGTGTGTGTGTGCATGGCCACAGTGCATAGGGGCATGGCTGTGGCATGTGGCGGCATGGCTACAAGCCAGGATGGCCCGAAAACATTGCCGCCAGGGGCAAACCGCCCCATAGCACCCCCATCCCTACAGACGGACTCACACATTTAGTCCAGCTCCTCAGCAAAATGTTTTCTAAAATTTTCGACTTCAACAGACTTCCCAGCCAGATTTTTGGTTTGTTCATAATCTAGCTAAACTTTTTTGAGGTCTTAGGGAAAAAAAATGTTGGCAGAGATCCTACATCCTGTTTATAATGATCTAGGAACCCACCTTAAACTTGAGGGAGATGTTCTGAGCAACAGAGATTAGTGATACAGTGAAGTGGGGTGCTTCAAGATGACACAGCTAGCTCCCACTCATCCCAGAGTCATGGAGTGATTGAGCCCCCTCCTATCCCCTGGAACTGTGGTGTGATGAGCAGAAGCATGGGCTTGGCATGGGTCATGGATCCGGGCCTCTCTAGGTCTCCGGGTCTTGGGGATGGAGGTATTTGCTAGGCGGGCAGGGTTGGCAGTGGCCATGCACTGTGGACTTAGGTGTCTGCATCTGTGAACTACTGGGGGGCGTGTTAAATGGCTCACACAGGTGGTCCTGGCTTCGAGGTTTTGGTCTTATCGGTCAATGAGCGGGTTGGCCAATGCTGGGATCCAGACCCATGCACAAGCCAACCCTGTTTTGCTGTAGCAATAAAGTTGTGGCCTATTTTTACCCAGCTTTGATGTATGGTCTGGTTTGTTCCTTGCATTACACCTCTCAGCCCTAAGCATGCAAAATTAAAAACCATCAACTGAGCACTTGGAAGACGTATCTTCTTTCTTCTTCTTCTGTGGATCTCCTTGCCAATTGGAAACCATTTTGTTTCTCTCTATTCAGCCCTCAGAGTAGTCTCCTGTCCTGAGTACAGGTTATAAATCAGGACAATAAAATGTTGTGGTGCATCCATTTCTTTAAGAGCAACCCATAGTTTTTCATGATCTACATAGTTTTTCATGATCAGATTGTGTAGTGTATCCATATGGGGAGCCAACATCTTTTGGGCTGGTCCTAACCATCAGAAGCTGAAATGCATGCTGGGAATTTGCTAAGGAGTAAAAGAGCTTTGGTGTAGATTTGTTTTTGTTTGACTTTTAAAGCAAATCCAATCAAACTGAAGCAAAGAGCGAGGCTTTCTTCCCTCTCACCCTCCTATTCCTTTTCTCCCAAACTTTTCCTAATTTCTTCAGTACAACAAAATAACAGATTTTTCCTACATACATTACAAAAAGTGGGAAGTAGTTCCCCACTCAAAGTGTTTTTAAAATTCCAAAAATAGTTTCAAAGCAGAACTGTGGTTCTTTGACCCTTTTTAAATAAATCCCTGGTTCTAGTCATAGAGATTTAGTTATGTTTTTCAAAAGGTGGCAGCCCGAAGCATGAATCTGGCCTGGGCCAACAGTCAAGAGTTGCTTGCTGGCTGACTTTTCGTTTCTCCAGAGACGCAACAAAGCTTTCCTCAGTGGTCTTCCTTGTCCTTCATCTGACAGTTCTTGGCAACTCTGGTGTAGTGTATTGTTAGCCGTGGTTTCTTCTTAATTAATGGAGAACATGTGCACATGTGTTCAGAAACATTTTTGCTGGAAATACCATAAAAAGGTTTATGTCTACAGTAAAATGAACCAAAAAAAAAAAAGTACTTTTAAAAATCTTCCTATCCTAAAGGTTCTGGTTACCTCAGATCAACCCGTGTTGCACAAAACAACATACAAGCTAAGCTTTATCCAAAACCATTTCAACAGTCTGCTGCCAATTGTTACCGATGAATAGGTGTGAAGTAAACTGTTGCATTACTTTAGTGGCTTCTCCAGCTTCATGCTTCCCTTCCATATTTCTACATATATTCTCATGCTTTAAATCAGCGTTATGTTTTGCTTTTCAACTTTTATTTTCCCAGAGAAAGCCATAACATTAGAAGGACAATCTTTCCATTGTTCTTTATTTAGACAGAATTCACATCTATTCCAATTCTTCCCATATTGGTACTGTGGGGAAAAACAAATTTGTGTAAATCTTGACTCTACTTCATGGATGGCCAGTTTTTGATGTAAAGGCCAAAGCTGTCCCCTGAAGTAGATTTATCTAAGTCTAAACTGATCTAAATCTAAATTTAAAATAAATTTATTTAGAAGAAGAAAAAGGCACAGATTAGGTAAATCTTTTCTTTTTAGCAAAGTAGCCTTCCACTGAAGTCAATGAGGGCTTCCCATCTGGAAAAAAAACACCCCCACAGTCTTAATTTACCCTATGTTTATTTTGCTGTGATTGAGGGAAGGAGGCATGGGATCTGATAGTTTCAAACACAGGATTCCTTTCAATTACTCTTTCTAAGAAATGCTGTTGTGATCTTGCATTGCTGGAACTATTTAGATGCCTCAATAAGCCACATTTAAAGGTAGTTTATGTCATTTGGTTTTGTGACGCCAGGATCAGGTTGTATGTGTGTGTGTATGTGTCTATCTCAATCAAAGCATTTCCCCTCTTTGGCACTTTGATATGGTAAGTTTGTGTCCCTGTTGCCATAACAATAATAAGTTGTGATATATGAAAGATGAGGATTCCCCCAACATTATGTTGTTAGAGCGGCTGCACTCTATACTTATGTGGTCAGCTTCTCCTTTTGCCATTATGGTTCTGGCTAGGTCTTTCTTTATTCCTGTTTATGGATTTCTAGAGATGCCAATGAGTGATGAACTCTGCAGTAAGGAAAATGTGATGTTATTAATAAAGCAGTCTATAGGCTGATTTCAACTGGTGTCTTATGGCAAATGGCTTCCCTTGCAAACAGCAGCAATCAAGGAAAAAACAGGGGGCCATTGCACAGTAGATAATTATACTTGTATGATTCCACTTTAACTGCCATGGCAACATACTATAGGAATCCTGGAATGTGCAGTTGAGAGAGAAGTATCTAAAATTCTCAGCCAGAGCACTCCTGTCCATCATCAAACTACAAATCCCAGGATCGCATACAATGCAGCCATAGCACCTAAAGTGGAATAATAGCTCTATAATTGTGAAGAGTGAAAGGGTGAGGGATCTCCCAGATCATCCTTATTATGGTCAAGTGATTGTTATAAAAATGCAGATGAGTACAAGATGTTTCTCTTCATTCAGAAAGCCATCAACAGGAGCTGCATTGTTTCTTCACTGGATAATTTTGTATTTGCCGTATATTGAGATAGGTAAGGCAGCAGTTCTTGATCTTTTAGAGCTAGCCTAGAGAATACTGTAATGGCTTCATAATCCATTAGGTTCATGGCTACTATACAGCAGGCATTCTCTGTCACAGCTTCTGATTTTTGAAGCAACTGTCAGAGTATGCCAGATCCAGGAGTTTGGTCTTTCCAAAAGTCTGGCAATCTACCAGGAGTATACAACCTATGCGCTTCTAGCTGTTGCTGGACAGCAACTCACATCCAGCATAGCATAGCTAATGCTGGGGCATAATGGGAGCTATAGTTCAATAACAGTGTAGGGGCTTCAAATTGCCTACTATTTTTGCACAGACATCTGTAGCTAATACACTTGTGATTTTATTGAGTTTTATTGAACATTGTATAGTCACCCCCTTTCCGTCCATTTTCTCTGTTGGCTTTATTGATGTTCTTGGATTGTAGCTTGTGGTTTTCATTGAAGCTCCCCACCTTGGGAATCACTGTATGGAAATATAGGTTATAGGTTACTGAAATTAATGAATTAATTATTCAGTTAATTAAACTGTCTTAAAATAGCCAGATAATGGTCTCCTCTTAATAGCACAGATTGCTGCTATAATTCATGAGAGTTTTTAATATTTGTTGTTTTCATTCTCAGTGGGTTTTTTTTCCAAATATCTAAAGGACATTTCTGACCTCCAAGTGGATTTCCTTTTAATTCTGAAATGTATTGGAACAAGTAACTACCCCCAGTCTCTCTCTCCCCTCCTTTCTCTTGGAGTTATAGTGCATCAGTGGACCAATTAAATTATGCTTTTGCACTATAGCACTATAACTCTATTTTTAAAAGCAACCAGAGAAAAGAAAACTTACCCTTCAGACTATAGGACCATCTCAGCAAACTATGCAATTAAAAAAAAAAAAAAAATCCTTTGAAAGAGCCCTAGAGTCATTGCAAGAAATCTCTACAAACAGCCCTTAAATAGAATGGAACAAGCAGAAGCTGAGATGACAACAACTGGCCCACTCCAAAGAATATGTTACAACAACTCATGCTTCTTTAGACCAGTTTGGAAGAGCCCATTTTCTCATTGCTTGTATTTCACAGGCTATGTTACTAGCTAAAATGGGACTTGAGTTTCTTATTGTTCTCCTTCTACCTTTTCATTTTCTATTCTAGAAAATTCATCTTCTTTAGACACTTGTCTTTAGACCAAACAGATATACAGGCAACAGTTAAGTAATTATATATGTAGTTAGTTTTTAAGATTCTCCTCTGCCAGTGTCTCTTTGGCCGTTTCTGCATGACGGAGCTCTGTGAATCCTTTCGTTGCAGCCACAGATGGGAGGGAAAGTATGCCAGGAGTGCTCCCCTCTGCACCTCCCCCGGTCACTGCAGAGGGGAGTGCGCTGGCCTCACCTCTTCCCTTTCACGGCACAGCTGGACACTTGCCATTGCTATGCTGGGGAGGGAGGCATCACCAGTGTGCTTTCACCCTTCTGCATGGCCAGGAAAGGTAGCAGCACGGTGCTCTGGTAGATGTAAAACCGATTTTTTCTGTTTCACAAATACTGTGCTTGTACGATGCACTGGAATAATATGGCAGTAGGACCGCAATGATGTTGTGCAAAAATACAACCCACGGAGCACTGCCATCATGTCTCAACCGTGGACAGCCACGCCATGTGGAAAGGGCCTTATTCTACACATAGGACCATATAGTGTTCATAAAGCAAAGCTTCTCTTGCAAACTCTGATTCAGGGCCAAAATATACAGGATCCTAAATTTTGTTCCATGATAGATCCATGATTGATCCCCTTCTTCCTCATACTAAAAACAGAAGTTGTGATGGGACAGTCTTCAGTTATTAATCATATAGTCTTCAGTTATTAATCATGTGCTAAAGTCTGGGAAAATTACTGTATCTACTTATGTATGAGTGGACCTCATATATAAGTCAAGGGCAGGTTTGGGGACCAAAATCATGGACTTTGATATGACCCATGGATAAGTTGTGGGTCATTTTGCAGAGTGAGGAAAGTGCCAACAACACTTCAGGGGCAGCCTTTCACCACTCTGCTCAAAGAAAAGAATGGTTCCTTATTGGATAAAAATTAAGGACGTTAATTCTTATTAAAAAAAAAAAAAAGGAACCATCCCATTCTCTTAAGTGGAGTGGTGAAAGCCGAGAGCTTAGCCTGTCCTGAGAGAACCTAAAAGCACCCCCACTCTCTCGGTGCTCTTTTTCCACACAGGAATTCAAAAAGGCCAGAAGCAGCACTGCAGCATTGAAAGCAGAGTGGGGTGGTCTTTCTATTAGGTTCTCTCAGGGGGGATGAGGAGGGAGATGGTTTTGTTTTTGCTTCTTGATAAGAATTAAGGTTCAGCAGCTACACTGACTTGTAGATAAGTCGACCTAGGCTTTTTTGGATAAATTTTTTGACTAAAAGTTTTAGACATGGAATATTTCTGCACTAGACTGTTATAGTGCTATTATTCACTTTCAACATCCTGTGGAATCCTGGGGTTTGCCATTCGGGGTGGGGGGAGGCATTTAGAATTCTCAGCCAGAAAGCTCTTTGGCCTCAGTAAACTACAAATCCCAGAATTCCATAGGATGTTGAAAATGGCAAAATACAAAAAGCAAAATATCTAGGTGTCTGGATAGCAAAAAGAAACAGTGAGCTATTTCAAAACAACTATGAGAAAAAATGGAAAGAGATAACTAAAGATTTGGAAAGGTGGACTTCCATGAAATTGTCTATGATGGGGAGAATAGCGGCTATCAAAATGAATGTACTTCCAAAGATGAATTTCTTCTTTCAAAACCTCCCCATAATAAGAAACAGGGATGTGGCATAATTTTTAAGGAGCTTGATTGCTATATTTTGCTGCAATTAGCCAAAATTTATCTTTAGCAATTCTTGTTTTTGTTAATGATTTTGCTGC
Source organism: Ctenosaura bakeri (assembly GCA_948474755.1). NCBI lineage: Eukaryota > Metazoa > Chordata > Lepidosauria > Squamata > Iguanidae > Ctenosaura > Ctenosaura bakeri. Next base: position 140,143 of record CAOLHI010001102.1, on the reverse strand, counting down.
CATTGTAGACAATGGTAAAGGCAACATAGTTGCTCCACTCCAAAACTATCAGAATGCTGTATTTTTCTAGAATATTTGAGGCAGAAGTGTGTTTGTGTCTTTATAATGTGGTGACTGCCACAAAACCATGATCTGCACAAAAGTTCAGAGACAGTTATTTGGTGCTCCCATGTGGGGCTCCAAAAAGCAGTGCTCTTGACCTCTTATTTGTCAAGTCTCAAGTTTTCATAAAAAGCAGAATTCTTATTTACAGTCCTGGGCCCAAAAATTGGAAAACTTGTTCTGTAAAATGAAACAACCCCCAAGTTAACATAGCAGGGAAAGTTTGTGTCATTTGGAAAAAATGTTCAGGATTGAGTGTAAATCAGAAAATTGCTTCTTTGGGGTGCCACTAAATTAAACATGGAATTTCCAAATAGGTTTTGCAGTCCCAGGTTTTGCAGCAGACTGCTTTCTTCTGAAATAGGGCACAGCTACAAATTCTAGGTGGTCTACTAGACTTCTGTATGTGGTCTCCTTTCTTCTCTCTTCCTCTTTCTCCATCTTTGTTGGGTGGTTGTGAAAAGGCCAGTGCAGCCCTATATAGTTTTACTCACAAGTAAGTCTTGTGTGCAGTGGAACTTCCTTCCCTGTCAGTAATTAATGCAGCATTACAGACTCAGGCCTTTATGTACCATACTGTCTGTGCTCTTCTGCGGACACTTAGGTCATTTCCGCACTACACTATTAATAGTGCCATTATTCCACTTTCAACCTCCTATGGAATCCTTAGCATTTAGAATTCTCAGTCAGACAGCTCTTTGGCCTCAGTAAACTAGAAACTCCAGAACTCCACAGGATGGCCTTAGGAATGGAACTGTAACTGTGGCCCTTTTCGCACGAGGTGAGGGAATTGCTCCATGCTGTTACCTACCTCTTCTTCTGGGGTCTGAAGCAATGCGGGCTGTCCCTGAAGCCCTTCTGCAGGGCTCCTCCTTGGTCCAGGGCAAATCGGAGCAGTGCGAGGTCTGTAGATCCACACTGCTCCGGCTTCCAAAATGGTGGTTTCCAGTTGGTCGTGGGTCCCGACCAACTGCTGAAGCGCACCACACCTAAAGCTCGCCCTCCGCAAATCACAGGCTCGCATTGGTACGAGCCTGCGAATCTGCACAAGGGAGCAGGAATGCAATGGTGCATTCCAGGAAAATGAAGACCTGTTTTTTGCGGTCTTTAGAAAACATGCTGGAGGACCACTTGGGGTCGTTTTGGAATGGACTGAGGTGAGGATCTCCAGTAAGTAGTCCGCTCATAGTCCACTCCAAGGTGCAGATGACCTCCATGAGAGGACACACTGCCTCATTCTAATTGCCTGGTGCGGAAAGGGCCTGTGATTTCACATACCAAGAGTTCAGAAATGTATTGAAGGAAAGCAATGCTGACTGTGGGAAACCAAAAGCAAAACCTTTTCAAGCTCTGATAGCAATGCAGGGTGTTTCCAGGTGAGTTTTTTATCTTGTAGTCACCATTTACAGAATTGTACTGGAATGGTGATGCTGGCGATTTTGCAGGATAGACTTACATTTCTCCTTTGTGTAATAAGTGTTTCCACCTTTGACCATAGGTCTGGACTCAGATTTGGGCCTGAATGCCCAGGCTTTAGCAGTAGGCAAGAGTGTGTTTGCACGGTTAGAACTAGTGTGCCAGCTGTGTCCATTTCTGGATATGTCGGATCTAGCTGTGGTAACACATGCTTTGATTACATCTCATTCAGGTTATTGTAAAGCACTCTGTGTGAGTGCTGCCTTTAGAAATTGTTCAGAAACTTCAACAAGTCCAAACTGATATAGCCAGACTATTGACCAGGGCTGGTTGTAGAGAGTGTATAACTCCCCTGTTGAAAATTTGCACTGGCTACTGGTCTGTTTCTAGGCACAAATCAAAGTCCTGATTATATAGTGGCCTCTGAGCTTGAAGAAGGATTCAGGGCGCAAAACCCTCACAAAAGTGGAAAAAATGCAAATAACTCCCCCCCGCTCCCCCTCCCATTCCTTTCCGGGGCTCCCCCCTTCCTGTTCCCAAGGAAAATGTAAAGGAATGGGGGGTGGAGGAAAGCTTGCGTGAGCCCTCCATTCCCCCTGTAGAGCTCCCTCCTTCCCTTGCCATTCCTATGGATTTTGCCCCATCGCTGAGAACCAGGGGGAGCTCTGGAGGGGGAGAGGAAGGCTTGTGCAAGCCTTCCCCCCGCCCCCATTCCTTTCCGTTTTGCATGGAAACAAAAAGGGGGGGAGCTCTGGAGGGGGAAAGGAAGACGTGGGCCTTCCCCCACCCCCCATTCCCCTCTGTGTTGCCTCAGCATGAGTTCTCTGCACCAGGGCAAAATGCTTGGGAATGGGAGGAGGAGGAGAATGGGTGGGGGGAAGAGGCATGCATGCTCATGAATAACCAAATTTGTGAAGGTCAAACCTGCGAATGCAGAAGGAGGATTTTAATCCATATAAGCCACATACAGTTTAGGGGCAGACTGTTTGAAAGCCCTGATCTCCCCACATAAGCCTGCCTGAGTCTTATAATCTTCAGAAGAGGGCTTTCCCTCTGTCTAACCCCCTCCCAGGCTTATCTGATGAGGACACAAGAGAAAGTCTTCCCAGTGGCTGCTCCTGGGTGATTGGAACTCCCTCCTGAGAGAGGCTCATTTGGCTCCCTCGCTGTTGTCTTTTTGTCAGTAAGTCTTCAGCCTTTAAATAGTTGGGGCAGAAGGATCTGGTATTGGTGCATTGTTTCTTACATGTAATAGGTGTTTATGTGTTTTTAATTGTTTTAAAGTAACATCTTAATTAGATTGATTGTTTAATGGTGTTTTGTGCCACATATGTTTTAGGACTTTGTGTTCACTTATATTGCAAGCTGTTTTGAGTGCTCTTTTGGGAGAGAGGTGAGATACAAATAAATAGGGGTCTTCTACATGCAGATGTGTTTTCCCACTTCTTCTTGAGTCTATCTTCTTATCCCAGAATGCTTGCTGAGAAGCATCATTGTGGGGTGGGGAGGTGGAATAGCCACATGCTGTCTTTTGATTAGTAGTGCTGAGCAGTGGCCATGTGGAAGCCCCCCAAAAAGTAGAAAGGTAAAGCATCATCACCCACATGCTACAACTCATTCTTCACAATGTCACACCCACACAAAGCAGAGCAAGATACAATTTTTTAAATTAAACTTTAATTTCATAAAAAACAGAGTGGATATACACCATTAACAGATATATCCCACTCCCCTCCCCACTTCCATATTTATATTCTCTAACTGAATCAGTTTTGTTTCCATTTACAAAAGAGAAGAACAGTTACATTTCTTTCTTTCTATAGTTTCTTGTACATTTATGTTTTTATTCAATCCAAAACTCCTTTCCGTTCCCTTTCAAAGTTCTGGATAGGTTTGTTTTTCAAAGAAAATGCTCATTTTTCTGTCTCTACCATATCCAGAACCTTTAATTTCCACTCTTCTAAATCAATATCTTTCTTTTCTTTCCAATATTGTGCATATGTCAACTTTGCTGCTGTTATCAAATATAACAATATATTCTGGTGCCTTCTTATCTCCCTTTGTTGCCCTAACATATTTAACAGGTAAAATTCTGGTATCATTTCAAAGTTCACTTTACAAATTCTTTGGATTTCATCATGTATCCCCTTCCAAAATTTTCTTGCCCTCCTACAAGTCCACCACATATGAAAAAAGGTCCCAATCTTTTCATCACACTTGCAACATTTTGCATTCCCATTTTTAGTTATTTTTTTGTAGTCTTTCTGGGGTCATATACCATCTATGAAGCATTTCATAAAAAAATTCTCTTAAATTCAAGCTTGGTGTAAATTTTATATCAACTGTCCATTCTTTCTCCCAGGCTTCTAATTCAATTGAATGTCCCACATTCTGGGTCCATCTGACCATTGTCTCTTTAATTACATCTGGTTCCATTTCTCTCTTCAACAATAGTTTATAAAATTTAGAAATTCTCTTCTTTTGATTTTCCTTCATCAATAAATCTAATTCATTCGCTTTTCTCTCAAATCCATACAGTTTTTGATCTATTTTAAATCTTTCTTTGAGTTGTCACCAAGGCAACCAGTTTAGCTCATGGCTATCAGCCTTTAATTCTTCTGCTGTTTGCATTTTAGGTTTATCTCCATCCCACTTCACTGTATCTTGATATGTTAATAGGTTTCCTTGTTTTGTTGGGGCAATTTTATATGCTTCTTGAGGTGTGGTCCAAATTGAAAGTTTTGTATAATATTTACGTTTTATTTGTAGCCAAACCTTTAACAACATCTTCCGGATGCCATGGTTGTCGAACTCTTTATTCACTGCTAATCTATCATAGCATAGATATCCATGCCATCCAAATCTGTTATCCGTTTCTTCCAGTTCTTTTATGGTTGTTTTCTCCAATTGAATCCAGTCTTTAATCCAATCTAGACAACAGGTGTGATAACAAGATACAATTTCAACATGCAAAGAATGCATTGCCACACTTATTTGAAGTCAAAATCTGCACTGGGAAAAGCCACATAGTGGACTACAATTCTCAGAATTCCCCCTCCACCATGGTTGAGGCTTGTAATCCAAAAAGCATAATTTCCACACACATACACACACACACTCATAATAACATTTCCAAGTTCAGGCCAAAGAATAAGAAGAGGTCACTACAAATTAGTCCTTGTGAGGCAAGGGAAGGAAAGCAAAAGGGCAAACATGATAGGAACCTAATGGTATGAGACTGACATTATCTGGATTCTTACTAATAACCCTGGTGAGCAAATGGTGTCAATTTTGAAGGAAATGATTAGTGTGGAAGCAGCTTTTATCTGCTTTCCGTTTCCCCGACTTTGGCATTCCTTTCTCCTATCTCTCTCTTTTTCTCAGTCTCTCTCCTTCTTCTTATCAGTCTTCTCAGGATTTTTTTTCCACATTTGGACTATCAGTTGTAGGACCCTGAGAATTCTCTTCAACTCTCTTGTTTCTTGTCTCTAGCTTTATCAGCCTTCCTTTGACAAACCATTTCAAATTATTAATTCAGAGGAAGGTGGAACATGTGAAACACAAACTTCTCCTTGTTGTATGTTTTTCCTGTTTTTTAAAATAAGCAGTGGGTAGTATATAAAAATATAACAGAGTTTAAATAGAGGCCACCCTGTGGTACCTAACTTGGCATGCTCACATGAATAATGTACAATAGGATCTCATTCAACGTCTGTCATGGAAACTCTCAGCAAATTTAAATTAATGCCCCACCTTTCTCATAGCACAGGACGAAGATGGCTTCATACAGTGTGGACATATATATAGTGGACATTGAATCCTCCCAGATTACTACAAATTAACAAATAGACAAACATCAAATTTCTTCCAGATGCCACCATTGTCAAAAGCAGTATAAGAGAAGAACTACCAGACAGGCACAGAAATGAGATCAAAAGCCTAAACATGGAGGATGACAACCAGCACTGAACAGCACTTTTCATAACAATATCCTACCTGCCACAGTTTAAGAGTAGGACTCCAAGTTTATATAAATACTCACCTGCTGTTGGTGTTATAGTCTACTGATATTAATGGAGATGTTTGGATGTCTGAATTGTATACCAGCCATCACTTTAACACGGAAAGAACATGTGTACATGCTTGGCAGCCCAGTCATGGAGTGTAATGGCAGAAGCAGCATCTTTTGAGAACATATTCGTGGAGGCAAGCAATGTGGTAAGGCTTCCAGTCTCATCATGTTCTAGCAACTGGTTTTCAAAAGCAGTAATTGGATTGTTGTGAAATACTTGGTAGGAACAAGGGAAGAGGCAAAACCAGGAAGGAAAAGAGATGGGAGAGGAAAGAGAGAAAAAGAGATAAATTTTATGTGTGTGTGTATGAGAGAGCGAGAGAGAGAGAGGGAGAGGGAGAGGGAGAGGGAGGCTGGAAGAGGTGAAAAGAGAAAAGGAAGAGATAAAATGAACTTGGTAATGTAACTGAATAAATGACTGAATTGATGTTGCATGGTTGTGGTTCAATGGTTGTGGAGTGAGTGAATGGATCTGTGTATTTACGTGTGTGTGGGGTGTGTGTGTGTGGGTATACTCACAATGCTTAATTGTAGCAGTTTGATATCATTTTAACTGTCATGGCTTCTTCCTATACGATTCTGAGGTTTGTACAGTCCTCCATCCACATTTGCAGGGGGACCTTCATGAATCTTATTATTTGCAAGGCATTTGTGTGGGTTCCCTATTTGGGCTCAGACAAATGAGAAGGGTATGGGGGGGAACATGGGGAATGAACACACACATGTACCTTCTTTCCCCACACCCAGGCAACAGACAAGGGAATGGGAGGAGGAAGCCCCAGGAGGAAAGGCACACACATGCCTCCCTTCCTATTTCCCAGGCAAAAGAGAAGGGAATGGGAGAGGGGAGCCTGGGGGGGGGAGGGGAATGGGAAGGAAAGCACAGAGAGGGAAGGCCCCTTTGCTCACTAAGGTGGGAAGGGGGAAGATATTCATGGTTTTTCAACTTTTGCAAGGGTCCTGCACCCTGAACTCTTGCAACAGTGGACGGGGCACATTAATTTGTAGAGATATTTCAAATTCTTTTCCAGAGAGCCACATCCACTCTCCTAACCATAGCATTAGAGTTCACTAAACTACCTGAATTAACTGCAAATGCCAGGATTTCATAAAATGGAGCCATGGCAATTAAAACAGTTTCAAACTGCAATGATTGTGTAGTGGAGATGCACCCAGAGAAAGAGAGCACCCCCACTCCCCACTTTGTTCACTCTTTTTCTTGAAAGTTGGGGTCATTCTAGCCCTGTTCATTGCTGGCTGTAACCCTTTTCATTCCTGCCATGGGGCCTCTTCATGAGTGCACCTCTGAAGTAAAATGGATTTTGATGGGGAAAGATTGGCTGTTCATTTTATACTTCATTATTATGTAGAGGAACTGAGCTCTACTTACGACAGCAGATCCACCTCTTGCACACATTATTTTATTTTAGAGAATAGTTTCCAGTAGAGTAGCTAAGAGTGCAAAACCAGGAACCTGAACACTACTCCTTTTGATTTTGTCTCAGCAACCAATTTATTCTTGGGTGGCCTTAGGCAAGTTAACATCTTGCCATCTCAGTTTCCAATCTATTATTGTTCATTGTGGTTGTGTGCCTTCAAGTTGTTTTTGCCATGTGACACTCTATCATGGGGTTTTGTTGGCAAAATTTGTTCAGAGGGATTTGCCGTCATCTGAGGTTGAGAGAGTGTGACTTGCCCAAGGTCACCCAGTGGGATTCTACGGCTGAGCAGGGATTCAGACCCTGATCTCTAGAGTTGTAGTCCAGTGCTTAAACCACTGTACTATGCTGGTTCTTCAATCTACTATACAATAATTACATTGTTTGCATTTGGTTCTGATATAAGAATTCATGACATAATATGAATGAAATGCATTGTGAAATTCACAAATGCTGATGAGTATCGGCCTTTCCGCATTACATTGTTGTAGTGCTATTTATTATTCCACTTTCAACCTTCTATGAAATCCTGGGGTTTGCAGTTTAGGGAGGGGCATTTAGAATTGTCAGGCCCTTTCCTCACCGGGCTATTAAAACTGTGCAGAGCGACCTCCGACGGAGGTCTTCTGCACCATAGAGTGGACTGGGGCAGACTACTTTTTGTAGTTCTGCACCTCAGTCCAGTTCAGAGCAACCAGAACTGGTCGCGCAGCATGTTTTTTCAAAACCTCTTTTTAGAAGTTTTTAAAAAGCACGGAGCGTGTGACTCCATGTCGCTCCGTCACCGTGCTCCGGTGCAGATTTGCAGGGGGCGGGCTTTAGGCTGACGAGCTTCTCCGGTTGGTGGAGAGCCTCCACCAACCAGAAGCCACCATTTTGGATGCCGGAGCAGTGCAGAGTGACGAGCTCGCACTGCTCCTCGTTCCGATGGACTCGCCCGGACACTCAGGAAGTCCACTGAGTCCCGTTTTTGCCCGGTTATTTTCCCACATGCAGAAAGGGCCTCAGCCAGAGAGCTCTTTGGCCTCAATAAACTACAAACCCCACAATTCCACAGGATGCTGAAAATGAAATAAGAGCACTATAACAGTACAGGAAAGAAAGGCCCCATGGATACTTAAATTGCTTTAGTTTTCAAATGAAGATTCAACAAGCAAAATGTTTTGCTGCCACAAACCTTTCAGCTTTTTGAGTTCTTACTGGCCTAAAAAAAAGTAACTTAATCAAAGTCTGATCAGGAAGCAGATTCCCATGTAGGAGAATAAGACACATGGCCATTTACTGGTAAAGAGGCAGCACTGGCACCTAGGGACTTCCTGGCTTATGATCTGGTGCTCTTTCTGGTGAGGCACTTAAAGCAAAGGAAGGAGTGGCGTGGTCCTTCCTAGCAGCCCAGCAGTTCCTCTTGACCTGGCCAAATGATAAATTCTTCAAGGTCATGTCAGGTTCAGTCTCCAGACTCTGCTGTGCAGTAGTTTCCTTGCCTTGCCCCCACTTTCCTGCCTTGCCTCTCACTCTTCCTTCCTGTCAGTCTGCTCCCTTTCCAATCAGACAATCTCCCGGTCTATTTGCTGATACTCCTGTGCTCATTTTCAGCCTACATCCTCATTCCAGGCCTGAACTCTCTTTTGGACAGACTTCCTGGGTCACTCCTCGGTGCTTGAAATTGACCCTGGCTTGAGATCCACCCTACTCTGAGGTCTACCACACAGTATTCCACCCATATTTAGTTCCAGCTAGAACAAACTCACCAGGCAAATTAAGTCAACCAATTTTAGGTATCAGAGTTTAAACTCCCATTGAAAAGTAGGGGGGGAGGCAGTTATGTGATTTATTGGACTGTCTTTACCACCATGCAGGGAAGGATGTTATCCAAAATTTCTCTCTTAGATGCCAAAATAATTTGAGCAGATTTTGGCGGTCTCAGTCCTGCTGACATTCTGATTTCCTACACAGTCAATTGCCCATGGTCCAGGACTGATAAGAACTGAAGTAAGTTAGTAACAAAGAAGATAGCATCAGAAACAGTAGGGTTCAAAGCCTAGGACAACTGAATCATAGCTCATGTTACAGAGAAATTTGAAAATCCCCAGTCACAAGCCTGGCTATATAGTGTGTGTATGCATTAGCTCCCCTTGAATATGGAGCTCTGTTAGATCCAAAATATATAGGCAAGCAAGGTGATATATCTGTTAATATTCTAGCCACCAAACTACAAGTTAGGGACAAAACTGATGTTTTTGTTTCTGTTAAATGTCTCTCCAATTTTGTATAAAAATCAAATGCCAAAGAGAGAATTTATTATTCTCTTCCAAACCATACCACTTTGGTTTGGAGTAGAAAAGATGAAGGAAATTTTGCAAGCAGAAAATAAATGTGAACAATGTTTGTCAAATATAGCACTAAAGTTCTGAGAGGGTTTACAGAACTGCTAAGACTTTACAATGCTTAAGCCTTTTTCATTGGTAACAGCAGCAAGACTAAAAATTGAAATCTTTTCTGAATACCAAAACAAAGATTAGTCATAAAGCTCCAGTAGGTGGTGTCAAACCTCATTCCCAGCCAAGAAGTGTCTCACTCTCCTTTCATTCAGTAAGATGTCATAAAAGCAAAAATGTAATTTAGAGCTACAAAGGTTGGAGGTTGGGAGGATCTTATTATATCCAACATTTTAGAACAGTGGTATTTGCAGGTGTGTTACCTACTTAAATTTTCAAGAAAAGGGGCATGTGAGCCTAAGGTTTATAGCATTCAGCAGAGGTTTATGAAATGAGAAATATAGTGTACGTTATGGTCAAGAGCATATATTAGGCTTAAATGGCAATAAATATTGCAGTGTCACTCAGTGCTTGTGCTGTGCTGGCCTGTCAATAGAGCAACCAGTTGCATATCTAACAATACAGTCCCATACTTCCATTGCAACATGGTGAATGCACAAGCAATGTGGGGCAAAGGTACAAATCAGTCTGTTTCTAGAATCAACATGTGGTCCATGGAATTGACTGGAAATTCACAGATGTCAGCTATGTGGCATCCTTTGACTTAACGGACCCCAAGTTGACTGGTATGACTTTTTGATTCTTTCTTATTCAGTTCTGAAGAGAACAAGGTGAAAAAGTGATCGATGCATAGGAGAGTGCAAATGCTGTTACTGAATTACTACTATCCTTGTTCCACATTTGTTTTTTGTTTTTGTTTTTTATCATCCTTCTGTAATCGTATGTCTTTTGTTTCTGGACAGGAGCATTGCTGTAATGTCTATATGTGATACCTTCATATAAATTTATTAACAAATGGCTAACAAGTGCATGGTGTATATTCTATGAAATCAATACTCACTGTGCTCACTAAAAACAATTATATGCCAGCTAAATGTGTGCAGTGGCTTGCATAACCATTACATGTGTAGAACTCTGTTTGCACAATCATTGACTCAATATGATAATTGCATCATGTCCAAAATTTGCCACTGTTAGCATAGGGAAAATGACACATGCATATGTCATTGACAGGATTCTGGCCAGTATGCCATGGTATTATGATTTGGCCTGTTGCTAAAACTGCTAATGCTTGAATTTTTTGTTACACTAAGTTGAGAGGCAACTTAAAGAGATGCCCACACACTTTTTAGGGATACGATTCAACTCAAGCTGAAACTCTAGCATGGCTTCTTTATTTCATTGGAAGAGTTAAAACATCTGATTACCTTTGGGTGGATTGTGTCTCTGGAGTGCATGGATTAGAAGGATTTTGTACTAACACTTTTCCCCACGCTTTATGTTCTAATGACAGAAATTCTTGTGTTAGCTTTGTTGGTGGCTGTATACATATAAAAACAAAACAATGGTCTGAGTGCCTGCATCATCAGACATAGCTGCAGTGACAGAGCTCCAGTGTTGTAGGTATGACTGACAATGCCACCCCCCAAAACCTACCTTTTCAGCTTGGCGGTGTCCCAGCTGAAGGGTTTCTGAGCTGCTGCAGATTGGGATATTGGGAAATGACGTCTGCAGTGCTCTCGTGGTCATGGTGTTCACCAGGAGCAATCACTTCTGTCAAAGTGAGACCCTATTAGAGGGTCCTATTCCCACTATCATATGCCACAGCCATGCCCACAGATGCATCTCTGGTTGTAGAAACACTTCTCTACCATCTGCACTTGGGGATAGTGTAGAAAAGAGCACATACTTATATCTGTGCATGGAGCTACATCATAGGAAGAGGTGTCTCAACCAGAGATGCCCTGTGTGTACCACAATTCCTCCGTGTATGGAGGAGCTCTATATGAGGGGGGCTTTCCTATGCTCTCTAAGTGCAAAAATGATCAAGAAACATTTCTGCTCTGGGCAATGGCAGCTGGGGTTGTGATGCCTGTTGCAGGGCAGTGATCCCACCCCTCTCTCATAGAATCATAGAAATGTAGAGTTGGAAGAGACCACAGGGGCCATCCAGTCCAACCCCCTGCCATGCAGGAACACCCTCAAAGCACTCCCGACAGATGACCATCAAGCCTCTGCTTAAAAACCTCCAAGGAAGGAGACTCCACTACACTCCGAGGCAGCATATTCCACTGCCGGACAGCCCTGACTGTCAGGAAGTTCTTCCTGAGGTTCAGGTGGAATCTTCTTTCCTGCAGCTTGAATCCATTGCTCCTTGTCCTGGTCTCTGGAGCAGCAGAAAACAAGCCCTCTCCTTCCTCTACGTGGCATCCCTTCAAATATTTAAACATGGCTATCATGTCCCCTCTTAACATTCTCTTCTGCAGACTAAACATACCCAGCTCTCTAAGTCTATCCCCATAGGGCATGGTTTCCAGGCCTCTCACCATTTTGGTCGCCCTCCTCTGGACTTGCTCCAGCTTGTCAATATCCCTCTTGAATTGGGGTGCCCAGAACTGGACACAGTATTCAAGATGGGGTCTAACCAAAGCAGAGTAGAGTGGTACCAGTACCTCCCTTGATCTAGACACCATACTCCTATTGATGCAGCCAAGGATTGCATTGGCTTTCTTGGCTGCCGCATCACACTGCTGACTCATGTTCAGCTTGTGGTCTATGAAGACTCCTAGATCCCTTTCACATGTACTGCTACCCAGCCACGTGTCGTCCATCCTATATTTGTGGATTCCATTTTTTCTACCCAAGTGTAGGACCTTACACTTCTCTCTGTTGAATTTCATTTTGTTCGATAGGCTAATGTAAACTTCTCTGTAGACTGAATGGAATGGGTTTACAAAGGCAGCAATAAGGATGGACAGAAGTATGGAAGACAAAGTTGAAGGAACTGGGTGTATTTAGTTTGGGGAAGAAAAGACTGAAGGGCACATAATAATAGTTGTGAAATACCCATAATGCTGTCACACAAGAAGAGGTTGAAACTTGTTCTCTGCTTCCCCCAGAAAGCCTAGGTTACTGGAGGGTAGTTTCCATCTGAAGAGTAGGAGTAGTTTAACAATGGAAACATTTACCTTGCCTAGGAGAGGGCAGGTAGGATTTCCTTGCTGAGGAGCTTCAGTGGAGGCAGGTCAGTAACTGTTGGGGATGGTTTAGCTCTAGTTTCCCTCATTGAGCAGGAGGCTGAACTATGAGGTCTACAAGATCTCTTTCAACTTTATGAATCCAGGATGGCAGTGGAAGTGCTGTAAGGAACAACTGGAGCATTCCCTCAGACTGCAGACATCCTCTCAGTGATGTTGATTTTTTTTAAAAAATCTGAATTTAAAAAGTTGATTACATCCAGGATGGCAGTGGTGTGCTCAGACTATGGAACCTTAAAGGAGTATTCAAATTACTATCAGGGCATTATGTACTATAGACCACCATCTTGGATGCTGGTTGTTCTGATTTGGTGTGAACATGATCTTATTTGAACGTAACAGCAAAAATTCATTGACCAAAAAGAGGTGATGACATTGCTTCAAAAGGTATCTGTCTCTCTACGTGAGAATGAGTAACAAAGAGAGAATACAACTTGGCTACTCTACAAATAACTCCACTTCTCAAACATGTATATTCGGAGGGAAAGATTGAAAAGGTTTAGCTGAGCCTTAGGCATGACCAAAACAAGTAGATGCATATTGTGGTGTGTGTCTGTGTAGACTAGTGATTAGAGTTCTCACAAAACAGTATCCTATTCAACTGTTTACCTTGTCATACATTTCATCAATGAAGTACTTTGCTCTTTTCCTCAGGTTATAGGTCTTGTGTGTTCCCATTCTCGTTCAAGCAGCCGCCTCAGATACCCAGACCCTTTTCACAATACCATTTGCCATGCTGTGTGAGGAGGGTGTAAACATGTTTTCCCATACTCTCCCACCACCTGCTTCGGAGCCAGCAGTGCAAATACTTGCAGCCCTAATGTGAGCTGGAGGAGATCATCGGCTGAAAGCTAGGCTGGCACAGATTTGCTGCCTTACAATACTGGCTTAAGAAGAGAAGAGGAAGGAGGAGAGGGAGGAAAAAGAGAGAGAGGGAGAGAGAGAGAGAAAGAGAGAGAGAGTTGTTGCAACTTCTCCCCTCCTTGTGTCATGGCAAATGGTAGCGTGAAGGTTTCTGTGCCTTCAGCAGAAGATGTACACACACCCTCCTTTCTGCCCCTTTCCCATCTGCCTCCATGCATACTAAGAAGCAAACTCAAAAGCAACATAGACAAGGAGATTTTGATGGGCTCTCTGTAGGCTATGAAATGATCGGGTGCTGAAAGCCTGAATAGTTGGGTGTTTTTTTCCCCTTCACAGCTGACCTTCCTCATATGTGGTTAATCTTGGAATAAAGATTAAAGGCCCTGACCCAGGGCCCATTGAAATTGATGGGAGTCTTTTCTTTTTCCTTCAATAGTCATTGGATTTGGGCCTAAAGTGGAATTGTCTCTTTCTCCCCCTCCTCCATGGCCCCTTTCAGATGAAAGTGGGAAATGAGGGGGCCCTCTGTGAGGAGAAGCTGTTGAACACTGCACTCTCCTTTCCCCGAATGTAGCCAGAACGGCAATATACATTTCTGAGGTCTGGCAGCAGCATCAGAAAACACATTTTTGCCAGAGGGAAGCTGGCTGATTTGCATGGGACTGAGGTGTGTGGGGAGAAGGGCTGAGGGGAAGAAAAGCAAGAAACAGGCAAGCAAAGCCTTTCCTACCTACTCTGCTTTTCTTTTTCCATTGGCAACTTTATCATTTGTCTTCCATCATTTCAGCTGGAGGGGGGCCGATGATGCATATATTCTCCTTACATTCCAGGCCTTTGGCATGACAACATTCAAAAGAGCAAAAGAGAGAGAATCTTAGCCTTTATACCTGAGGGTTTTTTTTTCTGTTTTATTTTTTCTAGCTTAAAAGTTGCAAAGTACATACATCTATTCAGAGTCTATAATGTGATTGCAGTCACCTCTATGGATAACATTGTGATTTTTGTTCTTCTTTTAAAAAAAGATGTCTGTTGCTGACATGGAATTTTAAAGGATTTTACATTTTAAGCCACATGTTGGATGAAGTTCAACAGAGCTAATCTGGTCAGCTTCACCAAATTCTAGTTAAAACTCTTCTGATGGGTTAGTTGTGAGTCACTTCTCCTTCCTCTTCAAGTATCTGACAGTTCAAGCTGAAATGAAATGAAATCCAAAAGACTTTGCCACATGGTTAAGGGGAGTACATAAGCAGATGGACCCATTAAGGTTTTCGGGGATCATATCTGTTCCATTTTGACCAGAGTTAAAGTCTGAGAGGGAGAAAATGCCTGATAAGTGGGCTTCTGTGAGATAAGATAGGAGAAGAGACTATAATTCTGGATTAGTGTGTAGAGTGTTTTATATGCCTAGAAGTTTGGTGAGAATACAAGTTGTTCCAGTCATCTGTGTATATGAATTCTTGCACGTGTATCTTTAAGTTTTCTTGGGAAGGGGACATTTTATCTTTGAGCTGGATGGACCCAGGCTCAGGTACACACACTCTATCTCTCTCATATGTATGTACGTATGTGTTTGTGCACGTCTGTGTGTTCTAGAGAAATTATTAAGCAATCTATTGCCAAAAAAAGAGAGAGCCAAATCACGTTCTAAGGAAACCTCTTCGTTCTGCTTGAGGAAAAAGAAAGAGGATGGGAAGATGGCATAGAAGCATGGGTAAGTTTTAGAGGCAAGAGAAAACAGAGGTGGAGAGAAAAGTGCCAGGTGCTACCGCCATGATCATAGTATCTCAAACAGACTATTGCATTGACATTCAAGATCTCCAATTTTCCCTTCAACTTCCTGCCTTAGAACCTTACTTTCTAGAGCAATTCAGGATCTTCAAAAGCTTATAAAGACTGACTGAGTAAGAAATGAGAGGTAAATATGCCTCGCTAAGATGAAATCTAATAAATAAAAGTCAAAGTTTGTCTGTGTCAGGTGAAGACCTCATATGATTGGTTGCCTAAGAAGAATCTATGGAATCCTGGGCTTTGAAGTTTAGGGAGGGGCCTTTAGAATTCTCAGCGAGAGAGCTCTTGGGGCTTAGTCAAATATGCCTGTCTTGAATAGGCTGGGTTCTATGATGACAAGACCTAGTAGCAAGGAGGAGGGCAGTGTATTCCCTCAGGAACCCAACCTCTGTATGTTAATAAATCTGAATACAGATTGGATTGGGGAATATGGGGGAAATTTATGGGGGAATTAGAGATACAAGATCTCAAATCTTTCTAACAAGTATTACCTATGAGAAAACATAATCCCAGCCAATTTATACCCTAGTAGTTTATACGCTAGTAGTTAATAATTTCCAAATTCAGTCAAATGACATGATCTTGGGTTTATGCAGGTTTCTTATTACTGAATCTCTCTACCTGTGTTCAGGTGGCCCTCTTACTACTCTTCTCCTTTTTCCTTTTTATATCTGTTATTCCGTCTTTCTTTTAATGCACTGGATGTCTTGCTCCTATATTCCTTGAACATTGCTGTGCAGCTCCTCTTTTCCTTGCAGCCCAGGTCATCCATTCTACTGTGATGGGTGGAGTGACGGTATACACTATTCCTTCACTTCTGAAACTGTTGCTTCCCAGCTCCCAGTAATGGCAATAAATAGCATACCCACCAACATTTCCCAAATGAAAACTGGGACATAGCAGGTCAAGCAACTTCCGATTGTGGTCAAGATGGCAAATGTTAATAATGAGGAAGATCACACAAGCTAGGAGAGGCTACAGAGATTTGCAAGATTCTGCTGCCCTCTGTTCCCTCCCCTGAGTTAATTGAGTGAGAACTATTTTTTCACTTTGACCTCAGCTTGCTCCTATTGAAGTAGGCTGAGGAGAAAGGAGAAAACCAGGAGAAAGAAAGAAAAAGCAGCTGAAAAAGTAGGATTACAGAGGATTAATCAGGACTATCCCTGCCAAACCAGGGCAGTTGGAAGGTATGGCATGAAGATCTCAGTGTAGATTTTTGATGTAGGTAGGGAACATTCTTAAGAGTTATGTATGTATATTTCTGTGTGCATGGCAGCTTCCACAGTGAGGACCATGGGGCTGAAAAGATTGCACACTTCTGCTTTTAAGCCAGGGTTGCCAGCTCAGCCAAAACTAACGCCAGGAATGAGTGGCTTCTTGTGATGTCAAAGTGGTGAGACAAAATAAGGGTCAGGAGGTGGGCTGAAATTGCTTCTAGGGTAGCTGAGTGTAGAAATGGGAATGAGTGGAATCCAGATAAATGGCCCCTGAATCTGGTAAAATCCTGCTAGTTGGCTAGCATGGCTAGCTGAGGAGAGAGAACCTGTTTTGATGTCAAAATACACTCAGCAGCTGCAGTAGTGGCCTGCATTCTTGTTGGGGCTCACACCCACATCATTTGACTTACCATAGATGTGAAAAGAACAGAGTATTTACAGGCTCTGTGCTGCTGTAGAATGCTTGACACCAGCTGCCTGGGCTTGAGAAATAAGAAAGCTCATGAATTATGACAGTCTTCTACTCCCTACCTTGCCCAGTGACCTGCACCTATCCACCCACTAGCTCTGTCCCCACTCTCTTCCCTTTACTGCTGGCTTTTCAGCTACCATGGTTTATCAAATGCAACCCACATACAAGCAACTTCATATTGAGCTGTTGAGCCCTGGTACTAGCTGAAAATAGGTGAAAGGGGGTGCCCAGGTTTCCATGCCAGCTTACACTAAAATCCCAGTTTTTTTTTCTTCTGAGCCACTGGCCCAGAGATTGGTACCTCCGCCTGGAGATGCAGGGCAACTGTGTTTGTATCCTCATGTGCCCTACTATTCTGAGATTACACAGCTTGACTCTCTTACTGGAGGCAGTTTTCTCACTTTACTGAATAGTACTATGGCCAGTGGTGTGTGTGGGCTTGATTTATGTGGCGTTGACTATGATTGCATACATTTCAAGGAGATCACTTGCAACTCAGGCTAGGCTTTGCAGTACACATTCTCTAACAGGCAATGTTCTTTCCTTCTCTGTTTTCCCCCACATTGCACTTTGAGGTCTGCCTCTGTCACCACTGCTACACGTTTTGGAGTCTGAATCATAGTGGCACCCCTCTGCTTCTTATTCATTGCCCAAGCATCTTGGTTAGCTGGAGCCTATTAGTGGCTTTGGTCATTTGGAGCAAATAGTGGAATCTTATAGTAAGCTCACAGACACTTGTGGAGGTGTACTATCTTGGGATTTGCTTCCCACTGCAGTCTTTTTTATAGCTCCAAGGGGAAAGCCACATCAAAGAAGGTGAACTCTGGCGATAGTGCCAGCCCCCAAAGTCATTACAGGCCAATTAGACTGTTATAAGATAAAAGCAGAAGGGAAACTATATGTCTTTTTTCAGAACTTTTTTTTTTTAATTTGCTAGGAGTTTTCCCCCTTTGCTAGTATTCGTTCTTCAGGCATGTTACTGCTTTGCCAAGCACTGGAAATAATACACACATGGGGGATAGATTTGTATTTCACATACAGATTTACAAGACATTGAAAGAGTCAGATTTTGACACTAGCCCACCATTTACTGTAAAGAAAAAAATGTGTCAGTCTTTTTTTTTTTTTAATGTCGTTTTCTTTAAAGGAGTTCCCAGTGTGTAAAAGGATAAGATATTATTTGAAATTCTACTTTGGTGAATGGGAAGGGCCATGGGGAAAGTTAGCTCAAAGCAATACTGTTGGTGCAGACAAGAAGAACAGGGAAAGAAAAAAATGGAGACATTGCACAGATACTGAATGGTAGAAATACAGGTCATGAGGTTGCTTGCTTTGGAGCAGAGAGGGGTGAAAGTGGGGCTGGGAATTTTGATACAGAGTCCTGGTTTAGTTGTGCAAAGGAGATAAGGAGGTGGGGTTTACTATTGGAAGAATTCATGAGTACCCTCTGAGGAATGATGATATAATCCATGCCTTGAAACCAAAGCATGTTCTGAACCCACATTCTGTGTTGACCGTTTGTTCTTGCAGGAATACATTGGAGGAGATGCAGCTGGACATAATTTGTATGAAAACTGTATGGGGTTATAAATAAGTTGAAACATGCAACATAAAATAGAAATGAGGAGCAGAATGGAGAGGATAGAAATAAAACCCTCTTCAGGTGTTGATTTCTGTACATAAGCAGAGGGACCCAAAGATACATGCTCCAATCCCAGTGTGATCCCTATATTGCTGGGGAAGGTCTGAGAAATTCCTGTAGCCATGTTCTGGGGAGTGAAGGAAGTTTCATTGGGCTCCACAATTTGAAAGAAAATAGCATTTGTGCATCTTTTGAGGCGTGTTGCAAGAAAATACACCAGCTGGTCCCAGGGTTAAAAGTCTTTTGGGGAGTGCTTTGTCTCAGTCCCACCACCATCGAGGCATGTTGGATGAGGACACCGGAGAGAGATTTCCCAGTGGTTGCTTCTAGGCTTTAGCACTCCCTGCCAACGTGGGTTTGCTCAGCCTCTTCTCAGCTCTCTTTCTGCCGGCAGGCAAAGCCATTTTGATTTTGACAGGCCTTTCGTGTTTGAATTACAAGCAGAAGGTTATTTTGAATGTGGTGTGCTGTGGTTTTAACTATTTTTCTTTTAATTATGTCTTAAATGTATTTTAAATTGTTTCTGCTATGTTCTTTTTAAACAGAATTCTTTGCTTAATTGTTTTTTAACTTTTATAAATATGATTTTAACTGGACTACATTTCATTTTATAAATGTATACATGTAAGCCACTTTGGGTCCCTTGCATATTTTCAAGAATTACTGGGTATGGGCAAAAATAATCCATATATGAATAAAATAATTCACATATTAATAAATGTGGACAGCTAAAATGTGCATAAATTGGGGAAAGAATGCAAAAACATAGATTTCCTGTGCTGAGAAACAGATTAGACTAGATGGCAAAATCTTCCTTCCATTTCTTTAATTCTATCACCCATAGTTCCAAAATAATATTTCTGCCTGATCCACAGATCTAGCTAGCTAAGGATAAAGGTAGGAAGCATACATGCGTACCCAGGACATTATTGCTGTTGTGCGCCTTCAAGTCCTTTCCAATTTATGGCAACCCTAAAGCGAACCTACCATGGGATATTCTGTGGCTGGGTGTGTGAGGTGCCCAAGGACATCTGGTGGATTTTCATGGCTGAGCAGGATATTGAACCCTGGTCTCCAGAGTTTTAGTCCAATGCTCAAACCGCTACAGCACACTATCCCAGGATACACCCAACATTTATATATTTTAAAGAATCTTTGCCTGCCCCTTTACCCCATAAAAGGCTATCTGAGTGCTTACAATGATGAATAACATGCAGTCCTTGCCCTCAGGGTTATATTGTAACCTGAAAGACACAAAAGAAAAGGAAGAGGGATGGGACAGGGTAAGAAAGTCAATCTTGTTCTTAGTTACAAATGCTTGTGTAAAGAGTGAAACAAACTTCCTGCACCTGTTGCTTCTCTGGGTGATGCACAGGCCATTTTATTCTTTCCCTTGCTGCAGTGTGTTTATCCCAGAAGGCAGTGGGCACAGTCTTCCAGTGGCCCTTGGTCCTCTGGTCAATAAATGAGACCACAATGTTCTGTTTTTTCAAGACAACTCCCCATTTGAAGCACAATACTCTCAAACATTGATTGTTGCATAATGTTGAAGCTGGCTTCATGGCACTTAATAACAACCGCAAACACATTTTGACCTTTGCTGAATATCAGCAGTCAAATATTATCAACTGCTGATTTGCTACATGACATTAAATGCCAAATACTGGATGCTACTGGTAAAAATCCTAGATAACAATGTTATGATATTGTGGTTTCTCTGTCAGCCTAGCACAAGAGATACCCAACTTGAAATTGCTACTCTGACATGAAGTTTATCAGGTAATCATAGGCTAGTCACAGGGTCTCAACTTGGCCAACTTCACAGGATCGTTGCAAGTTTAAAGTAGGGGAGTATGTATTCTACCTTGACCTCTTTGGAGATAATATCTGCATCAGTAGCATGCACTCTGCCACCTGCAGGCAAGTGAAATATTACCACCAGGAGAACGGTCCAGACTGCTACTTTTTCCTTCAGGAGGTGAGCCAGCTGTACCATTCCAGCTCACAGGACAAAGGGATCAGCCACCCATCTAGTCCTTGTTCCAGGAGCCAATGAAGCAGCAGCTTGTTCCACCATGACCAAGAGGACCAAGCACCAGTGCAGCCCCTGCCTTTCCAACAGCCAAGAAAGCAGCAGCCTGGTCCTTCCCCGGACCCAGTACAAGTGGAGCATTGTCCCAGACTCATATCTACTGCATGAGCTTCTGATGAGGTCAGGGCTCTCAAGTGTGAGCTGACATTGACAAGCTAGTTCTGACACCAATAGCACATATGGAGACTCTGAAACAGAAGAAAGAGGAGCCTGCAGAGGTCAATAAACAGTGCCAGGGAAAGGAGTGGAGGGCATAGAGAAGGGAAAGGAGAGGTGGACATGGCAGCCATAGTTCTAGAGATGAGGTAGCAAGGGGTTGTTGAACTGGTAAACTTGGTGACACTAGGAGGGCACTAAAAGGGTTTCTGGTACTGCTGAGACAACTGGTAGCCCAAGGGAAGGCATAGGTGCTAAAAGAGGAAAATGGAAACAGCTGGCTTCAGGCTCCAAGGCTTGTAGAATACATGTGGGAGCATTCTCAAAGTGATAGAGCATGACAAAGTTGTTGGATTCAGACAGTATTCTAGACACACTTTTATTCATTTCAGATGTCAAAGAATGGATGGGTTGGAGACAGAACACACTGAAGAGAACAACCTGACATGAGTGTGGCTGAGGCATATAGAAGGGATAGATGGCATTGACCATTGGGGCTACTGCACGATTATTGAGATCTCTCAAAGAAACATACAAAATGTATGATGGTTTGAACTTGTTCACTGGATCTTTTACCATTTAAGATTACTGAGTATGAAGTAGAGATGATATACTTGTTTCATTCATTCACTTCTGCCTGAATGTGTGTCATCTCACTGGCTATGGCACCATGTAATTGTTTTTTGTTCCTCAGTTTCCACACTTCCTATAATTCAAACAGGACTTCAGCTAGGCCTCTGTAGATGGGGGATGACCAGTTTGGAGGTGTCATTGTGGGAGCTGGAGGACAGCCTACTATTCATCCATAGGGTAACATGGCCATGAAAAGGGTCCTATGGATGATAGGAGAAGTGGTTGCCAGCTGGAGGCTGTAAAGGTCAGCAGAGGATTAAAATTCCTTGTGAGTAGCAATTTGAAAGTTCTAGGATTTTATCAGGATCTCTTTGTACTCCCAGGATTTCAGCTGGACCCAACTTAGGTCCAAATGAAACCAAGGGCTTCTTTCTCCAATGTGGTTTATTATGTGGCCATGGGAATGGTTCCTCCCATTACTTCTGGATGAGTGCCTGCTGGATCTGGGAAGGAAGGGCATAGTTTCTCAACCATCAGGTTTCTCATGAATAGAAATTTTAAATGGATTTCCTTTTCCTCGCATACACAGGTGCATGTTTAGTAGGGTGGTAACAGCACAGTTGATGGAGCGATACCCCATACGCTGGCTGCACAGCCAGCTAAATGACACATGGTTGGGTAATTAGTACACTCATCAATTATGTACCATGGGAAGGCCTGAATGGCAGTTGATTTGAATGTGCCCACCACAGCCAAGGTACCCCCTAAACCCACGGTAGAAATATTTCTGAAAATACACTCCATCGGTGAAAACAAATATATAGGCAAATGCATTAATAGTACTCTCCATCACAGGAAGGTCTGAATGGGGTCATACAGCTGGCCTGAATGTACATAGCTTAGCTGAGATACTCCCCAAAACCTACCTTTTCAGCAGTACAGCCACCACCCCCTGTCCCATCACAGCCATTTCCATGTTCCCAGAGAATGGGAGGATAAGCAGTGATACTCCAACTCCCTTCCTGTAGCTGGACGCACTATCACAGCTATCTGCATGGACCTGCAAGAAGAAACCTGGTTGTGTCTTCCCTCATCCCCTCTCTCTCTGGCAACATAGAAATGACCATGTTAGGGGTGACAGCTGTGGTGCTGCAAAGGGTGGTTTTGGAATAACTTTGGGTACTGAATTGTGATGTCATTAGGCAGATACACAAGATCATAATTACTGAAAGGATGCCAATCAACATCTTGTGACTGAGGTGTGCATAAGAAGAATGTAAAACAGCTGAGATGAATCCCCCTCCCCTTGATCTACCAAGATAAACAAGGTTTGAGTTCTTTGCTTTTAACTTCCCTGACTTCTGCATATCTCCTTCCCCTCACCTCATGTCTCTGTCTCCTGGAAGTCCCAACTTGCAGCCAGGGTTGGAACTGACCACTTTCTGCAATCTCTTCTGGTACCTATGTCTCCTTTAGTCCACAGACAGCTTCATAATGTTTCCTGCTCTTGCCCAAGTTAAGTGGGGACTCTTCATTTCTCACTCCCCCTTGCCAGAAGTTGTAATTAAAAAAAAAAAAAAGAAATTGTAAGTTCTTGTGCTATTATATTTTTATCTGAATGTAACTCAGTCCACTCCTTTCCTTCTCTCCTAGTGTCTTCCATTCACCATCTTGCTAACCTTATTGTCATCTCTTGCTAACCTTATTGCCATTGCCACTTGAGAGGTCCTTCTCAAGACCTTCTCCATGTCTGCTGCCATTAATGTAAAACTATTATGTCTTACTCTATATCATAGAATCTCAAGGTGGTGTACAAGTCTAATGAAAATATTTTAAAATAATTAATTTAAACAGACTCAAAATATATTAAACAGTAAAACAGCAAAACAGTTTAAAACCATGTAGAACTAGATTTGGGGGGAAAAGATAACTACCTCTCCCCAAACCAAAGAAACCAAGTGTTTTAATTTGGTGCCAGAATTAAGCTAGCATAGGGGACTCCACAGCTGAGGAGGCTCTCTCCCATCTCTTCCCAAACCGTACTTCTCTCATCAATGGGCTTCTCCAGCAGACCTTGCTCCTCAAGCCAGCCTACATCAGAAGACATATTCCTTCAAATATCAGAACCCCACATCATTTAGGGACACCCTGAGCCAGTGTGGTGCAGTGACTGAGCATTGGACTACGACTCTGGAGACCAGGGTTTGATTCCTTGCTCAACCATGGAAACTCACTACGTGACCTTGACTGCATCACACACTCTCAACACCAGAAAACTCTCACACATCTCTAGTTTTCTCAGAAAACCCTAAAAGGGTCAAGTAGTTATTCAAAGAAATATATAGTACATTTGTGTATGCTTTGCTCCCTGTTTTCCTCCCACCCCCTAGTCATTCTTTCTTCCCTTTTCCTTCCTTTCAGTTCCAATAAACCATATTACTTCTTTACCAGTTCTTTGATGGCTTCTCTGCCCTTTGTAATCTTTCTTTTGCTTCATACGCTACAAGATGTTCTGCTTCATGGAATGGACCCCATCAGTTAATGTTACTCCAAACTAGAGTAGACTTATTCAATCACTGCTACTCCTGTAAGTGTTGCATTGGCATTTCCTATTGATTCAATGGGTCTGATATAATTCAGAATTACAATCGGATCCAGGCAACATTCTACCATTTCACTGGGGGAGCTATTGATTGCTGCACAATGGTATAACCCAGTAGTGTAAGTGTAGAACAACTGTGTAGATACAGTGCTATAAATTTCTACTACACAACTCCTCAAAAGGATCTGAGCACAATACACATTGATCAGATGATTGGATAGTTTTGAAAGGTTACTGGGTATGAAGTGCTGGGTGCAAAAGAGAAATGTAAGCTATAAACATTAGCATAAAAATAATTTACTAAGTGGTTGTACTTTCTCAGAAGCTGCATAAACTCTAGTACAAGCAGTGGTCCAACAAGTACACATGCAGTTCTCTGTCTCAATTTTGACTTGGTTGTGGGAAACTAACTGACCTATTGCTTAATAAGTGAGCTTAAGATGTGATGCCCATTGCACAATCTGTTGTGCCACTGAGGGATCCAAAGTGACCATGCTAACGTCTATAGATATTAGTATGGATGCATATGTGTGTATGTGTCTGTAAGAAGTTTAAGTTCCTCCAGGGTCATTTTATGGCCTTTGGGGAACCACAAACCCTTTTAATTTTTCCCCATTTTTTTTACTTCCTTTAAGTCATTTTAGGTCCAGTAGAGGCCTTTTTTTCTCTCCTATAGGAAGTGACCCAGAAGTTGAAAAAAAGGTCTCCCCTGAGCCTAAAATGGCCCAGAGAGGTCCAAAATGTAGTGAATTTCACCACCATCTTCCAGACTGCATTTGAAGGCCAAAAATATTCAGGGCTGCCGTAGTAAAGTGTGGCCTTCCAAGGTCCCTTAGGAATCCGATGCTGCCTCTCAAAGCTGACACTGCCCCCTCTAATTTATGATATGCTGAAAGGGTAGCCAATTTTGGCTGAAGTTTTTAATAGGATCCATGGCTTAGTCCCAGGGACCATACAGTAAGAGTGCTACCTTTCACTTTTACTGCCATAGCAACATCCTATGGAATCCTGGGTACTTTGGTGAGAAAGTGGAACTCAGTGTCTGAGAATTGTAAATGCTCCTTCCTTAACTGCAAATCCCAAGATTCTGTGGAACATTGAAATGGCAGTTAGAATGGAATGTAGCACTATAATTGTGTAGTGTGAATAAGCTCTAGGTCATTTTTCTCCCACCTTCTTGCATGTAAATATTTATAAACCACTTACAGTTCTTAAAACATCATATAATACATATGTAGTAATCAAACATACAGCATGAAACCAATAACAAACAAACAAAAAAATCAAGATACCATTATCCACAAAAAAGATGATGAAGATGAACTCAACTAAAAAGTTTGCAAAACTCAATAAATCTTCACCCTGTGCTTAAAAATAAGAATTGTCAGCACATGTCTGATATCAGGGGGAACAGTTGCCAACTAGCCACATCCTGGTGCTTTCCAGATGTTCTGGCTGGGGATGGGCAACACATCTGGACGACAAGAGTGTGGGAAAAGTCTGCAGTTGGCCAGTTTCTTAGTGACGTTTTGTACATCACCTTGTGGGCCCTGATGGGTTGAGAGGCAATAAATATATGCATAATATAATATAGAGGGGCTGTAGTGGATTAAATGAAAAAGAAGACAGAATCAGATAGTTATTAAACCTAATACGATGGATGCCTCTTGTCTTTTCCTCTTTATATGCTTTCATTGTTGCAACATTAACTTGAGCAATGGGAAGACCTAAAGAGTCCCCCATCCTTGCTTGCTATATGTGATTTACTCTCTGAATGCTATAAACCTTGTCTGCTCCCCATTGCATAGCCCCCAAATATGACCTCTGCAGAGACCACACATGGATGTTTCTAGATGAGAGGGAATGTATGGAATGTCTTGCAATTGACAGCTTATGAAATTCCTTTCCTGTACGCTTTTGGAACTTCTTTTAGGTAGAAAGAGAGAGAGAGAGAGAGACTGAGAGCGGGAGAGAGAGAGTATAAACGCTTCTCAGGGGGAAGTCAGAGTTCAGGGGTTCACTTGCTTTCACAAACATTCTTTACAGGAAGGGGAGGGAGAGGAATTAAAAGAAAAATAAGAGATGTAGACCATGAATTTAATTTCCAATTGAGCCCTGGAAAAATGGAAAGGGTAATCCACTGGGATGGAATAGTTCACGGGGCTAGTAATCCAATATTGAGTTTTTGGCTGCTAAGAAATCCAATGACATGTCCATCAGTTGTTGTTTTTTCCCCCCTCAAAAAAAGTCACTTAAATGATTGCTAGAATGGCTACTTGACATCCGTGGCCATGCTAAGAACTATATTTCTTAGTCAACTATTATTTTGCCTTAACAGTTCACAGAGGATAGATTTCAGATTATGAAGCATGCACAGTCTCAGAGTTTGAAAACGTTACTGGGGGGAGGAGTGTTTGTAAGTTGTGGCATTTCCCAGCCAGCATAGCCATTTGTCATGCTGGCTTGAGTTCCTGGGAAATGTGGGCCAGAAAGTAACTTTTCCAAGCTTTGTCCAAACCCACATCTGTGATATTTGGTTTTTACTTGGCGGGTTCATATTGCAAACCTATGTTGGATAATGGAACGCACCAAAAATTTTCTAAAGAAAAACAACCTTTGCCTGCATAGATCATGGATCAATCTTAGACCATTTCCGCATGAGGTTGATACACCGTAGTATCATCGAATTCTTACCCTCCTGTCTGCATGTTGTAGCGTTTTAGCATCATAGTTTCCCTCATGGTTCCGCACGTTTCCAGCTTCTAGAATGGTTCACTGCAATGAAAAACTGCTGCATCTGAAAACTGGAAAAAAACTCTGATGCAAATCTCCCAAACTGGTTCTGCTTCATTTTTTGCCTTCACGCGGAAGTGTAGCATCATTTCACAGTGCAGAAGTGGCCGGCTATGGGTGTTCCCAGGCTGTCCCTTCCATTGTTTCCGTCCCTATCTCTCTCTGCCCATCAAAGGACGGGCTGCAGTCATTATTGTCTTCATGCGTTAAAGAGACAGCAGGAAGAGAGTGGATCTGGTAATGGACTGTTAAGACGTTTTTTTTCCATGTACCAACAAACATACATACCTACATGCAAACATAGCAATGCAGAAATGTGTGTAAAATGTGTGTGGTGTTTTTTTTTTTTAAAAAAACCCAGACCAATCAGCAATGGAGGGGCGGGGTGAGGGAGGGGAATGGGAGTGTCCAGGGACTTGCTGTTGCAGATGCAGCAACTGCTGTTCTTCATGGTAGTATGATGTAAATGTGTGTGTGTGTGTGTGTGTGCAGACAGCACAGTTTCTGAATCGGAGTATAAAAATACCGCCCTTGACATGTAGTGAACCATTACTCTCCTCTTGTGCAGAAAAGGTCTTAGAGGCTAGTGTCAGGACAGAATATAGAGAAGTGGAATGGTGTCCAATTGGCAAGGAATCAGACAAGACTCCATTTTATCATCTTATTTGTTTAACTTGGATGCTGAACATATCATACATAAAGCAGAATAAAGATGTGATGGAAGGAGGTTTGAAAATTGGAGGAAGGAACATCAACAATTTAAGATATACCGATGATATGATACGATGCCATACTACTAGCAGAAAGTAGCAAAGGCTTGGAATGGTTACTGAAGAAAGTCAAGGAAGAGAGTGCAAAGGTAGATTTACACCTGAACATGAAGAAAACAAAAATAATGAGCACAGATGATTTGCATAACTTTAGAACAGATGATGAAGACATTGAAATTGTTCAAGATTTTCCATACCAGTCAATCAGAACAGAGATAACTATCAAGAAATCAGAATATTAGAAAATATATTTTTAAAAATAAAAAATTTTTTTTTAAAAAATGTGTGTGTGTGTGAGAGAGAGAGAGAGAGAGAGAGTATACCCTGAAGGGAAGAATCTTGGGCTGCCAAGAATCTTTGCCATTTGGGAATTATTATTTGCAAAAATTTTCACATGGTTGTTTTGTGCAGAAAGCAGTCTTTTCTGTGCAGAAAATATTTCCTAACAGAAAAAACTCTTAATAGCTGAAGTTTGGCGCTTATTCTGTGCAAAATTTGCCTGTTTGATTTGCACAGAAGACAGCATTTTCTGTATAGGAAACTGCTTTTTCTGCACAGAAAATATTTTTATGTTGGAATATTATTTTCTGACCCAAAAATTCCATTTCCTGCCAAGAAAATGTTGTCTTCACAGCAAAACAACCATGTGCAAATTTTGTGTAGATTAAGGCCATTTCCGCCCTACATTGTTATAGTGCTGTTATTCCACTTTCAACATCAGCCCTTTCTGCACCTTACCTTCTACTGGCGCTGGGCTGCGGAGATCGTGCAAGCAGCCTCTGCCGAGAGGCTCTCGTGTCCAGGGTCCTTCAGCTCCACACAAGCTGCCTGCTCACACGAGATCCCCACCTCTTCCTTCTGCAGTGCAGCCTGGGAGTTTCCCAGGTTGCGCTCGAGCAGGAAGTGCAGCGGGCACGGCTCCAGAGGCTCTGCACGCCAGGTAAGTGCGCGCGGGGGCCGGGAGCAATGCACGATCATGCACCATTTTCGGCTTCTAGCTAAAAATGAAAAGGTGTATGATCAGCACCTGCCGGCCCCTGGAGCGTCGCACAATTGTGAGTGCATTGTGCAGATCGCTCCTCACAATTGCGTGACACTCCAGGCACCCTTTCACATGGAAAATGCCATGCGGAAAGGGCCATCCTGTGGAATTCTGGGGGTTTGTATTTTTCTGAGGCCAAAGAGCTCTCTGGCTGATAATTATAAAGGCCCCTCCCTAAACTGCAAACCACAGGATTCCATAGGATGTTGAAAGTGGAATAATAGTGCTATAACAGTCTCATGCGGAAAGAGCCTACATTATATCTCCCATTAGCACTTTGTAACAAACATGTTGTAGACATCCATGGCTAAGAGTTAGAACAAATACCAATATTTGGGAAGTTACAGATTCAATTCCTGACCTTTCTAGGTAGACTGGAAATGTTGGCTGGAATCCTACTGGGCAGTTCCTAACACATAGCCTACACTTATGCATTTGCTATTGCTACGTATTCACCATGAAAGTCCTCCAAAGTCCACTTACTGGTAAGCAGCCACTGAGATCAATAGAAGTCCATTCCTCTATCTGACTCTTCCCTTGCGCAAGCAAAGCATAACAGGGACTTGTGACGGGGTCCTTTTTCTGCCCCCCACCACTCCAGAGAATGCTCATAGAAGGGGGGTGAAAATGTCAAGCAGCCACTTCTCAATTGACAGGGAATGGAATCCCATTGATCTCAGTAGCTGTTTACTGGTAATTAAGGTTGGGAGGCTCTGGGTCGGGGGGGTCTGACCAAAATCCACTATGTAGTACCATATTTACAATGTTACGTAGCATGTAATGGTCATACAGGAATGTGCAAGTCCTCTGTCTGAAACACTGAAAACTGCACTCAGTACCTAGATGATGACTCTGGCCCTTTCCGCACCGGCCTATTAAAATGGTGCAGAGCAACTTCCGACGGAGGTCTTCTGCACCGTAGGGTGGACTGGGGAGTACTACTTTTCGTAGTTACGCACCTCAGTCCGCTCCAGAGCGACCGGAACTGGTCGCGCAGCGTGCTTTTTAAAAACCTCTTTTAAGAGGTTTTTAAAAAGCACGGAGTGTGTGACCCCATGTCACTCCATCGCTGCGCTCCGGTGGAGATTTGCAGGCGCGCACTAGTGCGTGCCTGCAGATCTGCTGGGGGTGGGCTTTAGGCTGGCGAGCTTCTCTGGTTGGTGGAGAGCCTCCACCAACCAGAAGCTGCCATTTTGGACGCCGGAGCAGTGCGGACCAACAAGCTCGCACTGCTCCTCATCCTGACGGACTCGCCCGGATACTGAAGAAGTCCAGTGAATACCATTTTTGCGCGGTTCCTTTCCCACGTGTGGAAAGGGCCTCTGATTCAGTAGATGTTTCTAACAGAATTTTATTATCGTCTTCAGTGCATACAGACGAGTCCATGGAAACTTGCTAACACTGTTTACTTCTCTCTGTCTCTTTTAAATCAAGTTTCAAATGCTGGCTGTGAGATTCTGGGAGGTGTAGTCCAAAAAGTAACTTTTCCACACTGTGCTGGAAACCCTCTTGGAACTGTTGTTCATCTAGCGAAGATTAAGTTTTTCCTTATTCCCCACCTCTTTTTTTTATAAAAATGTAGTTGTGGGCTAATTGTTAGCATGGGACTATATTATTATTTCATATTCAGACAAGAACAAAATTTCCAGTACAGCAACAGAAGACATTAGCAACCACACCATGCTCAAGAAGGGTGATGACCTTCTTGCCCAGCTTCCAGTCAGCTAATGAAGTAATCCAACTGCCTCTTTGTGTGTGTGTATATGTGCGTGGGGGGGAGGGATGGTATTTGGTTTGCAAAACTGCAGATGATTCCACAGGGTGGGAGGATGTATTCACAACAGAATTAGGAGACATTGTTGGGAAATTTCATTAGTGAATCAGATGAGTAAGTTGTGTTTATTAGAAAGTAGTAGAAGTCAAGGATAGGGGGAAAAAAAGAAAAAAGGTCTGTTATTATGTCATCCATTCCTAATAAGAAGCCAGTTGGCTCATGATCTTCCCTGTGCTAGACTGAGCCATTAGACTCACTCATTAGGCCATGTATGGCCCTTGTTCCTGCATGTTCTCCCCTTTTCCTGTAGTGCCCAAGGCCCATGTTTACAGAGCACAAATTCATACTGTGAATCTCTTAGCAGCTAAGGCACAACAAATTCCAAACTTCAAAGCAGAAGATTGGGATCTTCTGAGAGTTATAGTCTAAAAAAGTAATTTGTCAGAGCTCTAACCCATGGTCATTGATCTATTTGAATATTAATTCTTGTTTAAAAACACAAGTGCTTGCTGGGACTGGTGACTATTTGGATGCATCCCAGCAACTGGACATTGCAGGTGGCCCACCAGTCGTTGATTAGTGCTCTACCAGTAGGCAGGAAATTACTTTTGATGCTTGGCTGTGTGCCATATCTCTTGTGCCTTCTGCAGGCCAGGTGACATCAGGAGTGTTGCCGTGCCCACCAACATCATTGTTAAGTCAACAAGTAAAGCACCAGATGGAATGTCTTCACTCTTGACAAGAATACATTTCTGTTTCTCATTTCCCATTCCCCTTGCAGAGGAGAATGGAAGAAGTACTCTCAGCTGGCACCTGCAAATGTTGGCTGAGAAAGGCAGATACTTTCTCCTCTGCTTGGGGAAGAGGGAGGAGTAGTGTAGCACTGTGAGACAACTTGCAGGCTCTGGCTGAGAGCAGCAGGCTCATTGTAGTGTTTCCTCCTTGGTTGGGAGGAAGAGCAATGCACATGGGGAATCCTTGATTTATCTCTCAACATGGATCACATTTAACAATAGGAATTACTATCTCTCTTAGCTGAAGGGGTTTGGCTTGAGGGAGAATACTAGGGATCTAGAGTCTTTGTAGACCAGGATAAAATAATGAATCAGCATGATGTAGTGGTCTGAATCTTGGACTATGATTCTGGACACCAAGATTTGAATCCCCACTTGGCTACAGAAACCCACTGGGTGACCCTGGTCAAGTCACACCCTCTCAGCCTCAGAGGGAGGCAAGGGCAAACCTTCTGCAAACAGGAAAACCTTGTGATAGGTTTGCTTAGGGTCATAACAATAACAACACTCTTTCCTGTTGCTGTAACTTGAAACCCATGAACCTAAATGAAACCCACCCACCAAGTATTTTATCCTGACAGGTATTCAGTCTTCTCAACAGTTATTTGTAATTTTATGTGTACAATAAAAAGAGGAGGCTTAATAACTTCCTTGGTGGGCTCCCAGGGTTAGGAAGCACCTGCATTTGATTTGGTAGGTTACCGACTGTGCAGTCCAGCCACATTCTATCTTTGCTTTGCCAGTGGCCCCTCAATGCAACTTTTGGTTGAACAGGGGCCATTTCCTTTGTCAGCTGCACCAGCTCCACTAGGCAAAAATGGCCAGAAGACCAGTTTTCACTTTTGAAAAATAAAAATGGGAGGTATCCCCCTCCCCCCATAAACAATGTGCAGGGTACACACCTAGTTTCATAGGACAATCACACCACCTGAAGGCTTCTGATGACCTCCCACCATCTCTCTCTCTTGGTAAAACATTTATATTTGTGGAACCCACAAAATATTCCTCGTGGATGTTACCTGTTTAAAAGCCACACAATAAACTTGCATTTTGTCATGAGTGGGAAGCCAATTAAATTTTCATTTATGTCATACATTTTCTCTTCAATCTCTATAAAAACAATGGCCCCCATCAGTGCAAGAAATTTAGAAAAGTGGCTAGCCCTGTCCCCTAGAATGGTTGGGAATTATGCAGCCCATGACATGTTGTTTGACTGGAAGTCCCATCAACCTTAGCCATCATTGCCATGGTGAGGAATGCAATGAGTTCAAGTCCATCAACAGAGGAAGGTCTGGCTATGCTGGCTGAGGGATCCAGGGAACTGTAGTCAAAAAGTCCAGCTTTTTCAACTGGCCATGATATCTTCAGAAATTTAGGAGCTGTCATCCAAAAGTAAAATTTCCAGCAGCCATGCTGGGTCGGGAACTCTGAGAGTTGTAGTCCAAAAGTAGGTGGTTATGCTTGCTGGGGGAAGATGGGATGTATCATCTGAAAAAGTACCTTTCCTCAGCTGTGTTACAAACCATGGCTCATATAAAGTTTATGAAGGATCATATAGTTTATAATTAAGGGTACAAGTATCAGCAAAATCCTTACTAACACATTTTATGCTCAAGAGCTACAGGGATTCCCTGTGAATCAAACATCTTTTCCTTCACTGCCTCCAACTCACTATTATCACTAGATGGCAATATATCCCTATACAGGTTACCTATTCCCAAGCTGGCAGCAGAAAAGTCAGTTTCTAGTTCATCTGTTACCAATCATGACACTTTGGTTTCACAGCAGGTGGATGGAGAGACCTGAGCCAGGTTCAAGTGGGCACGAACAGCCATCCCTCTAGGTATGATTAAAAAGGAGAGCACCTCTGCCAACCTAAAAGCCAAAGCCAAAGCCTGTTCTTTGTTGAGTATATATAGCTGAATCCACTTATATCACCTATGGGACATGTGGGTGAGCAGAGGAAAACCTTTTATCCAGTGACCTTTTGAGTCAGAAGCTGATCAGTTGCTGTTTACTCATTTGCTCTATTACTAGTAGCTGGCTCAGTATATAAGTCTCACTAATTTCAAGGACTGAAAAAGGACTGAATGTAAATTCTTAGTAAGAGACCCAGTGTTGTGTAGTGGTTTGAGTGGTGGACTAGGATTTTTGGAGACCAGGGTCTGCATCACCACTCAGCTATACAAACCCACTGTGTGACTTTGGGCAACTCAACACTCTTTCAAACTTAGCAGAATCATAGAATCATAAGAGAGGGAAGGGATTATAAGAGTCATCATGTCCAACACTCTGCCATGCAGGAATGCACTTTGGAGAGGTGGCCATCAAGCTTCAGTTTAAAAACCAAAGAAGGAGAGGTCACACTCTCTGAGGCAAACCTCCTTTAAATAAATCTTCCCAAGAAAGTCCTATGATAGGCCTGCCATAAGCCAGAGCTGACTTGAACAACAGCAACAATTTCTTAGTACAAGCAGTTCTTCTATCTGCTGGATAGCTAGATCCACCACTGAACATGAAGTGTTTGTAACATTAAACAGGCTATTTTACAGTCAAGCAAGGAAATAGAATAGAGCTGTTCTTCAGAGCAGACTGGTTCTCTCTCTTTCTTTCTGATCCACGTGTTGCATCTGTCTGTGGCTGGTACACTTAGTTCCCTCTCAGAGCATATAGATGACCTCATCAGCAAACCTGGGGCCCTTTCACTCTTCACAGTTTTAGTTCTATGATTCTGCTCTAAGTGCCTTGGGAGCATCATATGGAATCCTGGGATCTGCAGTTGAAGGATGGGCATTTAGAATTCTCTCCTTTAGTGCCTTGCGTATATGTCTGCACGTTTTCAATCACCTGTTGACTTATGGTGACTCCCTGAATTTCATAGGTTTTCTTAAGTGAGGGATACTCAAGCATGGCTTGCCATTGCCTTCCTACAGCACCGTCGGTATTCTTTGGTGATCTCCCATCCAAGTACTAACCAGGGCTGATCCTACTTAGCTTCCTTACCAGACTGCAAATGCCACGATTCTCTAAGATGCAACCGTGGTCATTAAAATGGAATCAAAGTGCTGTAACTGTGTAGTGTGAACTCCTACATCTCTTTTTCCTTTTCTTCTCTCACACATGTGCTCCATCTTAATATTTCACTTTTTTAAAAAATAACAGAAAAGGAAAATAGTGATGGTACCAGGAACATGACCCATCTGAATAGGTAGTACAGTTAATCACTTCTTTTGAACTAAACAGAGGCGTGTTCCTTTTTAAAAATAGATAGATAGATAGATAGATAGATAGATAGGACATAACCTGGCAGTAAAATCACATAATTGTAACAATTCTAGTCCCCAGTTGTTGTTGTTGTTGTTTTCAGCTGTCAACTTTCATTTCATTCAATTCTGGACTATTCCATTGCAGCTACCACAGCTGGTGTGGCAAAATGAACATACTATGCTCAGGCTTTCCCTGTGCAAATGCACCACCATCACCACCAGCTGAAGGCCAATATTATTAAAATGGATGGAGACCTACACAGACCTGTCGGTGTAGGTGTACTTGAATGTCAGTTTTAATGTACAGTGCATAAAGACATCTCCTGGAACAAAAATGGCTGCTTTACACCGAATTCCTCCAGCTCTGTATTGCCAGTATCAAATGGCAGCAGGTTTTCAGGTGGGATTTCTCTTGACTGAAACTGTGGCTTTTCTGCATGTAAAGCACATGCTATCTCAATGAACTACAACCCTTCCTCAAATCCTGAATTAGACCCAGATTTCAATACCTCCTCAACTGCTTCTGTTCTATTACAGGAAAGTTTTCATTGCCAGATTTAAAGCAAAAAAAAAAAACTGGGAGGAAAGAAGGGAGCCAAACCAATATTGAAAGTGACTAAGCTGTGTTGAGTAATGCAAGTCCTTTTCTTGATACACATTGACATTCAGAGAGAATGTGCCTTTCTGAAGTCTGTGTGGGGCTGCCCAGTTGCCATTCAGATGCTTTCTTTGGGATGTTTCCAGAAAGGCCCAGGAGAATCTACTGCAGAGAAGATATAATTGTTTAAAAGAAGTCAAGCCAGGCTGAGTTCACCTCACAACTGCTAAAGTAAAGGCTAGAGTTATAATGCTTCTTAATTTGAGTACTTGATCTTTCTCTCAAACATTAGCTGTGGCCCATGGCAGGAGACAAGACAGCAGACTAGATGGACCAGTGGTCTGGTGTCTTATGAAAAATCTGCAGTTCTTTGAAACTGATGAGGGCACTTCCAAGCCACAAATTATTTCCAGAAACTGGAGGGAGAGCTTTGGTGAATGAGAGGAGGGAAGGACTACACATGGCAAACTTGCTGCAGAAAGGGGGAGAAATTCTTTGAGATGAAGTCATTATACAGAAAACAAGCTGCTTACAACCCCCCTTTTACCAGCAGAGTTTGGCTGAGTTGCTACACAAGTCCAGACATGTAAGGACCCAGTTACTAGCAATATGTGTCCACCGCATGTTGGAGCTCAAAAGACAGAACCCTCAAGCATAAGGTGATCTGGGGGTATACTTACATTTTGCCTGTCACTCGTGCATTTTGGCATGTGGACTCTGTTCCAGTGCCAGTTTAAAGACACCTTTTTCACAGAAACGATAATTTAAATCATTGCTTTATCAGGTTTGCCCGTTCACTAAACTTTGCTTAACTTGTGCAACTCCCTCTGGCTCCTCTTTTTGGCCTTCACCTTTGACTGCTATTGATTAGCTGGTACCTGGCCTGGCATTTGATCCCAGGATTTGTTAGATCTTTTGCTTTGCAGCCCAACAAATGGGCTTTGTTAGTTCTTTGGAAATTTTGTTCTCGAGGCACATGGGTGTGATGCCTCTTAGTTCTCTGGTACAGCTTGTCTTTAAAGGTGGGAAGATGAGGAATGCACACATGCATTACCTTGAAGTCCTTTTATATTAGGACTGACCATTCAGTGCAAAGATTGCGTCCTCATGCATGATGAGATGTTAGAGTTGAAAGCTCTGGACTGGCCCTTCTTCACATTCAAGTTTGATGTATAGGAGATGTAGGAGCATTCCATCAGGTGAGGCTGCTCCCTTGCAATCTGAATTGTTGCCCCTGGATGCTTGCTAACCAACTGAAGACAGTAGCACAGTGGTTAGGCTGTTTTTGGTTCGAACCCAGGAGAGATTCTTCCCATATTGCAGTCAGTACCAGCACTATAAAGAAGTAGAGGAATTTGTTCTGAGGCAGTTTCCCATGTTCTGAGCTGTGCAAACGGAACTGGTTCCATCGAAGCTGAACATGTTTTAGGATAATGTGCAAATTAGGCATATCCTCTTTCAATCCCTGTCTATGCAATCCTGCAACACACTGGATTTGCATGGCATGGTTACACATCCTTCTGGAAAGAATCATCCCTGGAGATGTTTTTGTGTCACTATGGTCAAGTTATTGCATACCATTTGCTAAACCACAGGCTTTGCACTGACTATTTCTGCAGCACTATAGTTTTATGATTTTATGGCATTGCTCTAGATTCGGGAACTGACCTCTGACATCAGAGTGATACATGGGCATGATGTCATAGGTTAGCTCCAGACCCCTGAGCAGTGCCAAAGCCATAAAACTATATTGGTGCAGACAGAGTGGGTGCCAAGACCAAATGTTTCTTGCATGGTTTAGCAACTCATACTTGACTACATTTATACAAACTTGACCATGGTTATACAAAATGTCAGTGACAAAGTAATCCAGATGGATCTTTTGTTTCCTGGTTTACAACCCAGTGTGTCCTTCACTTAATTTGCTATGCATTGCACACATTTGCTAGTCATATCAGCTTAATTCATTTTTCTAGAATAGGAGGAAATCCACTGTCCTGATAGGAAAGAAGAAAGGAAGGGAGATCAATCAACATTGTTCTGGTTGGTAGGACTCACTAACTTTATCAATGCATATTTACTGGTAAGGTAGCTGAGAAATCATTATTCAGGGATCTCATAAGCAAGAATACTACTTTTCTGCATGGCTTTGAACACACTGCTTACACTCCTGCTGTTGCTGCTAAAGCTGAGAACCTCTCCAGAGCAGACTTCTGGACAGCAAAGAGGACTACAAGGGAGAGAGGTGGGGAAAAATGCTTTGTTATGCTAAGCTTCACTATGCTAATGGAAGTCTTCTACTGTAATGCTGTATTTTGGCAATATCAACTTGTTTGTACAGTTAAAAAAAAGATGACTTTTTGGAGCTCTGTGCAGGAATGCAGAATACATGCTAAAATGCAGAGTATGTTCATTTGCTTTTAAGTGTGGAGGTATGAAGACAGAGCCTCCTGCAACAAGTCTTAGATTTCTTGAGCATGCTCAGAGCTGAGCCCCCCAAAAGGTAGCTTTTTCTATTAGACAATGATTTTCAAAATTCACATGGGAAAAAATGGGATATGATGGAACTGTAGAGTGTGTGCAGAGTCATGAAATGTAACTTTCTCATTCTTTTTCAGTCACATAAACAAAGAGTGTTTATCTCAACTGTCTTCATAGTTAGCTTTCATTTTCAAAAATCCCTCACTCTGCCTTCTCTGTGAAAGGAAATCAATGAGCAGGTACAGGAGTGATTTAGTTCAAAGAAGGAGATAACTGTATGAGTTCCCATTATCACTGATAGCCTTTATGGGCACTCGCAGGTCAGATAGTGCATCAAGGCTGAACAGAACCACCTTTCAGTTTTTCACATGGCCGTGTCTTGTGCAGCCCCAAATCATACCTGCTTCATCAAAGGATGAGAGGAAACAGTAGTGGGGAGGGCTGATCCAAACCATTTATTTAGTCGAAATTCTGGCAACAAATAAAATTAGAGAAACTCTGTAGTGAGTTGGGCTTCTACCTCCAGGTAGATTGATTATGGAGACATTCTTAGCATCATGGTCAAATATTAACTGCTGTCCAGTGGCACAGAAAGGGCTAATTTGTGCTACTGACTTTGTTGTATACCTTTCTGTGTTTGTCAATGTGAGGCTGTGAAAACAGATGAAGCCTGGTGGGAACAGACTGGAGAAGTAAATTTTCTTCTCTTACTAACTTGGTTGCATAGTTCTCATAACTGTGAGGGAGGGGATGGGTCACAGGTGCTTGTTTATTTATTTATTGCATCATATAATCCTTTTGAATCCATCTTTCATCAGCCTTAGCTGACTGAGGCACCCCAACCCAGGGGCTCCCCATAGCCAGCCATAGGAAATTGGATTGCCAGGCAGGGACAGCCTTGGTAGAATTAATTGTTTATTACTTAGTTCTGCTTCTGGTTGTGAGGGGATGATCGACCCCATCGATGAAAGGACTGGGGTATTTCTCTTCTCTAAACCATCTTCCATATCGTATAGAAGTAATGGGTGTCAGTGTTCGATACCAAACAAAGACTTTGAGAGGCCTGGAACTACAGCCAGTTCTAGAGCAGAATAAAGTCTATTTCCTCAACAAGCTTACTCTAAAGACAATTTACTGTGGAATTACATCCACTATCTAATATATGAAAATCAGATTTGTGAGTTTGTCCATGTCAGGCAGGCAAAGACCTCATATAATTGGCTGCCTGTGAAGATTCTATGGAATCCTGGGATTGGTAGTTTAGGGAGGGGCTCTTAGAATTTTCATCCAGAGAGCTCTTGGGCCTGGATGGTTGCTGTGGAGATGAGGCCTAGCAGCAAGAAGGAGGAGGGCAGTGTATTCCTCCATAAATTGAACTTCTGTATGTTAACAACTCTGAATACAGATTGGATTGGGGAATATGGGGAAAAGTTACAGATACTGGACAACACAGTTTGGGGAATTACAGACATAGGATCTCAAATCTGTGTGTTTCAACTGCATCTAATTCCTAAAGCAAGGTAAGGTAATTCCTAAGGTATTTCTAACAAGTGTTACCTATGAGAAAATAAAATCCCGGGCAATGTGGGGTAAATATGCTAGGGGTGGGAATTCTGTAGATCTCCTGATGTTGTTGAACTGAAGCTAAGCATTTCTCTCCATCCGCTATGCTGGTCAAAGCTCCTGGGAGCTGAAGTTCAACCACATCTAGAGGGCTGCACAATTCCAACTCCTGCTGTATAGAGTTGCAGCTAAAGCCTGCAGCCTTACAAATATTTATTTGGGAGTAAACCCGATCAAACTCAATAGGAAAGATTTTTGAGTAAACATGTAAAAGAATGCATTGTAAGATAAGTAGTTCAGTTTTCTTCTAATTTATGCATTTATTGAGTGTGACTTAATACCACCACTGCCAATTACTTTTGGCTATGTTGCACAGTAGTAGCTGTTCAATACAATCGCCAGCAAAGATTAGGGAAACTGGAAGCATGGCTATACGTATCTCTATAGCAGCCAAATGAAACACTAGGAAAATGTTTTAAAATCACATTTAAAATAAACCTAATATTTTCCTCCTCAATGGTTTTGTCTATTTTAATATTGGCTGTCTCTTTTGTATGTCAACTATTGCAAAACAATATTTGTGGGGTTGCAAGACAGGGCCTTCTCTCTGCCAGCACCCTGACTGTGGAATTCAGTCCTTAAGGAGGTGAGACTGGCCCCATCTTTACTCACTTTCAGAATGAGGCAGCAAAACTTTTTTTTTGTTCTGTGTTGCTTTTAATGGTTTTTAATATCAGACTAATTCCATTCTAATGATAGTTCTGTCCTTTGGCCCTCCACTTATGCATTTGTGGGGGCCCTGAAATAGAGGATTTGCCTCACTATTTGTTTTCTTGTCCATTATATTCTAATCCAAGAGCCAAATTTTTGGGATCTATTTTGCATCATTTGGAGTCTAATACTGTCTTAGAAAAGATCTTCTATCTCCTTTCTGATATTGACTCCATGGTAACTTGTAAGGTCTCTCTTTTCACTCCGGCAGCTATGAAGATCCGGGCCAGATATGTTGCCAATGTTGTGGTTGATTGTTCTAGAGACAAGCTTACTTAATTATAGTTTTATTGTCTATGTTTTAACTAATCCAAACTCTAAATTTTTCTCACATACAACTATTATGTAGCTTACCGTACGGTGTATTTTGCCATTCTGTTTCTACATATATATTTTATTTTAACATTTTGTATTGTACTGTATTGTGTTGCATTTTAATATTCTGTATGCAAATGGCCTTTGGTCTATGCATTAATAAATTAATTGAATTGAATAATAGTTCTGCAGCTGATCGATTTAGTTGTTTTCAATTTTTCTTGTCTTCTTTTTGCATACTACTTCAGGCATTCTGCTTCTGCTAAAAGGAAGGTTTTTTTTTTTTAATATTTAACTGAGAAACGCAATAAGCTCTCCTTTCTGTCATTTCTCTGTAACTGGTAGTAACAATTAATGTATCATTGCACTCCACTTCCTTCTAAAATGCAAGCCACAAACCAGTAATATACTATAGTATTCTGTGTGCGGTTTTACGTAAATCAACTGTCAAAC
The DNA here is from genome assembly GCA_948474755.1 of Ctenosaura bakeri. Classification (NCBI taxonomy): domain Eukaryota; kingdom Metazoa; phylum Chordata; class Lepidosauria; order Squamata; family Iguanidae; genus Ctenosaura; species Ctenosaura bakeri. The sequence continues at coordinate 99,552 of CAOLHI010001102.1, read as the reverse complement.
AAGTAAAACACTTTTTCCCAACGGCTCCAAACCTATTTCTCCAAAACCACTACTCCTCGATTGGTTCTGAAATTTCTTTAAAGCTACCAACTAACAGACCAACCCACTGAATATTTAATATGTACCAATAGAGTAATTTCCTTTCTTCCCCATCCCTACTCACCCTCTGCATGATACCACAGACTTGGACACACTAACAAATGTCATATTGAGGCAATTATACACAAACTAAAAGTTTTTTTTAAAGGGATTGCACAAAAAAGGTAATAATAAACAAATGTTAAGTAACTTAATCCAGAAAATTCTGCTGCAAACCAGAGTAAAGGATTCAAAGATGGAAGGGGTGAGGGAAGGAAGAAGAGGCTCCTTTCAAGGGCAATCTTTGGATGCAGGGAGTCTTTAAAGGTGAGCTTCTGAATTACAACAACCAGAATTACATAGTTACGGAATTCTGGGTGTTGTAGTCCATAAGGCAACTTCCTCAAGCTCTGGTCTCCTCTGTTCAAACCCATGTGTGTCGAAGTACAGCTCAAAATCACCTGCATGCAGGGAAAAGTAGCTCTGAACTAGTGGGTCCTGAACTAGTTTCTAAACATGAGATTAAGGTTATAGACAATTTTGCCATATATATTTTAGTTGTTCTGATAGAACTGCAGACAGACATTTTTTTCTTCCTATTCTCATCTACCATTACCCAATGATACCCCTTATAAAAAGCTATAAATTTAAATAAGGAATATGAAACAGAATATCCCACAAACTGTGGGAGGAGAGGGGAATCCATTCTTTCCCATGCCATTGGCAACAAATTTCCCCATGATCAAAGAGGTGGTCCCAACCCACCATTTGGAAATGACAGCAACAGAATTAGTATTAAACATCTGTGTGTGTTTTATACCAGACCCTGTGGAACTGTTACTTTTTTGGACTACATCTCAGAATCATTCAGCTGGCTGAGAGATTGTAGGAGTTATAATCCAAAAAAAGTAACTCTTCCAGGCTCTTTTCTGTATGTATTTTTCTAGGAAGAGCAAAACAGGCTATCTGCTGTGTGGCTCAACATGTCCTTTCTCCAGCAATTTCATTCACTACTCTTTATTAGGACTATATGGTGTAGATTACAACCTACACTACACTTCATCATGGCTGAACAAGGAAGAATTTTTAAAAATTTATTTATCTTTTTGCACTGTACACTGAACAATTGGTTTCCTTCCTCCTCACCATGTTTTCAATTTTAATCAAGGACAGATTCTTGTGAAAAAAGCAGGCTTTCTCCCCCCTTTGTTGCTTTATTAATTTCCTAGAACTGCTTTGATTTGGCTGCCCCCAGTGGACTACCAAAGGAAGTGGGTGGTCCCCTTTGCTCTTTGGTTTAACTACTTTAGCCCTTGTAAAATAAACCAGCATTCATCCTAAAACAGGACACTTTGACCAGTTTGAATCAAGGCTAGGACAAAAAATCCCAAAGTTCACAGTTTCACAGGTCCATTGGAAATCTTTCAGAGTAAGGTAGATAAACTTTGCGGAAAGATGTTCAAAGTTTCTTACAGTGTTGGATCTCTAATTTTTTTTCTTTGAGCAACCCAGCAGAGTTATGCCACAGCTACAAAGCATTTGTGCAAAACATTGTTTAACATTGTCACTTGACCATCTAGTTAGGAAGGAACATGTAACAACAGAAAACAGAAATAAAGCTGTGGAGGATTTCTCTGAAGGATTTCTCTAAATTTGGCTCTCCAGCTGATAGAATCCATGAATTAGTTTCTGATCATGCTCCTGTTGACCTAAATACTGGAGGATCTCACAGCCTCTAGCTGTCTTGATTTGGCAGGGAGAGTTCCTATAAATCCTTTGCCATCCCACTTTTTTAGCTATTTTTAAAAGGTGCTAGGTTTTTTCTCCTCCCACTTTCCCTCTTTGTCCTCAGGTTATTTTAAATTAATGCAAGTTAAGTTCAAAATTCAAAAGTAGTTTGTGTTCAATTTATTTAGTAGGAAACAAGAAGAGTTGAGGGTAGAGTCCTGCCTTTCGCTGTTGGCTCAGGTTGCAGCCTATCCTAGCTTGCATGTTCTTCTTCATTAATAACATTTGCAACTTTTGACCCCACTGCTTGGCCTGGTTTTCATCTCTGAAACATTGGATGGTATGGGATTTTTGAGCACCCCTGGACTTCCAGCACAATCCTATATCTTACTTAGTTCTGCTGGGGGAGGATATGATATCTACTAATGGAAAAACTTCAGTATGGCTAACAGCAGTGCCAGTGGATTGAGGAGGTGGGAGAATCTAACTGTGGGTGTGTGGATTTTCTCTGGGAAATAAGAGGGGAGATTCAACCCATCCCTCCATAGCTGTGATTTCATCACCACCACCACCACTTCTACTATTTAGGGAGAAAGCCCCCACTACTTTCTCTCTGTGCACTCTGGTGTCAATCAAAATGCCCTTTCTGTATAGTGTTAATTTTTTCAAAAGATGTGAATTGCTAGTGATGCCTTACAGTGTGCATATGGAAACATAGCGGATCTGAGTCAGCTCTATACCACAGTTGGACGAGGAGGAACTTGCACCCAGATATGTAGGATCTCAACATAACACTTGCTAGTGCGCAGAATTAAAAGAGGCAGAGTGGGGATGTATCATCATTCATCAGACTCTTGTATTTGGCCATTGGTCAGTCAGTACTGCTACTGCTGTTAAGACTACGCCTGGGCTGAACATTTGGAAGTGAAAATTGCAGGCAGAGTCTAGATTTATAGGATCGACTTGCGGGGGGCGGGGGGATCAGGTACAAAGTAGGGTCTTGGAACAAAGAAGGGCAGGGGAAGAACCTCTTAAAAACATGTGCACCCTAGGAATTTCTTTATCAGTACTTACGCACCAGTGTGTTGTGTGCCTTCAAATTGTTTCAAGTTATGACCCTATCATGAGGTTTTCTGGGACTGTGAATGTGTGATGTGTCCAAGGTCACCCTGTGGGTTCCTATGGCCAAGTGGGGAATTAAACCCTGGTTTCCAGGGTCATAGGCCATTTCTGCATTAGCCAGATATAGGGCTATTATCCCACTTTCAACATCCTGTGGAATCCTGGGGTTTGCAGTTTAGGTAGGAACCTTTAAGCCCACTAAACTGCAAACCCCAGGATTCCATAGGATGTCGAAAGCAGAATAATAGCACTATAACAGTCCAGTGCGGAAATGGCCATAGTCCAATGCTCAAACCACTACACCACACTGGCTGTTATACACCAATCCCCCCCCCGTGTTATTCCAAACTTTTGAGGTTTTGGAACTCTAAACTAGAGGGTGTGCTTGTGGGTGTTATTTTTTATTTTATTTGTCTGAAGTATTTATCTGTCACCTCTCTACCCACTAAGGTGCAATGGATAAAAATTAAAATCAAAACCTTAAATATATGTCAAAACATTTTTTCAAACGGAATAAAGCTCCTCTTTCAAAACCGTTGTAAAGCCAGAGATGGTTAAAACAGAGAAGCTAGTGCTGGTTTTTAAGAACTAAAGGCCAAGTGAAACAACGCTGTCAAAAGGGATCAAGCCAGTTTGACTTCCCTTGGGAAAGAGATTAATTTAATTTAATTTATATGCTGCCTTTCCTCTGAAGTGGTCCCAAAGCAGCTTCCAAAAAGAATAATCTAAAAATAGTAAAATTTTAAAACACAGTTAAAATCATCCCATTAAAACTATAGATTATAAAATTAATACAAAAATTAATAATAAAGCACTCATGCCCTCCCCAATGAACCCTCCCTGAAAGTAATTAATCATTGAAAGCCCCCTTGAACACAAAGGTCTTTTCCCACTGATGAAAGGAGAGCAGACAAGAAACCAGCCAAGCCTCTCTTGGAAGCGAACTCCAAAGAGTGGGAGCAGCCATTGAGTTCTCTAAGGGTGGAAAGAACATTCAGGAATAGTTTTTTTTAAAAAAGTTTAAAAATGGATTTCTTGAGAATCTTTGCAGTTTAGGACTTACATTAAAGTTTAGGACTCTACATTAAAAATACATGTAGGTTCTTTTGTGTGCAGAAAACAGCATTTTCTGTACAGAAAAATAATATTTCCTATACAGAAAACAAGTCTGTGCATAGAAAATAGCATTTCTGTACAAAGAAATCTGATTTCTGCACAGAAAAAGCTGGGTTCAGTCAAGGAAATTTGTTTTCTGTGTAGTAATGCAGAAAACAACATTTCTGTGTAGAACTTTCTGTTTTCTGTGCCAAAAATGCTGTTTTCCACACAGAAAACCTGTTTTCTGTGAAGAAGGGGCCATGTTCTGCCCAAAATCCTTTTATTTTGCTAACAGTAAGTCCCAAACAATGGACAGAAAAATGACTGTTTTCTGCCACTTTTTAGAAACAAATTTAAAAATGATAGATTTGTTGTTGCCTAAAGGAATGAAATTAATGAGGGTTTACATCACTAGAGTTCCACAATCAGTGTTAACAATGTTAATGTCAAGTGTACCTACCAATCTAATCTCCCAGGAGGGTGGGACAGATAACAGATCTCTGCTGGGGTGAGAAAAAAATGTTCTGTTTTTTACTGTGGTCAAAGAATTGCTCATCTAATGCTGATCACCAGGAAAGCTACCAGTAGATGCTGATCAATCCATCTCTTCATTCCGGACCTTAGAAGAATTATTTTTTGGACTGCAAACCAACATGAGCACTGCCTGAGAGATTTGGGACACTGTGGTTCAAAAGTCACTTGTCCAACTTCTGGCCTACCCTGGTATAAGACTCCTATCAATCAACAGAGATCCAACAATGATACTCCCACTCTCTTCCACAGTCACAATGGAGCATAGCTTTGCTTTCCACAATACTTAAGATCCTTATGACTTATTCAGACAGGAGGTAGGGAACCCATTGGTGTGACTCTAGCCTTACAGTGTCTAGTGAGGCAGAACCAGAGCATCAGGGTATAAAGTTGTGATCCTCTGTATGCTTCTTTGGAGCAGGTGCCTCTGAAATCAACAGGATCTACAGTCGTGTAGAAATGAAAAGAACAGAGCTGCATCAGTTAGCTGGTGGCTTCCATGTCAGTAGGGCAGTGGACCCACTCTGGATTTTATTCTGTAGAGGAACCATCTGTGGTGTTGAACCTATTTGAAAGATAGGATTCTAAAGTCTGGTTGCTTCCTTAAATCTCAGACTAAAACCCTTCTCAGATTCACTGCCCACTGGCATGGAAGCTGTCAGGGCAGGACTCTAAGGATGAAATACTATACAATATAAAAGAAAAAAAAATCAATGTACAATCAATATACAAGAAAAAAATGAATGATTCTTTTAAATAAAAACATAGCTTCATATTGTAAGCATGACAGCATTCAAGCATGAGTGATATCTATCCCTGAGTAAGCTGCCTTTAGACTAAGAGAGAGAGAGAGAGAGAGACTGACAGATAAAGCATGTTGGTTGTTCAGGTTAACCAAAGAAGAACTGATATGTGTGATTCTTTCTTTAAAGAGCTCCTTTTTTCACAATTGTCAGAAATATCAGATCAAATTAATCTAGAGTGAAGTTATAAAGAATATTGGCTACCAAGAACTTCTAGAATAATCAAAATGAAACAGTTCAACAATGAAAACATTTACGTAGAATAGAGGTACAGCAGGCAGAAGATTGTTTAAAATAATTGTACAGGTTTTAATGTTTTTGATATGATGTTATCCATCCTATATCTCAGAGATGGAGAGGTGAACAAATAATCCAGTAAATACAAATATCTCCAATCCCATTATTCTTCATGTCATAATTGGATTGGCAACTTGGAACAACTTGTGCAAACAATCAGCGGTATTTTCAGCTTTTCCCTCCTATGGTTTTGTTTGGGGGGATGCACATTTTTGTACTGCTTTGCGCTGGGAATTATAAGTGGGGGAGAGCAAAAGTAGTATGTTGTGCAGACAGTTCTTTGTGTATTTAGTACCAAGTGGATCAGGTTAGCAGGCCAGATGGATCTACTCTCACTACTTGCAATTTCCCCATGGCTTTTTTATATATATAAAATATTTTTATTGAAGTTTATAATTAAAAAAAACTCTCCCCACTTCCATGCTTATTTTCCAGTTGGATCTGCTTCTTTTCATTCCATTCATACATAGTTACAGCTAACTCAAAGGAGAATATGATCTTACATTGTTACTTTGTTGCTTTATTACATTACTTTATTATATTGTTACATCACGTTACTTACAATCTAACTTTGTTCCTTATGCTTTCTTATTCTATATCTTTAACCTGTTTAAAACTTCTCTCCATTCCCTTTCAAAGTTCTGGATAGGTTTATTTTCCAAAGAAAATGTTAACTTTTCTGTCTCTACTATATCCAGGACTTTTAATTTCTATTCTTCTATACCAACATATTTCCTTTCTTTCCAATATTGCCCATATATCAGTCTTGCAGCACTTATCAAATATAACAATGTCTTCTGATGACATCTTATTTCTCTTTGTTGCTCTAGCATCTTTAACAAATAAATCTCTGGCTTCGTTTCAAATTTCAAATTATAGATTCTTTGAATTTCATCATGCATTTCCTTCCAGAATTTCCTTGCTATCTTACAAGTCCACCACATATGAAAGAAAGACTCCACCTTTTCATCACATTTCCAACATCTTGCATTTCCACTTTTAGTTATTTTTTGCAATCTTTCTGGTGTCATATACCATCTATCTCCCATGGCTTTAATTGTGTGCCAGCCGGCAGACTGGGGCTTAACTGAGTGGCTTGGCCTAGAGGAGCAGCAAAGACAAGAGAATCCCAAAAGGTGTGAAACACTCAAATGGTAAAGAATCCATCCTGGAAATCAAGATATTGATGACATGCATCTAATTGAAATCACAGTCCAAGATGTCTTGGAAAGCATACAACAACCTCTCCCAACCTGGTTCTCTCCAGATATCTTAGATTGCAGTACCCCTCATCCTCAGGGAGCACAGGCACAGTCATGCTGACTGGGGCTAGTTGGAGATACATCACTTTGAAAGGGTGTTGGGGTGGGGGGGAAATTGAATGCATTGTTCATTAAAAATGGCTAGTAACTTTGGCCAATTGTTAAGTTGGCTTGCTGTTTAGAATCATAGAGTTGGAAGAGACCACAGGGGCCATCCAGTCCAACCCCCTGCCATGCAGGAACATGCATCCAAGCACTCCCAACAGATGGCCATCCACCCTCTGTTTAAAAACCTCCAAAGGAGACTCCACCACATTCTGAGGCAGCATATTCCACTGCTGGGCAGCTCTGACAGTCAGGAAGTTCTTCCTGAGGTTTAGGTGGTGTCTCTTTTCCTGTAGTTTGAATCCATTGATCCTTGTCCTAGTCTCTGGAACAATGGAAAACAAGCCTGTTCCTTCTCCAATATGACATCCTTTCAAATATTTAAACATGGCTATCATGCCCCCTCTTAACTTTCTGTTCTGCAGACTAAACATCCCCAGCTCCCAAAGCCACTCCTTGTAGGGCATGGCTTCCAGACCCTCCACCATTTTGGTTGCCCTCCTCTGGACATGTTTCACCTTGTCAATATCCTTCTTGAAATGAGGTGCCCAGAACTGGACACAGTATTCCAGATGAGGTCTGACCAAAGCAGAATAGAGTGGTACTATTATTTTCCTTGATCTAGACACTATACTCTTATTGACGCAATCCAGAATCGCATTGGCTTTCTTGACTGCCGCATAACACTGCTGACTCCTGTTCAGCCTGTGGGCTACTAAGACTCCTAAATCCCTTTCTCAGATACTGTTGTTCAACCAAGTGTCTCCCATCCTATATTTGTGCATTTCATTTTTTCTGCCTAGGTTTAGGACCTCACCTTTCTCTCTGTTGAAATTCATTTTGTTAGCTCTGGCCCAGCTCTCCAATCTGTTAAGATCATTTTGAATTTTGATCCTGCTTGATCCAGGACGAGGAGTCAATTCTTTTGTTCTCGTGTGGTCTTGCACACAGTTCTCCTTGTGCATTTCCCAAGTGTCTGCATTGGTTTTTATAAAGGTTACCTGCCTTTGCATGAGATAAAAGCATGGCCTTTCCTTTGGAGGACGCACTGCTGTCCTGAGCTTCTGCAGTCAAGAGGGAGTCAGAGTAGACTGTATCACCGAACAACTGGACCATAAAAACATTAGGAAGGAATTTCAACTCCTGAGACCAAGGAAAGGTAAGTTTTGGGCACTCCCTAACAGCAGCAGCAACAGGTGGCCACACCAGAAGGCTTTGGCTGAAGAATGCCAGCTGCACAGGAGCAAAAGGAGAACATCACATTGAATTGCCTCATAATGACTTGAAAACAGGTTCAAAGCTGGGGAACAGGAGAATTATTTCTCTATAGTGAAACCGTAAGTGTAAATAATTTCTTGCATTATGCGTGTGTTTTTTTGTTTTTTTTTTGAAAGCCTTGTTGACATCACAGTAACCAAACCCACTTTCCATCCATCCTAAGAACAGACAAAATGATTGCTAACATACCTGCAGCCTCTGAAGATAGTATCAGTCCTTAAATGGCACACGACTAGAACAGACCTAGGGAATCAATTATTGAAAGGTGGGTTAGAGTATACATAAATCCCATTAACTTTTGCTGGGATTAACAATAAGATTCAGGTTAGGATTCCTAGTCTTATGTTTCCTTCTAACATGGAGACAAGAAGATGGATGCTTAACCCTTTCCCACTGCAAAACCCCACCACCACCTTCTTAAAATATACTGTGCCCTATTTTGGAAGGTTTCCACTTAGAAACATTCATTGGACCTTGGGAAGCAGCCTTGAGAGGAATGCAAGTAGCTTTAGAGAAGGAAGTAGGGCTGGCCAACCCCATCCAATGCATGGACCTTTCTTCATGGTCTTTCAAGCCAAGCCTTAGCAAGAGATGGCAACACTTTGCAGCACAGCAAATGGCAAGCAATTCTTCAGATGCAATTTTGTTTGAAGATTTTGGGCAATATTTCAAGACTGTTCCAAATATATTCCTTCCATACAAGTGTGAGGTTGGAGATGAAAAATAGTCCAGCTTTGGTTAGTTGGCATTGTTCACTCCTAATCCCTTAGGAGCCTTTTTGAAGGAGTCATTAGTAATGAAGCTAGCAGTCTTAAAACTTCTATTATCACCAACATATTAACACTTGAAAGCAATCACATTGACAGACTCCAATAAAAGTGTCATTTTTTTCCTACTTTGTTTCTGCTTTTAAGAGCAACTGTGAAATAGTATAAATATCAACAGCACATGTTTGGCATGGAATCATGAAACTGGCTCCTTCTATTTCTGTCATGTTAGAAGTGTTAATTCCACATCCTTTCTTACCCCCCTTACTCCCCCTCTTTTTAATACAAAGGGAAGCAAACAGCAGAACTGCCTTATATTTCATTGGCAAGGAAATGGACTAGGGGACTCTTGTAGCTTTCCAACACTACAATGGTATGACTGAGTTAAGTATTAGTTCAGGCTTTCAGAAAATTCAGGTTTAGCTGATGAGCCTGAAGACTCTGCCCCAGATTCTACATCTGCACATAGTTCCAGCACATAGTATATGTGCTGCCAAAGTGAGCATCTCCACTGCCTGGTGGCTGTCAAGCCCCAGTAAGGGCTTCTGCTGCTATCTTACTGGAAAGGGGAGGCATTTCAGATCATGAAGAAGCAGCTGGTCTCAGCTTGGTCAGGGACAAAGGAAGTGTGGTTTCAAATGGTGTGTGTCTGCCTTTTCCTTTCCTCAACAGCCCAGAGCAGCTGGATCTTCCTGGTCTGAATTACCTCCTTGATTTAACCCTTGTAAGAAGAAGCAGCAAAAGCTCTTCAGGGCTTGACAGCTGCCTGGAGGTAGGAGGTTTTTGGATGGAGCACAAGGGCAAGAGAATAGTTCTGTGTGCCCATCCAAAACAAGATTTACGTGGGTAGAAGCTGCAGTTACACCCATTGAAATGACTAACAGAGTGCCAGCCAATGTGTCTGATAAAGGCAGCAATAAAGCACCCAAACAACCAAGAGTTTATGTGCATCTGATATTCACTAAGGAGAATAAGGGATGAACTATTTGCTGGTATAAAATGTTCTCGAGTTTTGTGTGTTTGGGGTTTTCTGATCAAACTTTGCCTGCAGCTGATTGGTCTTGAAAAGAAGAGCATGGCAGCTAAGATGGTAGTGAACCTCAAAAACTTTAAAAGTTTTGAAAAATGTTTTTAAATTTTAAATTCTAAGTAATCTTGAGGCCCCACTGGGGCTGAAAGTGAGTCATAGATTTATCCATGAATGAATGTCGGATAAATCAGTGGGCCCTTTCTCACTACAAAGCACTTTGATGCCACTTCAACTGCCATGGATGCATCCTGTGGAATCTAGGATTTTCAATTTAGGGAAGAGTCTTTTGAGTTCTGAACCAAAGAGTTCTCATGCCTCTCCAAATTACAAACTCTTGGATTCCACAAGATGGAGCCATGGCAGCTGAAGGGGAACCATAGTGCTATGATTATGCAGTGTGAAAGGGAAATCAGTAAATCTCAAGAGATATTGTACAACATTACTTTATCTAATAGCTAGAACCACCTTAATTCAACAGAACCAAAGGCTTTCAGACCAGGTCAGATGATTGCAATGTATCAAAGTGAACAGGGAAAATAAAATCTTGAGCTTAATTTGTACCAAAACCTGAATTCACCACTTCTGTCTCGTCCAAGAATTTTTGCTTCCCTAGGAGCAAACCTACATAGTTGTCTTATCTTTCCACTGAGATCCCAGTTAAGCCCTGCAGTCTGTATAATGCAGGATATCAGACTAGACAATCTTGATCTGACCCACACATTTAAATGTTTTGCTTAAACTCCTTAATGTTAACAATTGAGATCTTGGTGTTTCAGCTTGATCATGCAGTACCCCTCTTTCACTCCGTCCATTGTGTTTGCAAGGCTCCACAGTGCTTCCTATTTTGGTTGCCAGGAACCTCAGAGTTCTGCTGAATGACTATTTGTCCCTGTGTTCCTTTCTTGGGATGACAGCAAAGGCATTTAATTTCCATCGCTTGAACATTTGTAGATTCCATAGGTTCTTGACTATGACACTGCCCATCTGCTTGTCTGGGCTTTGCTTATGTCACACCTGGATTACTGTAATAGCCTATTGACAGGTATGCCTTTTTGTGCTTTTCTCCCTCTGGCTTTAATTCAGAACAATTCCATATAGGTCGCTTTAAATCTCCCTATATATTTATATGAAAGCCATTGGTGTAGTGGTTTGAGATTTGGACTACAACTCTGGAGATGAGGATTCGATTCCCCACTCTGCCATGGAAACCTGCTGGGTGACCTTGGGTGCATCACACATTCTCAGCCTCCAGAAAACCCCATGATACATTTGCCTTAAGGATCTCCATAACTTGAAAATGACCTGAAGGCACACAACAACAAAATATTTATGTTTCTTCCCCTCACAGATTGCTTTACTTGCTACCACTTCAGGCCAGGCCTGGTTTCAGATTTTTGGTTCTTGTATCTAGGGCTCTGCCCTCTAATTCCCCCCAGTATCTGGCAGCTCAGATAGCATCATCTAGGAATTTAAGATTTACAGGGAAATGAGTATTGTCTGTTCCATTGACATGTATAGTGCTGTCAAGGCTGCAAGACCCAGCTTTGCATCTTGGAACAATCTTCCTTTGGAAATCTGACTGGAGGAAGATTATACCTGTTTTGATAAGGGGTGGAAGAACTTTCCACTTTGATTTACCAGATTACGCTGCTTAGCTGTGTCTGAGGTTGCGGGGGTGGGTAGGGGCTATTGGGATATTGGGGAGGTATTGATATTTATAGTGTTATGTTTTATTGTCTTTGTTTGATGTTTTACCCTTTGATGGAAAGGGTATTATTAAAAATAAATAAATAAATAGATAGATAGATGTTGTTGTTGTTGTTGTTGTTGTTACTATTATTGCAAAGTCTTTTATTCTAGACTGAGAATTTTTGAAATCAAGTAATCTGAAATATTTCTGTGAAAGCAAATAGAAGTAAGTCATCTTGATGATGGATGGGAATCTCTCTCTCTGGCTGCTGCCTTTCTATTGACTTTGTTCTAATATTGGTGTGTGTGTGTGTGTGTGTGTGTCTGTTACAATGAATGAGATCTGGAGTGTGTATCTAAACAGGCAACCATTCACATTCACACAGCAGCATGGGAAATATGTGCAAATGAACAGTATTTCACACATTGCTTATTCCTTACATTTTGGCTGGGATCCAGCTAAAGTTAGTCATTGCATTGTTCCCTTGAAAGCAGTTGGGCTTTTGCTCATCTCATATACTGTGTTCCACATTGATTTCAATGGGGCTGAATCATGAGTTGTCCCCAAGCAGTGTGCTAAACTGGCAGCTTGAACAAAGTATTTCCTCTGACTTGGTACATATATAAAAGCCTCATCGTATTATCTGGGCAGTGTCCATAACACATCAGATGAATTTGCATTCCTCAGGATCCTCTACAGGCAATGCATATTGACTTGGTTATACATAAAAGGCTCTGCTAATGCTGTTCACTTACCATCTGTACCTTCCATCTATATCTATGTACCTTCCCCACTGAACAATCTCTCTCTGACTCACTGAGTGCCATCTTCTCTGTTTCAGAATCTGCCTAGATATCAATGCTGTGCTTATAAGTTACAGTGACAATCTATTTACCCCACCAAATCATCAACCAATTGGTGGGATGCTGTGGTGATGGAATGAGAGAATGTAGCGGATGAGAGAGCAAGCCATGGACTCTCTCCACAGCAACCTCTCAATGGGCCTCCAACACCTGGTTCTGGGGAAATGGGAAGACTTCTGGAACTGGCAATCAGGCAGCATGGAGGCCTGGTTGAGGGGAGAAAGAAAAGAAGAATGGAAGACAGTTGTTTTGTAAGCCCTCATGGAATGTTGGGATTTAGCTCTTTGTTCCAAATGGTGTTGTTGCAAAAAGACCCATTTAGAGGCATAAAATCATCCGCTGGAACTATCTTTACTCAAAGGTTCTCCAAATGTTTAGAGGCACATATGTAAGAAATCATAGCTAATCCTTGCCACTTTGGATAGATGGTTGTGTGCACTTTGTGCTTTGAAAGATTGTTGGTTTCAATTATTTAGACTAGGAAGTAGGGTGGTTTCCTCACTATTGCCCTGCCTTTTTTTGTATATTCATTAGCCAGGGTCCAGTTGCCTGAGCAGGAGGAGGGTGGAGGGAGAGATGACCAGATAAAGCTTGTAAATGTTCCGAATGAGAGATATGCTGAGTGAGCTTCTGAAATAACTGGAAAAAAATGGTTTAAAGTATTCCAAGCAAATATTGCCCTAATCCAGTTCTGAGAATTGCATTTTTTTTTCTTTTTTTGGAGGTAGGCAGATGGAACTGGCAGTCCAACAGAAGCTGTGGCATAACGTGATGGGTGGGACAAAAACTACCTTGGGGACCTGGGTCTGAGCTTCAGTGCCCTCTGCTTCATCTCAATTAACCTCACATGAAAAACTTCATAGCTTGTCAAGCAATTTGTACACTTTGTCAACTGGCAAAGTACCAGATCTGAGGGGTAGCTATCACCATCTGTTCTAGAAGGACAGGAAAGAAAAGGGCTTTGGACCCAAGATTTGCTTGTGTGTGTGTGCGTGTTTTTTTTTTTTTTGTTATAGTATCATTTTTATATGTATTGTTGATTCCCCTCCCATGTTAATTTATTGTGGGCCTATGACCAGAAAGACAGCCAAACAGTAAGTAGCAACAACATAGTATAACACGTGCTCTACTAAGGAGATCTTCAGAATGCAAAGCGTCTTGGGTGCAAGTATGTGGATTGCCTGCTGTTTTCTTCTTGCAATATTGCCACAAGAGATGAAACGGTTGTCTTTTGTTCCCTACTGGAGAAAGGCTAACAGAAAGAGAGGAAAGGATTTCACACCTCTAAAGGCCAATCAGGTCTTGCCATTACAGAGTAGCACAGCACTGTGGTGGCTGTGGATGGCAGGCAATCTTCTGCCTTAGGCCTCTCTGAAAGCTGCATATAGCACCCCAAATGCTGAAGGAAAAGTGGGAGAGACTGGAAATCCACTTCTGATTTGGAAAAAAAGTATAGTTTTTTAAATACTAAACAATATGGAAGAGGGGCTGCAGCCTCCTTAAAAGATGATTCGCTTGTCTTGGAAACTCTAGGAGAGACAATTTCACTTCTTCATTTCAGCAGGTTGGCTTGGGGAGTTTAGAGGCATCAAAACTCCCCCAAACCAGCCTTTGGAGAGCACATGTAGCTCCAGGGCTGAATTTGAGCCAGCTCTGTAGTAATGGAAAGCCAGTGGGTCTTCTTTTTCTATATCTAAGGCTAGGTATTCCTCCCAAGCACGTGCAGGCACAGGATGAAATCACATATCCTTCCCAGGCAGAGGACGAAGTTACATATCCAACTGCCTTGGTTGGGCAGGGACAGTCCAAATTAATCCTTTGTCAGCTACTTTTAGAAGGTTCCAGTTTCTCTCTTGTTCTCCCACTTTCTGTCTTTGCCCTCAGCTCACTTCCATTGTTGTAAATTGAACTCACAGGGAAAGAGTAGTTTGTACTCAATTAAGTCAATAGGGGGAGAGAAAAGGATGGGACAGAATCTTGCTCTTTCCAGGAAGGTCAGCAAAACCTACCTGGTGCAGCCTCTCCTAGCTTGTGTGTTTGTCTTGATCAGTAACTTTTGCCATCTTGACCACAGTCTGATGCCGCTTGGCCACATGTGTCCCAGTTTTCATCTGTGAAATATTGGAGGGTGTAAATATAAGAGGTGATACTTGTGTATGTGGGCTGAAGCAGAGCTGCGTTTACTACATCCAAGCAAACAAGTAGAGGAAGTGAATGTATTGGGACATTCAACTGACTCCAGGCCAAGTCCACTTTTAAGTGGCCTATTCTGTCTTGGTCCAGAAAAGTGGTGTAAAAGAGAACAATCACCCCTTGAGACACTCACACTTATGGGGAGGGGGTTACAAGTCTCTTCTGTTCAGTCCCTAAAACCCCAAGTGGGTGATCTGGATTAGTCCAAAAGGTGGTTTCCATACCGTGCCAAAAAATCTGGAGCCCAAGTGACAATAGTTGGGGATTCCCATGCCAGTCACTGAAAAAGAAGTGCTCCTTAGTGTTTGCTATTCCTATATGAAACCTACTTACCCATATCTGCCACAAGCGAACTGCAAGCCTCTGCTTAGTCGTTGTTGATGTTGTGTGCCTTCAAGTCATTTCCAGATTATGGTGGCCCCAAGGTGAACCCATCATGGGCTTTTCTGGGGCTGAGAGTGTGTGACAAACCCAAAATCACCCAGCAGGTTCCTCTGGCTGAGCAGCAAATCAAACCCTGGTCTCCAGGGACAGAGTCCAAACCACTACATCAAACTGCTGGCTCCCTGCTTAGACATTCCTTCCTCCAAAAGGTTGCAAGCAGGCCCTTCCAAAGACCAGAAAAAGAAGATGCCATTCCTAACACCTGCCCACCAAGCTTCTGTTAATCCAAAGGAGCTTCAGAAGACTGGGTGATGGGCAGATATCTCTTGGCTGTCTTCCTGAGGACAACTGGATACCAATTTGGACGCCAGCTTTAGTATGACTCAAAAAAAGGGCCTTCATGAGAAAAGAATGATTTCAGTTACTCTCTGGGATTTGTTTTCCCTTTTACAACTTCATCCCACATAGTTGCTTTCCCCACTTCCCAGCAGATGTCCTGGAACCAATGCAGCCCAATTTAAAGCACTGCTGTTCACCAGCTGTTGCACAGAGTTGTTCTGCCATCCATAGGTGATGCTGCCACAGCCTGAAAATTAACCCAAGTATCCCAGAAAATCTGGAGACTGTTGCTGTTTTCTGCTGAAGCATTCTGCTAAGTGAGTGTGTGTAACTGCCCCATGTTTAGGAGCATTCTCCAAACTGTCTGTTTCTCAATGCATGATTGTAACTTCTCCTGCAACTGGCACTGTTCCTTACATATCTGTGAGTACAGAGCCTCAGTTGAATGGCAGCATCAGGAAGCAAAAGCCTGCTTTAAGTTGCACTGCATTTTGCCAAGGTCCACCCCACACATTTGTGTAGAATGTAACTTTAATCTTTCAAATTTGGATCTCAGTGGAAAAGGTAAGAAGAAAACTAGGTTTTCTCCTGCATGGTTTTAAGAAAGTTAAAAATAATTTTAATTTTTTTAAAAAAATCTTGAATGAGAGATAAGTGGTGAATTCAGGTTTTAGTCCAAACTTTAAAGGAGCTCTCCAAAGTGTTGAATCCTTCCTTCCCCCCTAAACAGGTTCAGAACCTTGGACAGCTCTTTGGAGTTTGGATTAAAAGCTGGAATGGACTCACTGCTCTAATGATATGAAAGCCACCAGCTGTGACTGATTCCTGCACTGATTATAAAAGCAAAGAAGCATAAATGCCAAGTAATGATGGCTGGCATATTAGAGTTTAGCATGTATCTATTCAGTAGTCATTCAGCTATATTTCAAGAGCTGCGCATTCTTTCAGTCAGGATGTCTCCTGAGACTAGATCATTCCTTGACAGTGTCACTCATGCTGTTAGGCATCAAAGAAGAACTAAGACATGAGGGAGAACATCTGGGGAAATTAGGCACACTAACAGTATAAAGTAGGGATGAGCCCCAAGGTTGAGAATTGTTATGAACACTTTCACCAATATCAAAATCCAGCTTCCCTTTTTTTTTCTATTTGTGGCAGGGGTGGATGAGAATGGGAAGAGGGTGGCTTAAAAAGTTATTGAAGTATGAACTGTTCTGCATGCATTGTCTTGATGAGTTTTAACTGCCATCACATTCCTAATTGGCTAGGATTCCCCACGTAAATCAGTATAGGGAAGGTATACATTCATTTTAAGTTTTGTTCCTCGTCAGTTACATTAGAGTTGAGCTTAATCTGATAGGTTAGGATGTCTTCACAGTGTGATTCCTGACTGAGAGCTATCTCCATGAAGGAGATAGGCATAATAACAAAGGAGGGAAATGGTCAGTTATACAGAGTGAAGTTAGAAGAGGAAGAGAAGCAGGATGAGGACCAGGAGGTCTGGTGATGGCAACAGCCACATAGAACTTTTTTAAAAATGCGCTTTTTAACGGTTTTAGCATTTAATTTGTTGTTCCACACTGACCAGTGAAAGGGATCCAGGAGTCTTAATAGACCACAAACTGAACACGAGTCAGCAGTGTGATGTGGTAGCTAAAAAAAGCCAATGTGATTCTGGGCTGCATTAAGAGGAGTTTAGGTCTAGGTCAAGGGAAGTGATAGTACCACTCTATTCTGCTTTGGTCAGATCCCACCTGGAATACTGTGTCCACTTTTGGACACCACAGTTCAGGAAGGACATTGACAAGCTGGAACATATCCAGAGGAGGGTGCCCAAAATAGTAGAAGTCCAAGCCCCATGAGGAGTGGCTTAGGGAGCTGGGTATGTTGAGCTGGGAGAAGAGAAGGCTAAGAGGTGACATGATAGCTTTGTTTAAATACTTGAAGGGATGTTGTATGGAGGATGGAGAAAGCCTGTTTTCTGCTGCTCCAAAGACTAGGACACAGAGCAATGGCTTCAAATTTCAGGAAAAGAGATTGCATCTAAACATTAGGAGGGACTTCCTAACTGTAAGAGTACTTGAACAGTGAAATACAGTGCCTGGAGTGTGGTGGAATATTCTTCTTTAGAGGTTTTTAAACAGAAGCTGGATGGCAGATGGTCATCCAGTTTCTGTTCAAAAACCTCCAGAGAAGGAGACGATGTATTCCTGCATGGTGTATTAGATGGTGTACTCCTCTGATAGTGTATTCCTGCATGGCAGGGGTTTGGATTTGATGGCCCTTGGGTCTCTTCCAGCAATATGATCCACTAATAATCTGAGCCTAAAAATGCTGTAAGCAAGATATTAAAGGATTCCCATATAGTTAAGAGATAAACATGTGAGAAACCTGAGAAGGCTTATGGTATAATGTTAACATGTTGCTGAAGCAATCAATCTGATTGACTTCAGTGGAATCCTTCATGCTTAGGACTGCAGCCATAGAGTCAGAGTGTGCCTGCTGACTAATCAGCAGTGAAATACATATATATGGACTGAGAAGGTCAATGGAATGAATAGTGATTGTGATTGCAACCAGTTTTATCAGTGAGTCAGTTAAGGTCAAAGAGCTTTCATTGTTAAGGTGATTGGGGGAAGGTGGTTTTATGAATTCTGTTTGACCCCTGATTGACCCAAAGGAATGTGTCCCAGGCCAGCTGTCTTTAGATGTGTGGTCATTGTCTCATCTTATGGGCTCCTGCATCATGTGAAGAGGCACAGTGAGTTCCCATGGGAAGCACACTACAGTGTCTAAGAGTGCTCTGAAGATCAGTGTTTGCAATAAAGCTTTGTTAATCATTGCCTTTAGGCCTTGTCCTTTCCTCATACTTTATCCAGAGTATTAAAAAAGGAATGGAATTTGATATGGAAAGACACCGTGGCACATTATTGCTTGGATTACTCTGCAAATAGGCTCTTTCTCGCAACAGTATTTCCATTAGAAGGTATCTTTCTGTTAATATGATTGATTTAGATTGCGCACATAGAGCTCTGAGCAGGACTGCTGCCTGAACAGTTTGGGGTGAGAGTGGAATATAAATATCTGCCCAAAATAGGTTAGTGTGGATTTGATTAAAACTTGGATTGGAATAGTCTGAGTTTGCCAGGGCTAAACTCTACGAAAGCTACTTAGATGATCTCTTATAAAGCATAAAGGTGAGATTTTCAAAGCCATTCCCCATATTGTAGACTCAAAATGTTGCAAACATTGGACCTCCAAGGTTGTCTACATGGAATCAAATGCGCTGAAGGCATGCCTTGGAGAACATTCTGTGTCACAGATCTGGATTGACTGAAAACCTCCTGCTCATGGAAGCACCTCTGGGGCATTTTGCTGAATCCAATCCTCTAAATTTTAGCTCACTTTTTAGATAATTGAAGCACTTTTACACAAAGCTTGAATTTAGCTTTCAGAAGTCATTAGTTATAGCACTAACCCTAAATCCCATTATTAATCCCAAATAAATTAGACCCACTAAATAAATGGGAACTTTTCCAAATCAGTGCTTATGCAAATTCCATTCATTCAATGGATCTTCTCTAGTTGACAGTAACAATTCTAGGAAGAGAATCATGAACTTTTCTAAACATTATTGGACTCCAATTTTCAACAATCCTCAACACAAGCTATGTTGGCTAGGGCTGCTAGAAACTGCAGTACAACAATAACTGGCAGGCTACCTGATTCCCACTTTTGTAATAATTTGATCTAGGCCATACCAATACCGTTACATTGTCTTTACTGGGGAAAGAACTGACTATAAATCATTAACTCTGGTGGCGCAGTGGTTAAATGCCAGTACTGCAGCCACAAGGTTGTGAATTCGATCCTGCTGGGCTCCAGGTTGACTCAGGCTTCCATCCTTCTGCAGGTCGGTAAAATGAGTACCCAGCTTGTTCGGGGCAATTAGCTAAAACACATTGTAAACCGCTTAGAGAGCACTTAGCTGATAAGCAGTATAGAAATACATGCTATTTGTAATTTGTAATGAAAAATCATATGCAAAGGTGAAGGAGTGGATTGCGTATTTGATGGGGGAAGGCAGAGGAAAAAATCTAGATTCCAAACCTCACTAAGGCACAGAATTCACTGTATGATCTTGTGCTGCTAACCAGTATCAATAACCAAGAAAGCTAACATACTTTACCTGTTACCAATGGGAAGTTTTTTCTCTACATTCCTGTCATGTGGCATATATGTACATGTGAGTAACTAGAGGTTGATTCAGACTCCAGTGAAGTTGGAAACATTGGTATAAGCACTCAACAGAGCCTTAAGTACAGTTAATTTACTTTGGATCCAGACTAATGGAAGTTTGATATATTAAAAAAAATAGCTCATAACCCAGCCCACCAGCTTAAATTGAGTAAAGTGATTTTCTAGTTGATTGACTAACAGTTTGGCTGGTTGATTCCTCAGTTAAAGCTTATCCTATCTCCTTTCTCAAACTGTTTTCTTTCAACCAATCTTTCCTCTAATTTCACTCAGTCTATGCAGTAACATTTTGGTTCTTCACTCCCCTTCACTGTTTCCTCTCCCCCCACCCCAACAGCCCTACTGACATTGGAGTATGGAAAGGTAGCTACGTGCCAGGTTGCCCTTTCTTATCTGGTCACAGTGTGTTCTCCTGAAGCAGTTTTTGGCTTGGGATAGTGTGTATGTGTGTATGTGTATTTTATATGCTTTATTTTTATCAGAGCAGGGATAGACAGTACATAATGTCTTCAGACTGGACTGGTTACATAGCAGATAAGGAAAAGGTGGATTTTGTACATTCACTTGCCTGGCCATGAAGCTGCACTGCTTGCAGAGAAATAGCTGCGGACATAACATGCATATTGTTTCCAGCCTTAAATGCAAGCACCTGACTTGTGTCAACAAATTGAGGTCCAAGCTGAGATTTCACTCAGTGCTGACTGCAAAGGGGAAGGTCCATCAATTCTTCTTGGTCTCTTGCTCTTATCTACCTACCTATCTGATTCCTTTTCTCTATTCCTTCTGCTTCACATGTCTTTCCACCTCTGTTTTTTTTTGGTGAATTATTAATAATTGGTCTGCAATCATTTACATGTACACTGCATTCAAAGCAAGATAGTTACTATCAATATAATATTGTAGGAGAATCATTCTGTCTAGCCCTTCATTCTATACCATCGGCGTGCCAACAATAAAGTTCCTCATATGTCACACTAAAATCGACATTTTTCAGTAAGTGATGAAAACCAGGGTGCAAATGACTCATATCTTAAAGTCCTGGAATGCACCAGAGAATGTATTTAAGCAAAAGATCTATGATCCAAGTAGCTTGTAATAGTTAAAATATCACAACTGCATCATAAAACCCAAACCATCTTCAAATAATTTCAAAATGAAGACAAACATAGCAGGTGAAAACTTGACACAGAGTTCATTTTGTTATATCAGGCATCACATGCCTAGCAACACAAACTTCCTAGAAGAGATTCTGAGTGGGACATTGACAAATCTTATCTTCTAGATTCAGGGATAACCAGAGAAAGAGGTCTACCATGTGATGTGATAGTTTGTTTCATGAGATGATAGATTAAAGAGATAATTTTAAAACAACATTGCAATAACAAGATATAAATTGAAGGGAGAGAAAAGATTATTTTTAAAAATATTCCTATTTGCATTTTGAGAAAATGAGATGATTATAATTTTTAACTAACAAGTTGAAACAATCTGAAATTCTATTTTGTTGCTGAACATATGCGCTCTCTCTCTCTCTCTCTCTGAATGACAAGCTGTAAGCAACTTTAGTTGCTACTTAATACATAATGCTTAATGACATGGCCAGGTGTTGTCCCTCAGTCTCAGAGTTTGGCCTTTAAGCTTCAGAGCCTGGAATGATCCTGAACAGGCAACCCTACCATTAACCAAAATCAATTTTTCTGGATTAAGCTTCAATTCATTACCTCATGTTCTGCCTACCAATACCTCCAATAATCAGTTCAGGCAATGACTACCTTACATGATCCTTGATGACAAGGAGAAATAATGCTTTGTATCTTCACGTATTAGTGTTAACACACCAATTTACTTATTTACTATATTTGTATCCAGCTTTTCTAACAAAAATGGTACTAAAATATGGCAAGTAATAATAATAATTAAAATAAAAACAAAAATACCAGAAAAACATCAAAGCAGATTCAAAGCAAGAACAAAACATTGTCAATAGAGAAAACAGTAACACTCAGTGAGTTAAAATCCCTTCATATGCAACCCAGTTTAAGCATTAAATGCCTGTTTGTTTTTTTATTTGTTTTTCTAAAAAAACTTTCTTTTGCTGGCAAAAAGAGAGCAGAAAAGGCCCTTGCCTGACCTCCCTTGGCAAGACATTCCAGAGCTCCACAAGTAACTTTTCAAAACCTTATCCTGAACCTTAGGAATACAGCATAGGCCTGAGAGGCGGGAACCTTTTATCTGTTAATCACTACGGTCCCAATCGAAGCACCATAGTACATATATCTAGAAGATCCTAGCTCAAGCTCCTTTTAACAGTGACATAACAAAGCCTTTCAATTTACCAATCTGACATTTCTTGTTGGCATCCAAAAATCTTATACTTGAATATTCACCAAGTTTCTGACTTTTACCATAACTGTATGTGTATAATTTGCATTGGAATTGTTTTAGTAAATGCTTCAGATGGTTTAGATGATCAAGAAAATGGCATTAATGCATCTCTTCTGTCTGAAATTTTTTCTGCAAGTGATCCCATCCCAACAATTACTAATAGGTATTATTATTAGAGAGAGGCAGCGAAGTTAATTAGAATAATTCATAATGTAACTATTTCAGATACTTCTCTTGGTAGACTTCAATCAGACACAATATAGAGTGCCATGACTTCACCAACCAGAGGCTATCTAACTCTGCCTCTGGAAGTTTTCTAGAATAAATTCACCTTCCCTAAACTACTTTTTCACCTGTGTAGAAAAGAAACAGAGTACCCATATCTTTTTCATCACTAATGACAATGGCAATAAACAACCTGGGGATGGAAAATTTGAGTAGGAAAATTAGTGGGGGCAGGGGAGTTAGAAAACTTGTTTCAACTCATTTTTCTGTTTCAACACTCATTCTTTCCAGGCTGATTTTGGTTTGATTCACACACATACACACACACAGGAAAAAAATCTAGAATACCCAGACACAACAGTTCTATACTACCACTATCTATGAAATTGTTTGGTGTCCATCCAAATTTATAAAACAGAGGACTTGACACATTCAAGTGTGTTAAAGGAATGATTAAGGGATAAATCCAATGTTAAATCCAACTAGAGGTGACCCACTGAAATCTATGAGACATAGGTGGTCACTAATGTCCCATTTTTTTCATTGGGTCCAGTCTATTTGGGACTAATATTGAATTTAGTCCTAAGCATCTTCTCCATGTTCTACTGCAAAATCTAGACAATGACATGAAGATTCAAAACTCACCTAGCTTTTCTTAACCATACATGCTAAATTTAGAGGAATAGCATTCCTCACTATTGAATGCAGTTGCTTAGAAGAAGGTGTGTAAATTATCTATTTACTATCAGATAAGAGTGCTGTTGCTTTGTTTCAGGTTAAATTCCTTTCACATCTATGTCTCTTGGGATTTTGTGGCATCTCTGGGGATTTACCCTCAAAGAGTTGGACTTAGTTTATTTATGGCATCCTGCTTGGCAGTTTTCAGGCCACAGTGCTGTAATGAAGTCATAGAGATGAGGTCATAGAGTTAAATATGAGATCACAAAGGGAGCATAATTAACTTTACCACATCCACATCCTCCTGCTGTTACTGCTACAATGAATACAGAAGAGAGCAGATAGTACAGTAAAGGTTTAGAGAGGAGACAGCTGTACAGAAACACTTCACTAATGTATACAGACATGTAATAATACTTTTAAAAATAAATAAAACAAAAATAAAAAAAAATGAAAATAAAAAAAAGATATATTCAACAAGTTATTTAACAAAGCAATGTTCTTGGGTTTGGACAGAGAATGACAGTTTCAATTGTCAGTGACTACAGTTAAAAATGCTATCTATGTGTTATTATATTTATATAGCCACCCCTTAACAGTAGTTCTCTGGGTGGCACAGAAAACAAATACAGCTTAAAAATAAAATGTAAAACAAATGTGAATACTAGAATATCTTGCTATCAAAGCCTTCACTGGGCATCCAAAAGGCCATCAAGAGTTCACTAGGCAGTCTTCTTCGGGAAGCTTGCTTTGCAACTGGGGTGCTCTCTCCCTAATAGATACCTGTTTTACTTCATTTGATTGAGCTACGGGAGCAGGGCTTTTGAAGCCCTTCATATTCACATAGCTGTGTATCAGTGAATGATCTTTAAGAAAACTTCATTCAAACACAGCATGGAGCAGTGGTTTGAGCTTTGGACTAGTATTCCAGGTGACCAGGTTTCAAATTCCCACGTGGCCGTGGAAACCCACTGGGTGACCTTGGGCAAGTCATATGCTCTCAGTCTTAGAGGAAGGCAAGGGCGAGCCCCCTTTGAACAAATCCTGCCAAGAAAACCCCATGATAGGCTTGTCTCAGACCTTCCATATATCAGAAATTGCTTGAAGGCATACAACAGCAGCAAACAAACAACTTGATCCACCTGTTTAGGGTTCTAGCCTTGAAAACCAGAAGTTAAACTGAGCATGGAAATGGACTGGAAGCCAATGAAGCTGACAAATCTTCGAGGAAGTTTGGTCAAATTGTTCATTTGCAGCCCTGATCTGGATCAAATGCAGCTTCTAAACAGCTAAACTGCTATAGGTCTCCTAGTACAATTGTTTAAATGGCATATAACCAGAGCACGATGGATGTTAGGGTTTCTGGATGTCAAACATTTTGACTTCATGCTCTTCAGTAGCATCAATGCATAACTTTGTTACCCTGATTTCTGGGGGTCCTGGGAGGGACACCTAAGTGCGCTCCAAATATTACAAAGTTGGGAATTAGCAAAGAGCACAAGCTAGCACTACGAGAGTCAGGACAACGTAGCGAGAACTTTTACCCAATGTTTACGGGGTCAGGCCAAGTCAAGGAGCAAACAGAAGTAAATAATAATTGTTTTTATTGATATACAATCAAACACGTGTATGCAACACACTCACACAGAGATCTATAGAAATAAAGGTTGGAGTTGGATAGAGGGATTTTAAGAGGAGGTTTTGTATGGGAAATACTACACCTGTCCTGAAGCCCGGGTAGTCTGAAGAAAGAAGTTCGTGGAAGTGAGGATTCTCAGCAAAGGAGCTGAGGAGAAGGGTCACCGAACGAGGTGACAGCAAGGTGGGATGGAAGCCAAGAGCGATCCAAGGAAGCGCTCAAAGTCAGGGGGTCTTATAGGAGAAAATGTGGCCGCAGGCTAGTCCGTTGAGTTTCGGGCTGGAGACAAAACCTCCGAAAGATCAGTGATTTACATGATTTAGCTATGACAGCATTGTCAATAGAGCAGCCAGTATGCAAACGCGGAGTGCTTGACAGTTGAGTATTCGGCTCGTCAAGCTGCCTGCTCAGGGCAGGGAGTCCTTTGTAAGTAGCGTGCATACATAATGTGGTACTTGCCTTGAGGTCTCCTAAAGCAGCATTCTGGCTATTACTGGCCTACCTGGATTTGTTTGGAATGGTTCGGCTATCTGCGGCCGTGCCTGTGTGCGTGCTTGTCCGGGGGCCTCGCAAGCACGTGGAGAGAAATAGGTGAAGAAGGCCAAATTATTGATATCAAATGATATCTAATATCCCACAAGTCTGGGCTAGAAACTATGGTAACAACTTGGTAAAAGAGCTGCTCTAGAGTTTCAGGCTTTCATTGTAGAAAAATCAGCTTCATTTGTTTCTTTGTATCTAAAAAAGAAATGAAAACATCTTACATCAGAAATCTTCCATTCCCTGAAGTTTCAATCTGTACCCTCGCCAGTCAAGTTGCAATCCCAAATGGTTGGGTGCAACACCTCTGATGTGTCCATTAGGGTAAAGCAAATAGGCAACGTCTCTTTTCTTGCCTTTCAAAGTAGGAAGCCGTGTTGACAGTGTCAATCAGAACTATCACACTGAATAGTTCAATTCAGTTCTTGATATAACAACAAATGGAAAAGTGTATGAATTTTAGCACCATCACTGTGTTTATTGATCCAACACACACATTACCCATTTCTGAGTAAGCTTGTACAGCACTAACATCCCTCTCAGATTTGATGAAATCCTTGTAATGATTAGAACTTGTAATGATTAGAACAGGATTAGAACACTAGAACACAAACCAGTGTATTTAAATTACAAGAAAGAGATTCTACTGAAATGTAAAGAAGAGTATTTTTACCATGAGAGCTGTTTGACAGTGGAAAAGATTGCCTTAAAGGGTAATAGACACTCCTTCTTTAAACAGAGGTTGGGTGGGCATCTTTCAGGAATGCTTTGGTTGTGTATTCCTGCATGGCAGGGGACTGGATTAGATGGCCTTGTACTCCCTTCCAATTCTATGACCGGTCAGTTCGAAACCAGCAGGGTGAAGAGAATAATTCAGAAATGGCAGTGAAAAGGATTTATTTCACTAATGACCAATCACAATTTTAACTGGTGTACTGAAGCACTGATAACAAGTGCATCTGGAGGTCTTTCTTATTTATAGGGTTTCCACAAGTCAAAAGGACTTAAGGGCTCATAAGAAAAAGTGGATTCATTCATGGCTTAGAACATTTCTGCACGACACTCTTATAGCGTGACGATTCTACTTTCAACTTCCAATGAAATCCTGGGGTTTGCAGTTCCAGGAGGTGCTGGCCGGCCCCTCCCGAAACTGCAAACCCCAGGATTCCATAGGAGGTTGAAAGTGGAATCATTGTGCTATAAGAGTGTCATGCGGAAATGGCCTTATAGTGGGTGCCTGGAAGTAAAAGAGGACAGGACTCCTGAACTTTTAACAGTTATGAAGAAGAGGAAACAGTTTTATAGAAAGCTAAGTGGCACAGAGGGTTAGGATTAAATCTTTGACTAGGACTCCAGGAGTCCAGGATTTGAATACCTGCTCAGCCATGGAAATCTATTGGGTGACCATGGGCAAGTTACACTATCTCAGTGTTAGACAATGACAAACCTCCTTCCAAAGAAAACCCTATGATAGTGTTACCATAAGTGGAAGTCAACTAGAAGGTTTGTTGTTGTATGCCTGCTGGTTGTTTCTCACTTATGATGACCCTAAGGCGAACCTATCATGGGGTTTCCTGGGACTGTGTAAAGTCACCCGGTGGATTTCCGTGGCCCGGCAGGGAACTGAACACGGGTCTACAGGGTTGTAGTTCAACTTTCAAATCACTATACCACACTGGCTCTCAACTTCGTTTGTACCTAACAAAAAGAGAGAACTTCAGGAAGTGTAGTTTCTCATGCAAAGAGGACACAGTGGTGCAGGGGCCTTTTTATTTTTAACAGATTCCCTAGGTTGTACTTTGATCGAAGTATAAAAAAGCCATGGAAAACCACCGAGTGACTTTGGGCACTCAGCATCAGAGGAAGGTAAAGAACACTCCCCTGCCCCCCGCAAACAAATCTTGCCTTAGGGTTGCCATAAGTGGGAAATGATTTGCACACAACAAAAACAACCAAAAAACCATTTTCCTGTGACTTTTTATCTTGCAGCATTTCCAGAATAAATAAAGAGAGACATCACGCAATTCAGAAAACCAGAAAGAGGGGGAGGAGGGGCTTCTCATTATTAATTATAAACAGAGGAAGGATTTCACTTTAAGAGTGTCTGATTTTAATAAAAAGTATTATGAAAATTGCAAATGTTCTTATTACAAGCCTATTACTTGCAAATTCCCATCAGCCTCACTATTAAATGTAATTAAATTTATAATCATCCCAGTCACAGGAAGTCTAGAAAGGAAAAAAATTAAAGGTGAAAACTCTCTGCAGCTGGGTCAGAATGTGCCAAGGCCTCGTCCCAGAGGATCACACACATATGGACCCTCACATTTCACCCCCCCCCCAAGAGATTTCTTCTCATCAACAATGTACACACAGTTACATTGCCCTGAATTTACCTGCTCTTGTCTTGATTTTGGAAGCCAAGCAGAAGTAGGCCTGGTTAACATCTGGATTGTCCATGTAGGACAAATGAAAGCATCCTGCTGAAAACATGGAGAACTGCTGCCAAGCAAAGATGACACCACTGAACTATACAGAGCAATGAGCTGGCCCTTTATCAGGCTGCTTTCTTTACGATTGCCAGATTGAAAATTGCTATATGGTGCAATGAACTGCCCCTGTATAGGGCAGCTTTCTATCTTCCTGACTTTATGATTGCCAGACTGATAATGGGAGAGGGCTCCACGTTTGTAATCATTATGTAGAAGGGGGAATTTCAACAGGTCATAGAATCGTGGAATCATAGAGTTGGAAGAGACCAAAGAGGCCATTGAGTCCAACCCCCTGCTATGCAGGAACTCACATCAAAGCACTCCCAACAGATGGTCATCCAGCCTCTGCTTAAAAACCTCCAAAGAAGAAGATTCCACCACACTCTGAGGCAGCATATTCCACTACCAGACAGTTCTGATCATCAGGAAGTTCTTCCTGAGGTTCAGGTAGAATCTCTTTTCTTGTAGTTTGAATCCATTGCTTCTCGTCCTTGGCCCTTTCTGCATGGCATTTGCCATGCAAAAGGGCTCCTGGAGCATCGCATGACTGTGAGGAGCAATCTGTATGATGCACTTACAATCGCGTGACGCTCCAGGGGCCGGCAGGGGCCGATCGCGCACGTTTTCATTTTTGGCTGAAAGCCAAAAATGGTGCACAATTGTGCATTGCTCCCAGGCCCCACGTGCACTTACCTGGTGTGCAGAGTCTCTGGAGCCGCGCCGGTCACGCTTCCTGCCCCAGGGCAGCCTGGGAAACTCCCAGGCTGCACTGCAGAAGGAAGAGGCGGTGCTCTCGCATGAGCAGGTAGCTCGTGCGGAGCTGAAGCAGCAGGGATGCAAGAGCCTCTCGCCAGAGGCTGCTTGTGCGATCCCCACACCCTAGGGCCGGAAAAAGGTAGGGTGCAGAAAGGGCTCTAGTCTTTGGAGCAGCAAAAACCAAGCCCGCTCCCTCCTTCACATGACATCCTTTCAAATATTTAGCATGCCCAATCTTAACCTTCTCTTCTGCAGACTAAACATACCCAGCTCCCTAAGCCACTTCTCATAGGGCATGGCTTCCAGATCTTCACCATTTTGGTCACTCTCCTCTCAACAGTTCCAGCTTGTCAGATGTTGCTTATCAGGTAAAAACAGTGGCCAAAATCCCTTCTTTTACACTACTATTAAAGGCACAGGACAGTTCTCCAGTTTTGACTCTGGGAACCTTGATCTTAAGAGAAACCCAAACTGCCTCTTTGGCTCCTTGGCATTTAAAAAGCAGTTTGGAGACTTGTCATGGAAGTTCTTTAAAGGGAAACTTGGGGTGATGGTGGTGGAAGGGATGTAGGGAATGAAATATCATGCAGCTGTTTCTTCTTTAGCTGTGTTGTGCAAACTTCTTAACTACTTTGGGCTCAGAGGAGTTTAATCAGGGTCAGATGGCTGTCAAAGGCACTCTAAGCAGGACGGGGCATCTCCAGATTCTCTGGTGACATTACAAGATCATGCAGGGATATATTTTCAGTGGCTATGGCTGTTCCGCCTGATGTTTTCTGTTCATTATTTTTAAAAAAAATAAAAAAAGGACCCCATGCCACCAGCAATTGTTTGCAGGGCAACTTACAGTTAAACAAGCTATATACACCACCAGCCCACAAATAAATAATAATAAAACGCAGCCTCAGAAATTTAGACAAGAGGATGGTGCTTAACCTTTTCACCTCCAGCAGTTTTTCCATTCAGTTACCTCAGTTTTCTGAGACAGTGGGTGCAGCATTTGGAATGGTGCATTAGGACTCTGTAAGACCTGGTTTCAAATCCCCACTTGCATATAGAAACCCACTGGGTCACCTGGGAAAGCCACATTCTCTCAGCCTCAAAAGGCAGGCAATGGCAAAAACCTCTCTGAACAAATCTTGCCAAGAAAACCCCATGGTAGGTTAGCCTTTAGGTTGCCATAAGCTGGGAATGACTTGAAGGCACACAACAACAAATCCCACCCTTCTGTTGCTGCCCTGTGTCCAACGGGGAAAAAAGAGCCAGCTAGCAGTGACAGCTTTTGGATCTGACCTCTTAAAAAGACAACCAACAACAGCAGCAACACTCCTTGAAAAACTGGAAGTCAGCAAGAAGAGCTCTAGCAAAGCATGCTCTTTTCTGTTGTACTATATGCCTATGGTGTTCCTGGTTCTTTTATGTATAACTAGCGTATTTACCTGGCGTTGCTCAGAATTTTACTACTCTCTCACGAACGCACCAAACTGTCTTCTCCAGTACCTGTAACATTTCCCCCATATTTTCCAGTGCAATCTGTATTCAGTTATTTGCATACACAGTTTGGGTTCCTGAGGGAATACACTGTCTTCCTCCTTGCTGCTAGGCCTCATCTCCATAGCAACCAGCCTTTCCAGTTCCTGAAACTTTTCCCTATATTCTCCAATCCAATCTGTATTTGTAGCTGTTAATATACAGAGGTTAGGTTCCTGAGGGAATACACTGTCCTCCTCCTTGCTGCTGGGCATTGTCTCCATAGCAACTGGCCTATTCCAGTATTTGTAACTTTTCCCCATAATCTCCAATCCAATCTGTGTTCTTTGGCGATGTTGATGTACTGGCTTTTGATTTTTTTTGGGGGGGGGCTTTCTGTTGAATTTGTGCAATGGCTTTATGTTTTTCTGGAAGCATTTTTTGATTTGAATTTCAGATTTCAGATTCCTCATATACGGAACCCATACAATCTCCTGTGTGGGGCGAGAAGACCTTGCAACTATGTTGTGTATGTCACTTTAATTTTTCTCACATATGCCTCCTAAATGTTTTCTGGCATTCTTATTGTTGGTAGGCCTCATCTCCATAGCAACTGGCCTGAGGCCCAAGAGCTCTCTGGCTGAGAATTCTAATGGCCCCTTTCTGAACTGCCAACCCCAGGATTCCATAGAATCTTTGCCGCCACCCAATCATATGAGGTCTTCTCGCCTCACACAGCCAATCATATGAGGTCTTTGCCTGCCAGACGCAGACAGACAAACTCACACACAGACAAACATTGACTTTTATATAGTAGATAAAGGAACCAGGAACACCAACACAACAGAGGCCACCTTAATGCTTCCTCTTAAGCATAGTGTTGTTTGAGGGAGTGAATGGGCATTTGGTATGATCTCGCTTCCTCTCCATGTGTTGTGAATTTGAATAGGGAGAATATAAAAGTGTTTTGTACACGCAAATGAACTGAGTACACATTTATTTACTACAGACAAATGGACTGAGTGGAGTAAAGTGGTTTCTGGAAGAATTTCATGATTTTTAGTTTTTCAAGGGTGAAACATACATTTTCCTCCAGCTGAAATCTGAAATAGTCTAGCGACAAACAACTCTGAACCCCTTGGGTTCTTTTTGAACAAAGCGAACAAACAACAAGCAATCCCTTGTAAGAGCAGTTATGGAGCAAAATGTGTAATGGCATTTTGAGTGTGTTTGGTCAATGCGTGAAGTCTCACACTTAGGACTAACATTTGCAATAGCTTTACAATGGTAATGTTACCGTAGTTTCTAGCCCGGACTTGTGGGATATTAGATATCATTTGATATCAATAATTTGGCCTTCTTTACTTATTCCTCTCCATGTGCTTGCGAGGCCCCCGGACAAGCACGCACACAGGCACGGCCGAAAATAGCTGAACCATTCAAAACCAATCCAGGCAGGCCAGTAATAGCCGGACTGCCGCTTCAGGAGACCTCCAGGCGAGTACTCTTTAAGATCATATTATGTATGCACACTGTTTACAAAAGACTCCCTACCCCAAGCGGGCAGCTTGACGAGCTGAATACTCAACTGTCAAGCACTCCGCATTTGCATACTGGCCGCTCTATTGACAATGCTGTCATAGCTCAATCATGTAAATTACTGACATTTTGGAGGCTTTGTCTCCAGCCCAAAACCTATTGTTATCCCAGGGAATGGACTAGCCTACGGGCACATTTTCCCCTATAAGACCCCCTGATTTTCAGTATTTCTTCGGATCGCTCCTGGCTTCCATACCGCCTTGCTGTCGCTTCGTTCGATGAGCCTTCCCCTCAGTTCCACGTGCTGAGAATCTCCACTTCTACTGATTTTTCTTCAGACTACCCAGGCTGCAGGACAGATGTAGTATTTCCCATGCAAAAATCCCTCTTAAAACCCTCTATCCAACTCCTACCTTTCTTTCATTAGGTCTGTGTGAGTGTGTTTGCATACATACGTTGTAACTGTGTTTTCAAAATAAAGGAAAACAATTATTATTTACTTCTGTTTGCTCATTGACTTGGCCTGACCCCGTAGACATTGGGTTCAAGATCTCACTGCCTCTTGTATTGCTTAGCTGGTGCTCTTGCTAATTCCCATTCCCTATTGTGAGCACATTGAGGTGTCCCTCCCGGGACCCCAGAAATCAGGGTAACAGTAAGCATGACCCATTGCCTTTCAATACCAATTTCCAATTTCTACATCAGTGTTAACAACCCTGCAGAAAAGTCTACAAGTGGCAGGGTGCAAGTAGGTGTAAGGCAATAGAAGGTACAAGAGAGGGAGGAGTGGTGGCACATAGTGAGGCAAAGAGGGAAGGGAAATGTTAGTGAAGGGAGGGGAGCATGCTGAAGGGGTAAGTTTAGGCAAGGAAAGGAGAGAGTATAGCTGCACAGTAAGGGAAGGAGGCACTATCAAGGCAGGAGATGTAGCAAGAGAGAGGAAAGGATGAAAGAAAAGGTCAGATACAGCAAGAAGGATGAGGAGGAAGTACAAGGTGAAGCAAGGGAAGGGTGTGTGCTTTGTAAGTTTCCCCTGATTTTCCTCTGCATCCCCCCCCCATCCCTGGTTAAGATGGCAGTCACCCTCAGGGGCTTCATATGACATTTTCATGGGTCTGTACCTTTTCTCCATCAGTTTTTAAAAATGCCAAAAAGGTACAGTTCTGTGAAAATATCTAAGGAAGTTTTTTTAAAAAAAAACTAGTGGCAAAAAAACATATTAACCTGGTCTGAGGGGAACAGCATTACAAAAGCCTATGTATATTGTATTTGTACATTATCCATATAATGGTTAATAGGTTAATGTATTTCTAAACTAATGTTATTAGGTTATTATGTTTGTATCCTGCATTTTCTCCAGATCATATTTTTATTGTTACTACCATGCCAGGAATGTACAGTGCCATGATGCATGGTTTCTGTCCTGCTGTTAATCCCCACAACAATTCAAGTTGCACTGGCCTTACAAATAGCTATCCCTCAAAACAACTTTCTAATTTGGTAGATGTTTTTTATTTAAATGAAATGCTCTGAGCAACTGTGGTTGAGGCTTAATGTATCCTGCTTAAGGACATCACCGGAGCCAATCTGCCATGACACCATTAGAAGCTGTTCCCACCAGGTCTTGGCCCCAAAATCTCAGGACTAGGGATGCTCCAGATCTAGCAAGACAAATAACCAGTGGTGGTAGAACCACAAGTGTTTCAGTTCCACAACTTCTGGAAGGCCACACTTGTCCATCACTGGTCTTGAGATTCCTGCTCTCTCCTTTTACACTTGGCATATGTTGGGAGACAACGTTTGAAAAATACAGTTTTTGTGCACATGCCATGGTTCTTCTGGATACAGAACATGCCAGAAATACTCCAGTGCCAATACACAGATTGGTATTATCAGCCCATAGACATATGTCTTGGGAATCTGGGCCATTATCATGTTGTGGTATCAAAGCAAGATTGATGTATTTGGTGAAAAATCATATTCCCATTCCAGTTTTTAGCACAAAAATGAGTTGAATTATTAGCCCTACATGAAGGTAAGACTCAACTGCCCTTATATATTTCAAAAGAAAGTTCTATTAACATGGCAATAGAAGTTCAAAAACTGGTTGCTTTGGATTTAAAGAAAAGCAAACCAAGAGGCAAGAACGAAAATTAATAATGAGTTTTATAGATTCTACTTTAATTTATTCTGTTTAGAATTCAAATCTGTCCCCCATTTTAAAAAAAATCTTCTGCTTATAGACCTACCAGCCTTTTGAATGAAGATCTGAATATTGTAATGGTGGTATAAGCAAAACTACTAAGTTCACTTAGAATCATAGGCCCTTTCCTCAGCCTACTTTTGTCCTGGCAGTGTCCAGTGATGATGGTGGCAGTGGCATTCCCAGAAGGGGAGTGCAATGGAGCACTCTCCTCTACACTGACTGCCTCCAGGAGCCAGGAAGTGTGGTGGCCACACTTCTTCCTTCTGCAGTGCAGGTGGGTACTGTCCCAGGCTGCACTGGGGCAGGAAGCACAGCCATTGCACTTCCAGGACCTCTGCAAGCCAGGTAAGTGCAGGCGCACAGTGTGAGAGTGGCACGACTGCAGGTCATTGATGAGGAAAGCCCATCATTGATTTGCAATGCAATCACACCACCTGGGGACAGGATAAGGACGGGACCAGGAAGATGTTGTGCATAAGCATTATTCTGGCCCCATCCTTCTCCCTTCCCCATGGTGGGTTGAGTGTGGAAAGACCCATAGAATCATAGAACTGGAAGAGACCAAAAATGCCATAGAGTTCAACCCCCTGCCATGCAGGAATACATCAACAAAGCATTCCCAACAGATGGCCATCCAGCCTCTCTGTTTAAAAACTGCCAAAGAAGGAGACCCCACCACACTCTGAGGCCACATATTCCATTGTTAGACTGCTCTTACCATGAGGATATACAAAATAATTGTATATACTGATGTAGATTAGATGAGCTTTAAACCCAAGTGCTAGATATCAGATACAATAATTTATTTATTTATTTATTTATTTGCATTGTATCTCACTTTTCTCTTGAATGAGACTCATAAGACATGCTTTGAATGTTATGTATCATTGCTGCATGATTAAAGAGCCATAGGATTGCTGTTGTGGGGAACACTTAAAGCCTTTGATAGAGTGGAGTAGACTTACTTATTTGAACTACTTAAAAGATCTATTTATAGTAAAAACTTAATTTCTTTAATTACATGATTATATAACTCTTCCAGGCCAGAAACAGACAAATAGATAGATAGATAGATAGATAGATAGATAGATAGATAGATGATAGATAGATAGATAACATCTCAATTATTTTGTCTCTCTTGGTGTACTACACAATGCTACCCCATCTCTCCACTGCTTTTAGCAGTCACAATAGAACCCCTTGCAAATTTAATTGCATCCAAAATAAAAAGTTGCTGAGATTCATAGACACTGTCATATTATTGAATTTATTTGCAGGTGAAGTATTGTTATATTTGTCGTATATCTATACTAGATCTTCAAAATGCAGTACTGTTATGGGGGGAATGTTCTCTGACTTTGAATTTTGTTATGATAAATATAAAATTTTGCACATTAATATGGTGAATGAAGAGGAGCATAACCTTCAAGCCGAATCTGGATTGCTTTAGCCCAGTGGTTCTCAACCTTCCTAATGCTGCGACCCTTTAATACAGTTCCTCATGTTGTGGTGACCCCCAACCATAAAATTATTTATTTATTATTTACAATGCCTCCCCCCCGGCAAAGGCCGCCTCGCTGGCCAGGAACAGGGGGACAGGGAGGGAAAGAGGAGCCGTGCGTTTCCCCCGGGAAAAAACTCTGAGAAACCCCCCCCCGGGCTCTGCTTCTGCTTCGCTCTTGTTTCCGCTGGGGGAGGCAGTGTGGGAAAAGTTTCCAGAGTGTCGACCCTGGCCGGGGGGGGAAGAATCCCAGTGCCTTTGTCTTTTGCACTGGGTGCAGCTCACCCCCCCGGAAAAGCGCCGCCTTGTGGCCCCCTGGCCCTTCTGCAGCGCCCCCCTCTGTGGCGAGTGGGGCAGGGGCTGTGGTGAGGAGAGGGCCTGCCCCCCGTGCTGCTGCCGCCCCCCCCAAGCTGGCCCTTCAGACAGGAGGTTCTCCCGGTAGCAGAGGAGGGGAGCGATTTCAGTCCCTTCTGAACAGGGGGCAGGAGAATGTGAGTGCGTGGCTCGTGCTTGCGCACCACCACTCCTCCTGTGGCAACACTGTGGCCGCATGCGCTCCCGCCAAAGGGGGCAGGAGAACGCAAGCGCATGGCTTGCATTTGCGCACCACCACCAAGGTGGTAATGGAGCCTAAGACCATCGGAAATACTATTTTCCAATGGTCTTAGGCGACCCCTGTGAAAGAGTCGTTCAACCCCCAAAAGGGTTGCGACCCACAGGTTGAGAACCGCTGCTTTAGCCTTTAAGTCTTAAGTTTAAGTCTCAAATGTATTGGAATCATCTTAACTAAAGACCCTAGACAATTTATTTACTGTAATTATACATCAGTGGTAAAATGGGTATTCCAAAGAGTTAAGAAATGATCAACTATGGAATTCTTCATGCTGGTAAAAATTGCCATACTTAAAATGCAAATGCTCTCTAAATCTTTATATTCTAAGCCATCCATCTGCTACTAGATGCTAACAAGTGATTATTAAAATAAATAAATAAATAAATAAATAAATAAATAAATAAATAAATAAATAAATATTAAAATAAATAAATATGCAACAATAAAAAGGGAAATGGGAGGGGGGAAATTAAAGTTCTCTAGTGCTGCCCAATTCAGTTTGTCTGGATGAGGTGGATTAAATGTTCCTCAGACTTTATCTCAGTTGTGGGGAAAGTGAAGCTTATGGGCCACATGCAGCCTCTGTCTCCAACTTTTGTGTCCCCTGAAGCCCACGAACAGCCTCTTTTTTTTAAAAAAAATTAACATGATTTTCAAGGAAAAATTGCCTGAAAATCATAGCCAAAGCTTTCTCAATTTTAAACAATTTATGAAAAAAAAATCTCTCCCCAACTCCTCTCAAATACATTCTTTTCCCTTTCTTTTACCTTCAAACCAGCAACAGGAAATGAGGTGATTCATTTCCACTTGACATTTTGAAGAAGAAACAGATATCAAAGTATTTGGTGTGCTCAGAGAGATGCAACCTATAGAGGAGGGTTTGGTAGTGAAAAATTGTCCCCTGTCCCCCACACAGTCACTACCACCCCTGCTTTATTACAATGAGACTATCCCCTGGGTGGCTATGGATGCTAAAGGTAAAAAAGATTGTCAGTGCTGCTTTCCCCTTCCAGTGGCTTCATAAGGACTGGATTGACAGAACTAAGAACCCCCTGAGCAATTATTACCCAGACTTTGTATCCCATAACAGGACATATATATACACAACATGTTTATACATAACAGGATAAAACACTTTTATGTATGGTCTATACAGAATCAAAGATCTGTTCTTGAAGCAAGTCCCTGTATTTCTGGAGCAGCTAAATATTAAATTGGAGGATGCCACAATCAGCTGGCTGAAAACATCAAGTGCACAGCTTTGCAAAAACATGGATGTCCCACCAGGACTCTCCCAGAATGACAACTAGCTTTCAAGCCCCATGTACAGTACTTTCAATGATGACCAGTCCAAAGGAATGGCCTCTAAAATATACAGAATGCTCATCAAATATACCTACTGTATATGTTAACTGATGGTACCAAAGTGGTATAGCAGATGAGCCTCAATATGAGCATAAGTAAGGCATAACAGGGAAAAAAATATGTTGCACCCCTGTTTCAAGCAATATTGGTCAGCACTAGAGAATCTTTGTATGAAGTCATCCATAGATAGTAACTTATGCCAAGTAAGTTAACATAGGTTAATAATTTTCACTCCGTGCTTGTGTAGCTGCAGAGAGCAAAGGCCTATTCACACTACAGAATTATAGCACTTTTCCCCACTTTAACTGTGATGGGAATCCTGGGACTTGGAGTATAGGGAGTATTTAGTATTTAGAATTTTCAGCAGAGAGCTCCTCTAGTGCTTTAGCTTTAATTGCTGTGGCTCCAGTCACAGCAATGAAAGCTGAATTACAATGCTATTATTGTGTAGGGTGCTGTGGGCGCCAGGTTTGGTTTGTGTGTGCATGTGCACATGTGTATATATGTCGCTCCTATGCCCAATCATGCAACTGTTTTAGAGGAAAGCACTAGAGTTTCCAGCTGGAATGACTGGATGTAACACAACATTCCGTGGTGTGTTCCTTTTGCTGTCAGTATCAAGCAGAGCCCAATAACGATCTATTTAATAAAGATCTCTCTCTATTATTGACATCAACTAGATGAGAAATAGCCAAGAACTGGAGAAATGCAGACAAGCTTATCTTCTAGGGTTCATTCAACAGGATTTGGTCAGTAGCAGTTATGAAAAAGTAAAAATACCAAATGAGACCCTTAAACAGTGACAGCAATAACAGTGAGTTTGTTACGGTCTGGCATCTGTTTATTGTTTGTTGTTATGCGCCTTCAAGTTGTTTCCAGGTTGTAGAAAACCTATCATGGGATTTTCTTGGCAAGATTTGTTCAGATTGGGGGGGGGGCTGCCTTCCTCTGAGGCTGAGACAGTATGTATTCCCAAATAAGATTTTTCCACATATGGCCCTTGTGTTTTAAAAAATGAAATTCTGAAGAAACCAGTTATGATGTTTGTGGACTGTAATGATGCTTGGCAAGTCAACCTGTTTTATCTACATCATAATTATGTTGTGATCTGTATATTGCTTATATAACATATTGTAATTAATTAATTATGATATATCTGGGGAAATTGTTAGACTGATATATTGTTAAGCTGATAGTCTGAGGAAACTGTTACTCAAGATCAAGCAGGTAATTGTTTGCTTATTTTGTTCTCATGTATGAGCACAAAAATTTTCAAGAAGTCTTCTCCCTGCAGGGTGAGATTATGTGCATTGTTTTCAGATTTTATGTGCATTTCCAGCCTTTTCAGAAAAAATAATAATGAAGCACTTGTGCAACATGCACAGACACACCTTTTGCACAGAGACAAACGAAACAAAAAGCAAGGTATTTGATTATTTGTTCCTGCCTTTTCTTCAGGAAGATGAGAAAAATTGCAAATACATCCCTATTCAGAGGAGACTATTTATGACTTTTGTGATTCTACCCCTGTCGGAAAAAGTGGCTTCTTTAATAAATGTTTTAGATGAGGCTAACAAGAGGAAAGATTTCATTTATTCACTGGGAGGGCCCCTTCTTTTTCTTTTTTTATCCTGCTCTTCCTGTGATTTTTCTAGTGGTTAAACCTTGGCTGGGATTCACATGAGGTTTGTAAACATGAAAGGACCTCTGAGCCATGACTCCTTTGTGGTCAAATACTAGAGTCATTCAACAGCCAAAGCAGCACTTTTCCCAAACCACCTCTGACCGCAAGTGTGATCTCTTCTCCCATAGGTACTCACTGAGACTACTGAGGTATCATACTGAGCTACCTGTGGTTGGCTCCTCCCAGCCCTGAAAAGCATAGCTTGGACAGCTGGCATCCTCCTGGGGGAGTCTGAGAGCCCACAGGGCAGGATGTCATGCTCCATCTTCTCATCACAGAAATGGAAATGGCAAACGGGCACATTCTTGAGTCTGACTAACACCTCAGGGTGGGTTAAGGAATCAGGTTTAGGCAGGGCTAGATTGTATTTCCCGGATCATAACTGGATACAAGTTTCTAGTATTTGTGTTATGACTTTTAATTAAGAGCCAATGTGGCATAGTGGTTTGAGTATTGGACTAGAACTCCAGGAAACCAGTGTTCAGGTACTTGCTCAGTTATGGAAACCCACTGAATTATCCTGGGCAAGTCATACACTCTTAGCCTCAGAGGAAGGCAATGGCAAACTTTCGATGAAGGTTACCATAAGCTGGGGTCAACCTGAAAGGAGGTAATGCACACACAAAGACACACACTCATACCTACTTCAATAGCTAATTGAACCTCTTCTTCAAAATTCAGTTTAGATTAACATTATAGGATGAGCATCGCATACAGTTGGAGGTATAATAAAAGACTTCTGGTTCATATAGCATTATATGAATAAAATTCAGTGATATTTTATTTCACAATGATGAAAAATCAGTGCAAAAAGATCCATTAAACAGACATTACCTTTATTTCAAGAATAAAAAGGAATGAACGGATGCTGCGGTAGAAAGAAGGCTTAAACAACCAACCTAAAATGGGTTTTGTATATTTGTCTATCAAACACCATTGCACAACACTTGGAAACATCAGAATTTGGAAAATTAGTTTGGAAAATGTAATTTGTTACTGTTATAGTTCCAAAGCCCAGAAAAAGTAACTGCCTTTGAAAGTAACACTTCACTTTTCTTTTTCTCAAAATGTGACTAATATAATTGCCTCTTTAATTATTTTAAAAACAAATCTGACTGCTGGAAGTCACTGTTCTGTAATACAAAGCACACTTTTTTCCTGCCTACCTACTTTGTTGTCACCTCAGCATCCAGCACAAAGCATGAGAGAGCAGTTTGAGACTCAGCATCAACCAACACATAACTCTGTGATGTTGTTCCTCCACCACTGACATGCTGGAATGTGTCTAGAGAAGGGCAACCAAGATGATTAAAGGTCTGGAAACCAAGCCTTATGAGGAATGACTTAGAGAACTGAGTATGCTTGGAGAAGAGAAGACTGAGAGGTGATGCGACAGCCATCTTTAAATATCTGAGGGGATGTCATGCAGAAGAGGGAATCAAACTACAAGAAAAGAGATTCCCCCTAAACATTATGAAGATCTTATTAACCGTAAGAACTGTCCAATAGTGGAATAGACTGCCATAGGGTATGGAAGTGTGGAGTCTCCTTCTTTGAAGGGCTTTCTACAGGGGCTGGATGGGCATCTTTCAGAAGTGTTGTAGTAGTTGTGTGTTCCTGTATGGCAGGAGGTTGGACTAGATGGCCCTTGTGGCCCTTTGCACCTTTAAATGTCTATGATTCTATGTATTCTTCCTGAAAGTCTTGAATTAATCTCAGTCTCACCGAAGATAGAAATAATATTCATTAATACCTATTCCCAGTTTCAAAAATAGGATTCTAGACAGTCAGAAAACCCAGAGAGAAAGAATAATAGATAAGTAAGAATCTTGCACATTTTTCTTCCCGTTTTTAAATATCCTGAAACATTGTGGGCTATTTCTGCACTAGCTTGTTATAGTGCTATTATTCCACTTTCAATATCCTATGGAATGCTGGGGTTTGCAGTTTAGGGAGAGGCCTCAGTGGATGTTGAAAGTGGAATGATAGCACTGTAACAGTTTAGTGAGGAAATGGTTGTGGAGTAATTATTTTGCTGTGCAAAAAAAAAAAAATCAGGAAAACCTTTTTCTGTGTAGAAAGCAGGGTTTTGCATACACTTACAAAAAACCCTTATATGTTTTAATACACAGAATAGTTTTTCCAGAACACTTCAAGACATTCAAATACAGGCAAAATACTCCACTGGAATGTTCATTTTCTCCCACAATAGGGAGAAAACCACCCTGCTTATCCATCCTCATCTGCAAGGATGAAATAATTGAGGATGTATATGCCTAAGTCTCACCTCACTTTTTTCCTGTTTTTCCTCCTTGTGTGAAGTGTGGGCAAAAAAGAGCCCACTGGGGCTTCCCACCAGAGGGCTGCACACAATACAGATCTCTGAGAGTTACAGCTGCACTGTTTTCCTTCTGACTAATCTGTATTTGAGATCTATTTTTTTTTTATCACCCTCCCCTTTCTAATTTTAAACCACAATGGCTAAATAGTTCTTCTAGCCCAAAACACACAGGCTAATACAAAGTCCAAGAGACGATGATAACCTCTGAGATTTAAGGAGGAAACAGAAACAAAAAAATGAAGAGATGAAAGGAACGACCAGATTGGGAGTTTTGATTATCAAATTACCCATACTCTTCTGGCTCTGTGAGATTCTGCTCATGTTGGGTACATTGTTACAGAAAATCCCAAATAAGAAGGAAAGAAGGTGAAAATTCTTTCAAGTATTGAGTAGGCATTGTTTAGTTGGGTTTGAGTGACATTACCCCATGGCTTCCAGAAAAAAAAATGAATTCAGTTGTATTGTCAGTAAGAACTTGAAATATTTCTAAGCATGGAAAAAGTTAGCTAGACAGGTCCAATACAGTGAAGTCAACATGATAAGAGACAGAAAAGCATAAGAAGAGAAAAGGAAAATAAATTGCCTTAAGGTATCAGCTTTTATATGTTAGTGTAGCTATTACATTGCAATGACCAAGTGGAATGATTGCTGCCGGAGACTGTCACTGTAGGAGGCAAATGTTTATTTCACTTCTCCTTTAGATCGTATAATGAGGTGGAATGGCTGAGAATGGAAACAAGTGTGGTAACATAAGATCCCTATGACACTTGAATCCAGCTAAAGGGCCAGAGGGGACTTCACCGTCTTTCACAGATGCAGCAAAGTTGGAATTAGAGAGCCTTCATATGCATCTAAATGTTTCACTGGAGTGCGGAGACAAGGCAACTGTGGTGAAAATTCAGTTGTCCCCTTCACACTACATAGCACTGTGATTCTGTTCTGTCTGCAATACTAAGTCCTATGGAATCCTGGGATTTGTAGTTTTGTGAGACACTGGAGGTGCTCTCTGGCAGAGAATTCTACTTAAACTGCAAATCCCAGGATTCTATAGGATGGAAACATGACAGTTAAAGTGAAGTCATAATGCTATAACTTCACAGTGTGAAGGGACCCTTGTTCTCAACCAGAATAGATTGTTTAATGTCTTTTCCTGTGTTTTTTAAAATTATGTTTTAAATGTATTATAAACTGCTTTAACTTTCTGCTTTTAATAGAATTATCTAACTGCTTTTAAATATTTGTATAATAAGATTTTCAGCTGAATTTTGTTTTAACTGTAGTGAGCTGGCTTGGGCTTAAGTCAGGAGAAAGGCAGGATATACATTTAAAAACAATAAAATTAATCAATAGCTAAATGACTAGTCAGCACATATATAACAGGCCTACTCTAGCCAAGATTTAGCCTTGAGACTTCAGCCTCCTATTCTTTCTACACTCTAATAATATATCCCTTCTTTCGCCCATCACAGTGAGGTTGGAAGGAGCAGGCAAGGATTGAGGTGGTCAACAGGACTAGGAATTGAATGGTAGGATAACCTTTATGTCCTTTTGCGTGGGATGAGATCAGGAGGATGGTATATGAATATTCTCTGAGCTGGTTCTCCTAATAGATGGGCCAGACCTTTGGGAAATGG
Source organism: Ctenosaura bakeri (assembly GCA_948474755.1). Taxonomy (NCBI): domain Eukaryota; kingdom Metazoa; phylum Chordata; class Lepidosauria; order Squamata; family Iguanidae; genus Ctenosaura; species Ctenosaura bakeri. Next base: position 56,659 of record CAOLHI010001102.1, on the reverse strand, counting down.
TGGTGGTTTACTGCTGTCAACCTAGTTCTGACAGTAGGATTTACCCTTTGATTAGGATGCAAACAAACAAAACAAAACAGCTGTCAAGTACAACATTTACATTTTAAAGTCAGTAATGACCAGTGTCAAATTAATTAGAAAAGCTAATTTTCCACCTAATCAACCGTTTCAACATTATCCTCTCCAGAGACAACCACAACAAACTCCCACATATAGGAACTCTTGAGTCCCATTACCTGGCAGAAAGAAACTCTTTCTTTTTGTAATAATAATCTTGTACAACAAATACTTGTGAGCTCATGATGTTGCTAACAATTACAGTAGAGAAGAAAGAGCTAACAACAGACACTTAAGAACTGATCGAATTAATTCCCTAGTTGCTAAATTAAATAAACTCTGTGAGAAAGAATTTCCTAATATTAATGGCTTTGATCCTTGTTATGATAAATCAGACCCCAGAACTATGAAGAACTATAGTCTAAACCCATTTGCTAGTACCAAGTACTGTAAACCTACTGAATCAATGGCACTTACATAGGCTATCTTACCAACTTCCACACATTTCATGGTTCTACTCTAGTTGGGACTAGCAACTGGATTTGGTTCCAGAGAAGAAATATATTTAATTATGAGATATTCTTTTAAATTTAAATTTAAATTTCATAACAAAATGAACAAATTAAAAATAATGTTGAAAAATGTTCATAATCTGCATAGCCCAAATAAATGAAGAAGATTTTTAAAGGATGGTGAGAAATCTTTCCACTTTTACAATACTCAACCTCTGGTATTCTAGAGAGGGAGGGATATTCAAACTCCTCATGTCTTCAGCCTATTGTTCAGACTGTAAAGTTTTAGCAGCTGCAGGTATATCAACTATTTCTTGTGGAATTAAGTGCCTGAACTAGAAGAGGGAACAGGTTAGCCAAAATCACACTCATCATGTCTAGAGGTTTGTCGGATCAATGCACAAGACAAAGAAGGTATAAATTCAAGTCCCACTCTGAGCAATGGGTAAATCTTTGTGTTATGTAATTTTTGTTCATGTTTTACCTGGAAATATATATACTAAGTTAGAACTCCCCTCCCTTATTTACTGGATTTTGACCTGCAGGAAGATATTTCCCCCCACATATCCTCTAACACTTCACAGGTGAAAACCAGGATATGGGGGAGCAAGCGACATTAGTTTAATCAAAATGGCAAAAGTTACTAAGGAGGGAAAGCATACAAACTAGGAGAAGCTGCAGCAGTTTGCTTTGGCCTTCCATAGTTTTTTCCCTCTCCCCCTGCTGAGTGAATTGAGTGAAATTACTTTTGCACTTTGAAAGCAATTCACAGCAGCTGAAGTAAATGGAGGACCAAACGGGGAAATGAGAGGAGAAAGAAACTGGGACATTTTAAAAGCAGCTGAAAAAGTGGGATGCTTAATTAGGGAAGTTCCTGCCAAATTGAGACAGTACAACATTACCTGAATACCTATATCTGCATTCTGAAATGGTGTTGTTCACTGTATTACCTCAGCATTTTTTATTGTATATTTTAAATGAATCCTTCAATGCTGGGGCAAGAGTAAGATTACCCAGTTTTACAAAAGGAGTCATGCTACATATGTGGCTGTTGCCCTACTGTGCAGTGTAGTTGTCTCTGTCTTGCAATGGCCTTACCATCAGGGCAAGCAAGGCAGTTGTCTCAGTCAGCAGATTATTGGGTGGCATGGGAGGACACCAAATGGTTAGTTCTTTAAATTGTTATTGTTGTATTTTTACTGCTAGGATTGGGGCGAGGTGCTTGTGGGATTTTCTGCCTCGCATGCCAAAATAACTTGGCTGGCTTTGACTGCTGTGCAACTTGATCTATGTGTGTTTGTAGAGAGGAGAGAGAGCACTATTTGCTGTTTTGCCTCATTCAGCAAAATGTCTTGGGCTGGCCCTGTAGCCTATTATGGGATGCCTGGAGCACATACCCTGTTGGCTCTTAGCAGCTGGCATGGAGGACGGATGGTTGGAACGCTGAGGAAATTGGGGTAGAGATGGAAGAATGTCTGAAAAGAGTTGGAAATAGAGACTTTTTATAACTGGGTGTATAATAGAAAAGTGAGGAATAAAGGGAGCATGAATGAACCATTTGGAGAAGACTATAGAGGAGATAGGAGTGGCTGGCTACTGGTATCACCAAGCAGCACTTACCAATCAACCATTTTGCCAGACTGAAGTCTACACCTTCATCCCAGAACTGTGTAGCCAGAGACAAGTCTGAGAAACTGTGAATGCTTACTTATGTCTAACCAAAGTTCTGAGCTCCATCTATTCTAATTGTTTGGCTTCTTCTTATCTTCCCTCCTCCCTTTAAAATATATTCTAGCTTCTTTCCCCACAGTCTGTTAAATTGCTCACTGCTTTCCCACTCTCTTCTTAGCCAACATGGAAATTGGAGGTCTGGATACACTACGCACTATTTGGAGGCTCTGGTCCTCTTCACCCATACCCCATAACTGACTGAACCCAGATCTCAAAGTTTCTTCTACAACAAGAATATTGCTGGCATGGGAAGTAGAGTTTCATACAGTAGAACACACAGTGCTATTCTTTATTATTTCTAGTTTCCAGATTTCTGAACTTATAATCCCCTAGTCACTTCTGCTGTTTATCCTGTCAGTGAAATGCTAAACACACGAACGGTCTCAATCGTATATTGAATTCAGCAACTGCTGGAGTCCACCCACATACAGGATATGAATTTATGTGCTAAATTAACAAATGCAACTTAGCTAGCTAATATATCTACTCAGAAGTAAGCGCCACTAAATTTATGTTTGTTTGGGACTGCAAACTAAAGGCTGTAAAACAGGATAAGAAAAATTATCCAGGATCTAAAGGGGAATTATAATTAACTACCCTGCTGAAAACCTAAGGTGAAGGGCAGCTTAACTTGGATAGCTTTGAATGGGGATGATGTTATTAATGGCTACTGGTCATGATGGCGACATGCATATCCTTTGACCGCTTCTATTTGGCAAGTTGTATGTCTATGCATTTTCGTAGGCAAGGAGGTGGTTTGGCTGGTTTCTCCCTCTGAAATATAGCCTACAGCACCTGGTATTCCTTGGCGTCTCCCATTGAAGCGCTAACAAGGGCTGGCCCTTCTTAGCTTCCAAGTTCATATGGAATCTGGTGCCTTTAGGACAGTCCTGACTAATTGTCTGTTGTCCCACTTTTTCAGCCACTTTTAATAAATCTAAGTTTCTCCTTCCTTCTCCCACTCTTCCCCTTTGTCCTCAACTTAATTCACTTGTTGAAAACTGAGTTCAAATGCAAGAGTCATTTGTACTTAGTTAAACTCAGCAGGAGCGGAGGGGGTGGAGTCTTGCCCTTCCCAATAGACTCAGACAAGACAAATTGCTGCAACCTCTCCTTGCTTATGTGTTCTTCCTTATTGATAACTTTTGACATCTTGATTCACACTCTGATGTCGCTTGGATACAGGTGTCCCTGTTTTCACCTGTGAAATGTTGGAGAATGTACATACTACCTCCAGTCTCAGAGACAATGGGATCTAATACAATTTGCTGTGAAAGCATAAAAGGAGAATGCTATTGCCTCAGCTCTTGTGTCTGGGCTTCACTGAGTCCTCATGTTGGTCACCGTGGGAACATATGCTGGATTAAATAGACCTCTGATCTGCTACATCAGGGCTATTCTTACATCTTTATGGTGAAATATATGGGAGGAGACATGCTGCACCATAGTTTGAGGTTCCTGCTAATATGCCAAGTAAAATTACAAGGTCATGATTGTCTTGGGCCCTGAAGTTTCTGGGTCAAAACCTTAGACTCTGGGGATGTCATTAAGATTTAGGCATTAAGTATAAACTACAGTTGCCAACCTATTGTCATTCAAACACATACACACACAGACAGAGAATATATTTTTGTGTTTGGAAATTAGGACAGAAATCTTACCTAAACAAGCTATTCCCAGAGCAAGGTGAGATGAGGGGCTTATTCCTTCTTATTTACTTGGGGAAATGAGGTAAGCAACATTTAGTCTAACCTACCTGCTTCTAGCCAGGAAGTGGATGCAGATCAGAACAGAGTGTGAGCCGAAAATCACTGGAAGAGAAAGAGGAAGCTAAATAAATAGCTGGCCCCTCTTGGGAGTCATTGCAGGTTGCAGCAAGAAATCTATGGTGCCTTGGAAGTTGTAGCAAGCTGCTGCCTTTTTTAAAAAAAACAAATAAATAGCTGAGCTGGAGATTTGCATATAGCCCTTTCCTCTTGCCCAGAAATGAACTCACCACAACTGCAGATTTTGCATCCTTGTCTCCCACCTGGAGATGACCCATGAAAACTGGAGACTGAAGGCCAGGCACTGAGGTCTGGTAACCGTAAAGCCAAGATGTAGCAACCAGAACTGCACACAGGATTCCAGGTCCAGTCATACGACAGATATGGATAACAGACAAGGCCTTAAGATATACCAGAATTTTATTTTCAGTCCCATCCCTAACAACCCATCTGATCCCTAGAATTCAAATCCTATTATTGCCTTTGGCTCAAATCACTTGCAATTATGGTGAATTTTTGTTGGTTTGTTGGTTCATCACCCTCAGGCCAATGGTGTACTTCAGTACCCAAAGCCAGAAGAATTGGGGCTTTCTTCATCTCCCCTTCTTACTATATCCCCTATGGTGCCAAACACATATTCCCAGCCTTCTAGACATTACTGCAAAATGAGCCTTCACAGAAATTAAGACCTAGAGGGCTTCTGGTTCCTTCTCAGTCTTCTCTTGCTGTTTCATTCACAGACCCTTTGTCCCCCCGCCTCATTTCTCACAATTCATTATTACACACCATATACAGCTCTGTAGGAAGAGTGGGAGTCACCAGTTTTGGCAGAAACAGTGATCTTCAGCAGCTGGGCACTACTGGATTTTTCCCTGAGTGTTCGTGACTCTCACTCTTAAGAATGTATGGTATAAAGATTATTTTACAATGGTGACCCTATTGTGTAAAATAAACTTTCACAAAAATTCAGGCCTACATTGCTGAGGCCAGAAAGCATTGCACCAATGCCATCTGTCTCTATGTGGTCAATAAAAGCATCTTTTGAGTCCTGGCTAAATGAAGGGTGGTGTGTAGCTCCTACAGAGAAGGCTTTTTCAGCAGTGGCATCTTGGTTGTAGACTGTTCCATCTGATGTTGTCACTATTTGTCTTTAGGTGGATTTGGACTTATAGCAAGCCTATGAATGAGAGATCCATACCCTCCAATGTTTCAGATTTGAAAATTGGGCGTGTTTCACCAAGCAATATCAAAGCATGGTCAAGACTGCAAAAATTATTAATGAGAAGAAAACACAATCTAGCAGAGATTGCAACAGTTTGCTTTTGCCTGAGCCTACTGGAAAGATCAAGACTCTGCCCTCACCTCTCCTTGCCCGCAGTGAATTAAGAAAATGCTCCATTTTGAACTCAGTTTGCAATGATTGAAGTAAACAGAAGAGGAAGGGAGAAGATTTAGAAGAAGAAAGAAACTGGGACATTTTAAACAAGTGGGAAAACAGAGCATTAATACGGACTATCCCTGAGAAACAGGGACAGTTGGAGGGTGTGGACCTCAATGATCCCTGGTCATCAACAGTCCTGCTCAAGTCTGGCAAGCACATAGCTATGGCCATTTCCTCACTACACTGTTATAGTGCTATTATTCCACTTTCAACATCCTGTGGAATTCTGAGTTTTGTAGATTCCTGAAGTCAAAGAGTTCTCTGGCTGAAAATTCTAAATGCCTCTCCCTAAACTACAAACCAGGATTCCATAGGATGTTGAAAGTGGAATAACAATTAGTGTGGAAATGGCCTATGACTTCCTTGATTGAATCAATCCATCTGTAACTCTTGTCCCTGCTTGGTGCATACACTTCGTCTTCTCCATGCTGACAACATACTTTTTTAAAAAATGTTCCTTCCTTATCTTGCACTCACGTCATTTGCATTTTCTTGCTTTCATCTGATTTTGTACTGATGCCTGCTACATTCTGCTTGGACTTTATGTTTGTATCTTACTGCTTTTTACTGTAAACCATCCTGAGAACTTTTGTAAATAAACAAACTTACAAGCAGAGCAGATGATTTCTCTCAGCGACATGTTAACCAGCGTAAAATGTTCTTTTGCTGTGCTTTTGTTGGCCCTTTCAGTCCCCTATAAAAGTGATGATAAAGTTAAAAAGGGAGGGGAAAAAACCCTGACAAACACACCTTTAAACCTGTCTCCTTCATGTCCCCATATTTATTTCTCTTGATGATATCTGTGCACTATCAGTATTGCTTGGTATTTATAGAGTGAAGCAAGGCTTTTCTAACTGGTACTCCTGCCAAATTTGACCAGGTATCTGAAAAACAGGCTTCATTCTTTCCAAGCGTGCAGGTACTTCAGATGTTTATCAGAACGCCTCCAAACTTCTATTAACCTTTTGAGGCTATTATGTCTGATGGGGCCTCTCCAGCTATTTAGTTTGGGCTCAGTTCAAGTTTTCAGATGAGTCAAGGTGCTAAGGTGGAGGTTTTTCCCCTCTTCCCTACATGTTTTAAAACCATCCCTCTTTCTCCTACTTTGCAGTCATTCCCCCATAAACAAAGTTCTGAGAAAAGAGATTAGTCCAAAGACTTTTTTCCCCCTCTAGAGGAAGCTGAAGAACTCCACGGACAAAACTCTATTAGCTTGGGAATGCTGACTTCAGTGAAAAATATGTTTGCATCTATAATCTAAGCACCTGCATATCTCACAAGATATGCCAAAGGAGCTGATACGGACAGTGCACAAGCATTTCTCACACCCCAGAAATTGTCCAGAAATGTTCACTTGACTTTGCTGAGAAGGTGGAGCTGACCAGTTACATCTTGCATAGTTTGTACTCGACAACTGTTTTGTGGTTCCATGCCCCACTCTTGAGCTAATGAATCTGCACAATTTTTTTTTTATCCCATGTCACATTCCCAATAAGCTACTAGCCTCTGTTCAAAAGGAAACATTAAAAAAGGTTTCATAAAAAGTGCTCATGGGCATTAGACATTATCCAAAATGAACATATATTGTGACTCAGCTATTATTATCCTGACATTCATAGCTGTCAGGCAGTGGAATATGCTGCCTCGGAGTGTGGTGGAGTTTCCTTCTTTGGAGGTTTTTAAACAGAAGCTGAATGACCATCCTTTGATGTGTGTTCCTGCATGGCAGGGGGTTGGACTGCATGACCCCTGTGGTCTCTTCCAGCTCTATGATTCTGTGATTTTATTGAATGAGACTGCTTCGATGTTCAAGGAAAGGTCTCCCCAGCACCCTACAAAAACTCCCCTCTTATTGGAAGTCAAGTGCTGCAAGCAATTCTTTGCGTGCACAATACTTCAGTTCAGCTTCCCATCATTGGACATTGACTGAACATGGTATTTTTGACTTAGCTGCACATCTGGAGAAAGAGTGTTGTGCAATGAGGTATTGGATACATCATTGTGCAACATCTACAGAAGTATTTATGTTGGTATAGCCAAGATAAGTATTCAAGAAGGTTTTGGCCATAGCATTCATTGACTATAAGGATGATAATGACACTACTAGGCCTAGATTAACAGTAAGAAGAGTTCAGTCTGTAAAGGAGCCTGACTTTTTCTCAGTTATGGGTCATGTTGATGTTAGGATGCTGAGATAAGTGCCATTCATTTGTGTTATTCATGTGACAATTACATGGCTGAGGGTTACATAGAGCCAACCAATGCTCATAAGCAGTTCAAGAAAGAGCCTCAAAACCTTGCTTTTTCTCAATCTAATTATCAGTCTTAATATTTATAGAGAGGTTTTCCCAAAGATCTGAAAGCATTTCTTAACATGATCACTGTATGCACTACAACAACGTTGTTGGAATAGACAGATGTTATACATACATATGCCCGTATTTCAGGCAGAAGAATGATAGATAACTATTTTTTTATAGCTATCAACTCAATTTATCTAAGCAGAGATCTATACCCAAGACTACCAAAGCTAAGCTCATGATCATAACCATCATAATACCCCAGTTGTCATTTTCAGTTGCATCTTAGACAGAGAGATAAGCAGGACTAGTAAAAAGACAGAAGTGGTAGCAGGGGCAGCAAGTGTATAATTCATATAAATCCCCAAGGGATCAATGGCCCATGAGCCAAATGCGTATGTAGCATACTTGTTGATACACACCTCATCTCACCACTGTGGGAAGAGACAAATACTCCTCTTCGAGTAGATAGGCCACCAGTGACCAAAAGCAGATACACTCTGCTAGGTGTAAAGAATTTCACCAACAAAGAATAGAGGCTGGTCCAGTGGACAAGTGGGCTATTCAGGAGATAGAAGTGGGACTGGAAGCAATCAACCCCAGGGCAGGCTGTGTGTAATTACTGAAAGAAACAAAGAGAAGCAAAAAAGCATGGACTACAGGGAAGAGAAGATTAGCAGAAGTGCCAAGGGATGGGGCAGCTTTTTTTAGCTGCATGTTATCACATTCACATTGTTGGAAACAACATCCTCCAAGGTGAACTACTATGAATGGCAAGATTCTCCTGGTACATACAGTGGGAAAAATGCACTGCCTAGCATGATCATTGGACATGCGACTCCATGCTCAGATACATGATTTATGCTTTTGTTACATGCATTGGCCACGTGACTCCATGCTGAGATGCATGCTCCATGCTTTCATTGCACACTGGGGCTGGACTAGCTCTTAAGAACAGCCCATATCTGTAGCTCTGTGGAGAAAAGTAATGTTTTCTGGGTATGAATCATCACATTATGGCAAGTAGCCAAATCATCACATCATGGCAATTGTTGAATTATTCTTCAGACGTCATGACATGAGCTCTTAAGATTAGCATGGTTAACATTATCATGCATTATGCAATGTAGTACAAGTTGTGTCTTTCCCCTTCATTTTTTATGTGATAATGTTCACATACCCATGCCCATTAAGAGTCATCTGGTCCTCAACAGATTAGTCTGTGGATGGTTTTGTTTGATTACCATTTGATGATGATATATGTGTTGATTCCAGGGTCAGGTATGCATTCCAAAATCTCAGTCCTTTAAGGCTACAGAATTATGTGGGGATTCAGAATCTTCTGATCTAATCCTCTGTGTGTGGAAGAGAATAATTTGACCACTTGATCAAGAACCCTAACAAAGTAGTTCTTAACGTCAATGTCTTAGATTAGGAAGTGGCAACATTATTCTGTGGAATCTAACAAGCAAAACAATTTGGTTTAAAAAGCACAAAATGATAGCACAATTCCTTCTCTAACTCTAGATACCTTACAAATGTACCTGCCATCTTTAAGGACTTTTGCTTAGTGTGTAATCCTGACACATTAAAATGCTTTAGAATTTTCCAGCAGATCTTGATAAGAATTGATTGTAACCTTCCGGCCAAAAATCAGAACAGTTAGTTGCTTTGTTACTGCAGTTGCTAGCCCGGATTTGTGGGATATTAGATATCAATTTGATATCAATAATTCGGCCCTCTTTACCTATTCTTCTCCACATGCTGTGAGGTCCCCCAGACAAGCTTGCAGACAGGCATGGCCGCTAATCGCTGTAATATTCCACCCAAATACAGGCAGGCCAGAAATAGCCGTCCCGCCGCTTCAGGAGACCTCAAGGCAAGTACCCTATTATGTATGCATGCTACTTACAAAGAACTCCCTGCCCCAAGCAGGCAGCTTGATTAGACGAATCCTCATCTGTCAAGCACTCTGCGTTTGCATACTGGCTATTCTATTGATAATTCAGACTTAACTCAATCATGCTAAATTCTGACCTTTCGGAGGCTTTGTCTCCAGCCTGAAACTCATTGTTTTCCCCAAGTACGGACTAGCCTACGGCCACATTTTCCCCTATAAGAACCCCTGACTTTGAGAGCTTCTTTGGATCGCTCCCGACTTCCATCCCGCCTTGCTGCCACTTTGCTTGGTGAGCCTTCCCCTCAGTCCCACGTACTGAGAAACTTCATCTCTACAACTTCTACTGCAGACTTCCCGGGCTTCAGGACAGGTGTAGTATTACCCCGACCAACAACCTCCTCTAAAAATCCCTCTATCCCACTCCAACCTTTACTTCTATAGTTATCTGTGTGAGTGTGCTGGGTATACAGATTGTATTTTCATAAAAACCACAATTATTATTTCACTTCTGTTTACTCCTTGACTCGGCCTGACCCCGTAGACATTGGTTAAAAGATCTCACTCCGTTGCCCTGCCTCTCGTATTGCTGGCTTGTGCTCTTTGCTAATTTCCCCAACTTGCATAATTTGGAGCGCACGTAGGTGTCCCTCACAGGACCCCCAGAAATCAGGGTAACAGCTTTAAAATACAACAGAATCTTAAATGCAAAAAACAGTGATACTTTTATTACGCCACCCTAAATGCACAAAGTACATCATGCAAGCTTTTGAAGCTTCACTGGCTGTTTCATCAGGCAAAGATGTTAGAAGCCATACTGGAGAAGGAAGTGATGATATTAGAATTACAGGCCTACATTTTGTCTCAGATGTTACTTCTGTTGTCACTTAAGATGATCTGGAGGGGTCTCAATGTGAGAAGGGGCCACTTTCCTTCTTGGTTACCAGGGAGGACTAGGGACAAAGGGCAATAAAAGACAGGTAATACAAAATAGAAACAATGTATGAATGAAATGTAAACAACAGACTCAACTGGGAAGAACGATAAAGCTTTGAAGTGGGGAAGGGGTTCTTTTTTATTTTTCAATTTAAATTTCAATAAATATAAATAAAGACAGGTAATACAGGCCAACACAATTATCCCTGAATATATTTCCTTAGTTGCATTAAGATTCTTTCTTGAATATCATTGACATTCTTGGTTTAAATAGATTTGGCTCTCCATGGAATTTAGTTATTACCCTGAAAAATACTCACCCGCTATTTGAGATGATTCCACATTTCTTTATCACCAGAGATTAACTGAATTGAACTGAACTCAAGATAACATCCCCTTCTCCTTTGCAAAATTAAACCTTCCCACATTTGATGATCTTTTAAGGAGGCCTGCTGGGTATTTTCTTGCTGCTTTGTTTCGCAGGAGAGAGAAGTGTCTCCAACACACCTTGATCCCCTACCCTCTGTCTGCAAGTAGAGGCCCCTTGGCAAATTCTGTTCACACCTGAACAGTATGTCACCTAATGTAGAGGCCAAAAGAGCGTAGAGAAAAGGGCCACCTGTAGCTACAGAATTTTCTGTCAGGCCATGTTAGGAGTTGGGGGTTGAAGCACTTTCCCACCTCTTCTCATTTCCCCCTCAAAATATCCCTGTAGGTTGAAGGAAAGTACAAGGGGAAGGGAACGTTTCTGAATTAATTTGCAAAGTTCCCAAGATCTTGTCTGTGTTGGTCTAGCAGTTCAGGTTCAGCAAGGCTTTTTAATGTTCAAGAGTAGATTTAATAGAATCAGAGCAAAATTTTCACAGACCATGCCCTGGATAAATGTTTTGCTCATATCTTTGCAAACTACACATTAAATATCAAGCTGTATGCAAACCACAACTGGCAAAACTTGCTTTTTGGACTACATGTTTGCAGGATCCTCCAGCAAGCATAGCCTAGCAGAGGATTCTGAGAACTGTGTTTTTAGAAGGAAATTTTTCAAAGCTCTGATTAGGCCCTTTTTGCAAGGCATTTGTCATGTGAAAGGACCTCCGGAGCATCATGCGATTGCGAGGAGCGTTTCACATGACATCCTCGCAATTGCGTGACACTGCCAGGGCCAGCAGGCACCGATCATGCAATATTTCATTTTTGGCTATTGGCTGAAAATGATGCACAATTGCACATTCTGTGGGGCCCCACACACACTTACCGTCCATGCAGAGCCTTCAAAGCCACGGCCCTCACGCTTCCTCCCCCAGCACAGCCTGGGAAAATACCTGGCTGCGCTGCGGAAGGAAGAGGCAGAGCCCTCATGGTGCCTGCCGGCCAGCAGGCAACTGCTGCAGAGATGGGGCAGAGGGGACACAAGTGCCTCTTGGAAGGGGCTGCTTGCGTGATCCTCGTGTGACCACGCCGGATGGAGGTAAGCTACAGAAAGGGCCTTAGTTTGTAAAGAGCCTGAGCTGTATGATTCTTATATTTGAATGCTATTATATAATACACTACAGTGAAGGTAAAAGTGACTAGAAAAGCAGCTTCTGAAGTATCTTTTAAATTCTTCATTCCCACTGTACTCCCAAAGATCATATCCTCTGTAGAATCTTCTTTTACAATCCTTTCATTTCAGGAATATACCAGATTTGGTCCCCCCCCCCACAGATGCACTTTACTTCACAATACTGCTTTAAAAGGTGTATATATATCTAAAAAGGCCTGCTAAAATTATAGATTTGAAATTGTTTCATATGGGAATCAGCACTCCACTGGCTTATTAACTTCTAAAGAGATATTAATCAGCCTTACCTTGCCAACTCTAATTCAATTATGTGGAACAAGACATTGTTAATAAAGTGCCCATGTTTTTAATCATTGTCAGCCCTAATCAATGGTTAAGCTCATATCTGTTTATTATTTGTTATTTATAGTGGAAATGAAGGATAATGGGGAGTCCAACAATCTACTCTAGTATTATGAACAGGTTAAGGATCCAGAAAGAGTGAAATTCTCTAAGCGTAGTTGATCTATTGATCCAGCTGGGTATGAAAATGAGGATAAAAGGAACAACATATGAGTTTCTTTTTACATCTGTGGAATTACAGCATTTTAGAGTTGGTAAGGAGCAGCAGAAAGGCATGTTACTAAACACCCTGCTCAGTGTAAGCATCTTGTAACTAGAGCATCCCAGACGGCTGTCCTACCTCTGCCTAAATAGCGCCAGCAAAGCAGAGACCACTACTTTCCCAGGTAGCCTATTCAAATGACAAGCATCTAATAGTGTTAGAATGTTTCTCCTAATGCATAGGCAAAATCTCCTTCCCCATCATTTCCACCCTATGGTTCTAAAGCTGCTCTCTGAAGCAAAAGGCAACACATTATTCTATCAGCTGCATGACAGCACTTCAGATGTTTGAAGACACCTATCATGCTCTTCTTAATTTTTCCCTTCTCCAAACTAAATATATGCAGATCTTTGACTTTCCAGACCTTTTACTCTTCTGGTTGCCCTCTGGCATACTCCAGTTTGTTAATGTCCATCTTAAAAAAGTGTCACCTAGGATAAGGACACAGAACTCCAGGTGAAACTTGGGTAAGTACAAAATGGAGGAGGGCTATTACTTCTTGGAGTCTAGATCAGATGGTTCTCTTAATGCAGTATTTAATATTCAGGGAGGAGGACTTTTTAAAAACTCCATGCATGGAGAAATATAACACAGAAACAGATAGAGAGAGAATCACAAATAGTTAGAGTCCATGAAAGGTCACGATACTTCTTCTGTACTATGTATAAATTTTCTCAGACTCTATAAACTTCTGTAGTGTTTTATTTATTATGAATTATCTGTATTTACTGCCACCAGTGCTGAGAAAATATCAGTTTTCTTTTGTTCTATTTCTTGTTAATAATATGCATGTGTTACGATATGTATATGTTATACCTACATACTAAGGAATTTTGCCTTTATTTTTTGTTACTGCAGAATGAAAAAGATTTTGCACAGTGCACAATGCACTCCTGCACAGGTCTATTCAGAAATAAATTCGACAGCGATAAGTGGGACTTACAGGGACATGTGCAGAAGATTGCAACTTTAGTGCTGTTTTCTCCTTACAAATATGTGCTGAGTGAAGCCTAACATTTCTTGAACACGGTACAGTGTGGTTTATAGATAAACTGGGAAGTGCAAACCAGTTCAGTCCAATTTCAGGAAGTTCCAGCTCAAAAAGACTGAATTGAGCCTTCCATCCAAGGGACAAGGTACAGCAAATTCCCCTCCCTCACTGCTCTCTCCCCCTGAGAGCTACTTCTCACATTCCATTGTTCTTCTTGGAATCTGACTGACAGTAGAAGTGCTGAAATACTTCAAAGAATGCTGACTGGTAGTATTTTTGACAGTCATCCTGCTGAACTCTGATTTCCAGGTCAAATAAGATCACAAACATCTGGCCAAGTTTAAGGTGACAACTGGTGACTTAGGTAGCTTTAAAAGGAGATTCTTAGATGATACGTCTACCAATATCTATTTCCATGACAACTGACTCAGCCTCTAGATTCAGAGGCACTGCATCTCTGGATACCAGATGGTGGGAGACATAAACAAAGAGGAATGTCTGCTGCCTTCACACTGTGTTTGTAGACTTTCCAGAAGTATCTGGATGGCTGCAGCTGGAAACAGAATTCTGGGGTTGATTTTTCCCAAGTCTGATCTTAAGGGATTTCTTTTATTCCCATATGGCAAATATGCAGGACTAGAGTCTTAACTGGCTTAAATATGAGTACTCCCGAAATGTCCAGTTCTTTTAGTACTCTGCACTCTGGCAGACTTGTTCTCAGCCAAGCAAGGTCCATATGTAGTTGGATTTTAGCACCCAGAATCCTTCACCACTGGCTTCAGTGACCTTCATCATTTGAAGTCTTCAAACAGAAGCTGGACACTCATCTGCTGGGGACATTCCCACCTTGAACCTCCTGTACTGAGCAGAGAGTTGAACAAGATGGTATACAGGGAAAACTGCACTATAATTCTGATTCTCTGTGTGTGCCAAGATAAGTACGAATGGTCTCTCCTGTTACATTGTGTATCTGTTCATTTCCATTTAAGCTGAAATTGTGTATAGGTTTGCTTCTGAAGGAAAGTCTCATCCTGCATTGTGTAGTGCTCTGCTTCTTTGTGATCAAGTTGCTTTATCAATACTTATGGTAGAAGTCCTTGGCCATTTCTGCATACACTGTTATAGTGCTATTATTCCACTTTCAACAACCTGTGGAATTCTGGGGTTTGTAGTTTACTGAGGCCAAAGAGCTCTCTGGCTGAGAATTCTAAACGCCCCTCCCTAAACTGCAAACCCCAGGATTCTGTAGCATGTTGAAAGTGGAATAGAAGCATTATAACAGTGTAGTGCGGAAATGGCCAGTATCACAGGCCCACCAAACGATCCCAGATGATCCACATCTTGGTATAACTAGCACCCAATGAAGCTGGAAAAGTTACTAGAGTGGAAAACAGAAGAATATAAGTCAAATGAAATCAAAAGATATTTGCTTTGCCCTCTTTCATATGGGGTAATGATGTGGTTCTGGAATCTTTGGCCCAAATCCTGTTGGGGAGTTATGGTTGTTTGACCTGGAGTTACACATTTGTAACTGTGTTGTATTCATGATCCCTAGTTTAGGTGACATGCAAAGACCATGAAAGTTCCCCAATCCCATCTTACCAGGAGGCAGCTGCAGTGATTGACAGAAGTCTATTCCTCTGTTGCATGGGAAGCAGCTGATTAATGTTTCCTAACCTCCTCACATGAGCAATCTCTGCTGTGAGGGGAAGTTGTTACAGGGACTTCACTTCTGCCTGTCACAACAAAGAACACTCACAGGAGGAAGAGGAAACATTAGCCAGGTACTTCCCAAGTGACAGGGGAATGGACCACTATGGATTGCAGTGGCTGCTCCCTGGTAAGTGGGGTTGTGAGGATTGGGCTGGAATTCATTATATAGTTCCATAACCACGCTGGTTACACATTCTAACTGCCCAATAGGATTCTGGCCTTCATAATTAATTTAGAGCTTGGCCACAATGACAGTTGGGTTGGGAAAGAGATATAACTAGTTTCCTCTCAAAATGAGCCTGGAATTCTAGTTTAACTTTCTCCTAGTCCTTCCAAAATGGAGCAAACAAACCTAGTTTATTTTCATGTCTATTTTTTTTAAAATATGCATAGTCCAAAAATAATTGAAGGTAACTGCACTCATTCTTTCGAATCAGAAGAACCCAGGATGTGAATTGACAAGTACTTGTGGATTGGCATCTAAAAATGCCTCCACTGAAAGAAACAGTGTTTGGGTGAACATCACCATTTCAGTGTACATTAGGGATGGAAAGAATATCTGAAAATATTTGGAAAATAGTTGAAAAACATGTTTCTTGATTGGTGAGAAACCCTTATGAGAAGTTTCTTGGTCTTTCCTGGTGAGAATCTTTGCAGTGAAGGACTTATTGTGTGATAAATTTGCACATAGTTTGTGTGTGTGTGTGTGTGTATGCAGGTAAACAGCAGTTTCTGTGCCGGAAATAACAGCTTCAGCACAGAAGATTACATTTCTGTTCAGAATATTATTTTTGGAGCAAAAAAAAAAAAAAATGTTCTCCTGCCACCCCTCCCCAAAATGCTGTAATTGGGGAGTTATTTCTATGCAAAATTTGCACATTATTTTGCACAGAAAATAGCGTTTTCTGCTCAAAATATGCATAAAATAATCAAGTGGGAATTTCCATAGCCAGAGGTGTCAAACTCACTTTCATCTTGGGCCGCATCAGCATTATGGCTGCCCTCAAACGGCTGGTTGTATCTGTAAGACTATATAAATGTATCTACTCTTTTATCATATTAAATGATTGCCTCTGCAGTCAATTATTCCTGGTTTTAGTAATAACTAACCCTGAAACTAGAAGTCTAGGAAAAACTATGGCAAGCAGATATTCAAGTGTACAACTATTGTACAATTTATTGAAAAGTGAATTTTGAAAACAGAAAGTTATTTTTTTAAATCATCAGACAAATATTATCTGTGCATCTTTCTGCTCCCCATCCCTTTGGCTCTTTCCGTCCCACCTGCCCCTCTCTGTACTTAGTGAGCCTGATCCCCAAATTGCGGGCCCTTGACTGACAGTGTTCTAAAGAGGGGCCCAGCAGCCAGCATTCACAATCTACTTCTACTTCTGATTGCTCCTCTATCCAGCTTTGGTGAGCTGCACATAGCATTGCCATGGTAACCCATGGCAATGCTTTAGCAGCAAGACTTGGACAGAAGAGCAGTCAGAAGTAGAAGTAGATTGTGAGTGCTGGCTGTTGGACCCCTTTTCAGAATACTGGCAGCTGGGGGTCTGCAATGTGGGGATCCGGATTGCTGGGGGGAGGAGTACCACAGCCGTAGGAGAGGTGTGAGGGCCACATGAAATGGCCTGGTGGGCTGGATTTGGCCCGTGGGCCTTGTGTTTGATACATGTGCCATAGACTATGTCTTGAATTGTCTTCAAAAACTGGAGAAAGACTTTCTCACAGCAGGAAGAAAATGGCTAAAATTGTTCATTGCTTCCTTTAAGAAGAAAATTAATAAAGAATTACATTCCTAGTGTACATAGGGATATAGATGTCATTCACCCACTATTACACTACTTTCAAGGGAATTTGCTTTCCATTTAGCTTTAAGCCTGGTTTGGATACATAAACATGACCTTGTTACCTTGCTGGATGAACTGTGCTGAGACAGAAGGAAAGAACTCTCGATAGTTTTCTGATAGTGTCTTCTATGATGTTCTTGGTAGGTATCTCAGCTGAGAAGTGAAGGTATCATTGTATAATGTTTGCACTTAGAGAAGACTGAGGGCTCTGACATCAGTCAGATGGTAAGTCAGCTCCAAGAATAATCCAAACTCTAGAGGAGATATATCAAAGTAGCTCAAGCCTATTCCCAAACTGTGGAGAGCTGAATCCAGAATATCGTGCTGGAGAACCACTGCTTGGTTCTCCAGCATTTACACTGGTAGTCAAAGCTGGGAATCAGTGTTTTTACATTACTGCTTCTGTTTCTGAGCCCAAATCAGAAAACTGGTGTTGATTTTTTAAAACCCTTCACAGATTGGGACTGTATAGGAGTGTTGCACGGAACTGGGAACCAGACCCACCGGGCCTGATCTGCATAAAGTTTACATACAATAATTCATAGCTGCATTATACATGTAGCAAAAGATCCAGGATCCTGGGAAATAGTTTCAGATCTAGGACCCCATGGCCCCAATCCATGAGGCTGGTGAATGTGTCAGATCATCTCTCTCCTTTCCACAAGTGTGTTCTGATAAATACGAGATCAACATCAGAGAACTTTCTCTGGGTTTTCTCATCATCTGAGGTACATCAGTGGGAAAGGCCTTGATGGGTGGTATCCGATACCTGCTTTGATGTCATTCTATATATCCCTGCCTCCAAATTGAGATCTGCCAGAGGGACCCTCCTTTGTGTCCCCCCAGTAAGAGCAGTATGATGGTGGAGGACATGAAGGAAACCAAATGCATAAAATGCATCTTCTTGGTGGTAGATCCCCACTTGTGGAATGTCCTTCCCTTGGAGAGCTAATTGGTGCCAATGTTGGTTTCTTTGGGGACCTAATATATTTTTAAGCATGTACCTGTTTTTTTTTTTTAAAAAAACCACCTCTTTTGTTTAAACCTGTTTTAGTTTTAGTTTTTAAAAATCTTGCTTAAATTATTTATTGATTTTGATTTGGAATTGTTTCAATTGTTCGTATTTTTCATCTATTTGGTGTTCTGAGATCTCATGATAAAAGGACAGAATAAAAATAGTATAATAAATAAAATAAATAAATTCTGGCAATGTGGCATGAACCCTTTTATTTTTCCAGTCTTTCAGTTTGTGATGATCTATTTTATACAGGATTTCATATTACTGCAATGCTATTTTTATGCATTTGCTTCTTAGATTATTCATATGCTTTATTCTGTTTAAATATATTTCTGTTACCTACCCAGACAGAGTGATTAATGGACAGGGTAGAAAAGAGAAAGAGAGAGAGATTGGCATTCAGGTGTGCATCTGGAAGATTACTCTGGCAATTGGGATTCTGGCAATTTTAATATAACAATGATGACAACGATGACGACGATAATTCCAGACTTTGAAAAAGAGAAGGTGCATTTCTAGGGCAAAATATTTGTGAAGCCTGTTTCAGCCTAGCACCTATGACTATTTAATTAGATTAATTTTCAGACATGTAGTCTGCAGTGAACCTAAGTTATAGGTATAACTTTATGAATTTTACTATATTCATATCTACACTTCATGTACAGGTATTCTTTAATGAAATGTTTAAATGCACCACAGAAAAGATGATGGCAAAATTCACTGTTGTCTCTAGCACATCCCTTGTTGCTTCCCTTGTTTTCCTCTTTCCTGTAGCTGTATTAGCCTCCTTATCAACACAACCTTGCTGTCTTGGCTTTCTCTTCACAGCTACTCAGCTGTGGAGTAAGATGAGTGGGAAACATCTGATACAGAAAGCAGCGATTTGTTAGGAGTGTCTTGGAAAGTTCCAGTGTTTTCCTCCCCCTCTTGAACATCTGGATGGATAACACTCTTTCAAAGGACAGTTTGAAGAGCAAGCAAGGATTCTTGGAAATCTTTATAAAACAGTTGGCTGCGAAACAAGTCAGGGATGGATGGATTGTAGTAGAATAAACTAGACAGAGGCTTTTGTAGGCTGATTAGAGGTTTGGATTCAGCCAACAACACTAATTCAATGAAGGGAAGCATATGCTTGCTGAGAATCACCTGGCTATTCATTTCACTTGCATGCTAAGCTACCACAGCAACGTCTGGCTTTCATTCTAAGCATCAGAGCTCTGTCTGTTCACGCACAAGCAAGTGTGTTTAAAAATTAAGAACTCTTAAAGCACTGAACATTCTCAGAATTTAGCATTGCTTTCAAATTGGGACAAAGCCAAACTAAATGGGATCATATCAATCATGTGGTGTACGACCCTGGAAACCAGAGTTCAATTCCCACTCAGCCATGGAAACCCACTGGGTGATCTTGGGCACATCACACACTCTCAGCCCCAGAAAAAGTACTGGGTTCACCTTAGAGTCACTGTAAGTTGGAAATGACACAACAACAACTGAGGTTTAAATAAAATCTTCACTTTGGAAGCTCACATATCATAGGTTGGCTAAAGTCATCCTAGCTTAGCTAACAGATTGATATCTGGGATTTTTTGTTTCATCTCCAGACTTTTGTTCTCTGTCAGAAGATCATTCCATGCCAAACCCTGTATTGGGAAACCAAGATGGTAGATTCAGGCAGAGGTTGGAGATTCTTTTGGGAGCTGTAGTCCATAGATAGATAGATAGACAGATAGATAGATGTCAAGCCTGAATGCAAGGATCTGCCAAATCTTCTTTTCTCTGTCCTTGACACTAAAACATAGCTATTCAAGACTGTGCTGAATTTTCTACAAAATAATTACATATTTAAGTTTCTTTTCAAAGGAGAAAATCAGATACTTCTTTCATTTCAAAGCTGTGTTTAAAAAAGGGCCGGTATGTTGGTAGAAAGTGAATCATGCCTTTCATTGAGTTATGCCTTTATCTTTATCTAGGAAATAAAAATTGGTGTGAGAGTTTTGCCTTCAGAAATTTCCACAATTGAGGGACTTAATTGCACTACACCTTTATAGCACTATTATTCTACTTTAACTGCCAGGGTTCTGTCCTATGAAATTCTGGGACTGGAAGTTTAGAGAGGAGCATTGATAATTCTCAGCCAGAGAGCTCTTGGGCCTCAGTAAACTATGACCATTTCTATACTACACTGTTATGGTGCTATTATTCCACTTTCAACATCCTATGGAATCCTGGGGTTTACAGTTTAGGGAGGGGCATTTAGAATTCTCAGCCAGAGAGCTCTTTGGCCTCAGGAAACCACAAACCCCAGAATTCAACAGGATGTTGAATGTAGAATAATAGCACTATAACAATGTAGGGTGGAAATGGCCTTCAAACCCCAGAATTCTACAGAATGTTTCCATGACAGTTAAATTGGAATAATATCACCACAGCAGTACAGTGTGACGGGGTTCTAAATTTCTAACACTTCTGAGTATGCTTTGTCTAAGAAAATCCTATAAAATTCATGAGGTCCCCAGAAGTCAATAGGAGACTTGAAGGCATGTGGCCACACATGCATGTACAAGCCAGAGGCAGTACACAAATATAGTAAAGACTTCATACATTGGAAAATGATGCTTTGTTTTAGTATGAATTTATGTGCCATCTCTTTTTTATTAATTTATATAACCCCTAAAGAAGGTCTTTGAGAGCATGTACAGCTGAGCTATGTTGGACTTTTGCTAGTAATTTGTTCCCCGCCGCCTAGCTCGCGATGGTGGGGGGGGATGGCCTTTGCCGCCCTCCCTCGAAGCGTGGCCACATGTGATTGGTCGCTGGGGACAAGGAGGGGCGGGCGCAGGAGTTTTGGCCCTGCGCCGCCTCCCCAGCGGCCATTCTTGCAGATCCGGGCAAGGAGGAGGCCGCTTTTCCGAGCGGCAGCGCCACGTGGCTTTAGAGGCCTGCGCGTCCTTCCTCCTTTGCCTCCTGATCTCGGCGGCGGCGGCGGCCTCAGCGGCGGCGGAGCACCCGTTTTTTGGTGGCGGCGGTGGCCTTGGTGGCGGAGCGTTACGTGCGGCGGCGGCGGCGGATTCGGCGGCGGCTGCATTGGAGCGTTCGGCCCCTGGCGGCGGCGGAGTGTTTTAACCTCCGCAGCAGCGGCGGCCCGTCCGGAGGCGCAGGCCAATTCCTCGAGGCCTGGCCGGGCCTTCTACAGCCAGGAGGAGCGGAGGAAACGGCGGTCGCGTCCGCGGCCGCTCGGGTAGGGCCTCAGCCACCTTACAGTGGCTGAGGCTGGGATTCGGGCCTACTTACAGGGCCCACCAACAACAGTGGCTGGGGCTGGGTTCGGGCCTACTTACAGGGCCCACCAACAACAGTGGCTGGGGCTGGGTTCGGGCCTACTTACAGGGCCTACGAACAGCAGCGGCTGAGACTGAGTTAGGGTCTATTTACAGGGCCTACTAATAGCAGTGGCTGAGACTGGGATTCGGGCCTACTTACAGGGCCTACTAACAACAGTGGCTGAGGCTGGGTTCGGGCCTACTTACAGGGCCTACCAACAGCAGTGGCTGAGGCTGGGTTCGGGCCTACTTACAGGGCCTACTAACAGCAGTGGCTGAGGCTGGGTTCGAGCCTACTTACAGGGCCTACTAACAGCAGGGGCCGAGGCTGGGTTCGGGCCTACTCACAGGGCATACTAACAGCAGTGGCAGAGGCTGAGTTAGGGCCCACCTGGGGCAGGGAGCAGGACCAGGGCCCACTGGGAGTGGGGTGGTGGCCTACACCTGAGCCCAGTAAGTTAAGGTTGCACCTGGCCTGCATCTGGTACATAAGGCCCTGAGGCCTACACTGTGTCTATCAACCCATAATAGCCAGCCCCCCCTCCAATTGCAGGGCTTTAGCAGGAGAGAGAGTAATTGGCAGAACCTTGTGACTGGTAGTTGTTGCAGCATGGCTTCCAGGAGGCGTGCAGTGGCCTCTAGAGACCGTTATACAGGCAAGAACCCTGCACCTGCAAAGGGGACAGCCTTAGGTAAAGGGGCTTCCCCTGCCAAGAAGCAAAAGACAGCCAAATCTGTAATGGAAACACGGTCAAGGGCTGTCCCAGCGCATGAGCTGGATGCTATGGGGAGTGAGTGTCAGGAAGGGGACCAAGGTAACATGGAGAGGGCTGAAACAGTTACTCTGAAATCTCATGATTTTGACCGCCTTTTAGCCCGTCTAGATGCCATTGAAAAGCGGATGGGTGAGAGGGAGAACGACCGAACTTCTACGACACAACCTGGCTGTTCGGCGACAGGGCCCGCAGAGGAGATGGAGGCGGTAGGACAGACTGCAGGTGGAGACGCCGAGCAGGAACATAGCACAGCAGGTGTAGTAGGGCCATGGGTAGTGAACACACCGCCAGCAGACATGGTTTGGGCCCTGCCAGCTTCTCCCCCTGAACCGCTGGCTTCCTCTTCCACCTGCCCCCCTGAAAAGCAGGTAGCCTCCCCCACGCAAGCGACTGGGACGGGTAGAGCTTGCAAGGAATGTCAGGGAATCTCCCACAGGGGAGATGTGGGGCAAGGAGACCCCAATAAGGAGAGGGCGGCCACACAGCAGGCCGGGGGGCAGGATAGGGGTTTGGGAGATCACCTCACCATGGCCATCATCGAGAAAATACAGAAGGGAGAATATATAGATGTCTTTTCCCTCCTATATAGGGAATTAGACAAAAAAGAGAAGGAAGACTTGGATGCAGGTGAGAAAGAGAAGCTGAAGAAGAGACGGGTCGATAGGAACTGGTCTAATTGGCTGGCAGGATACTTGATTTACATGGATGTAGTCATTAAGGCCCAGCCGTCACGGGGTCATGACCTAGTGGCATATCTAAATACAATAATGAGGGCCCAGGCAGAGTATTCGGGGATGGGCTGGCTTTATTATGATGAGAGGTTTAGGATGAGAGCGGTCACGGAAACAAGCTTGCGATGGGACCGCATCGACATGGAAATGTGGATGCAGTCTATGGGGCCTGGCCGCCCCGTCTTCGGGGAACGGGCCCACTCAGGCCACCTGGTGCAGTTTAATAAGACTGGGGGTCCTTCGCGCGCCCAAGGTACCCAGGAACAACATCCAGTACAGATCTGTTGGGAATTTGGCACACAGGGGTCCTGTGTGCGACGTCCGTGCAGATACAAACACCTTTGTGGTATCTGCTGGGACCCACATTCGGCCCGCAACTGTAGCAAGGGTAGAACTGGGGGGCCTGCCTCCAAAGAGGGCGCAGGTAAGCGTGCACCAGGGAATCAACAGCCTTTTCAAAAAGGGGCCCAGTCCAATTAAGCTGGAGCGGCTACTGGCATGGCTTCGGCTTTATCCGGACTGGGCGGCGGCACAATATTTGAGTAACGGTTTTACAGTAGGTTTTAGAATTCCCAGTTCGGTACCCCACAAGTTTTACATGGCTAAGAATCTTAAGTCCGTTATAGGTAATGAAGGCATAGTACGACTAAAGATAGGTAAGGAGGTAGCTGAAGGCCGAGTGTTGGGCCCCTTTGACCATCCTCCCACACCTAATGTCAGGATTTCTCCGCTGGGCATAGTTCCCAAAAAGGCACAGGGCGAGTTTAGGCTTATAGATCATTTATCATATCCCAAGGGAGAATCTCTTAATGACGCCATCCCAGAGGAGCTATGCTCGGTAAGGTACACCTCCTTTGATACGGCAGTGAGGGTTGTACGCAGGCAAGGTGTAGGAGCTGAGATGGCAAAGGCAGACATTAAGTCAGCCTTTCGCCTTCTGCCTGTTCACCCATCCGATTTTGAGCTCCTGGGCTTTGCCTTTGAGGGTAAATATTACTTAGACAGATCTCTCCCAATGGGATGTTCTGTCTCGTGTTCTGCTTTCGAGTCTTTCAGCACCTTCTTGGAATGGGCTGTCAAGAAGAAATCAGGCATGAAAGGGGTAGTTCATTATCTGGATGATTTTTTGTTTGTGGGACGTGGGGGGTCGGGCCAATGCTCCTTTTTACTGTCAGAGTTCACAACATTGATGGAAGACCTGGGAGTGCCACTGGCACACGAAAAACGGAAGGCCCTGCACAAAGGCTCACGTTCCTAGGGATTGAAATGGATACCGTCAATCAGATGAGTAAATTACCGTTAGCTAAGGTTCAAGACCTTCGGTTAAGGGTGGCGTCCTTTTTGAGCAGACGTAAGGCGACCCTGAAGGAATTTCAGGAGATCCTGGGGCATCTTAATTTTGCTTGCAGGGTTATAACGCCAGGCAGAGCTTTTCTTAGGCGACTTTGTGATGCCACCAAAGGCGTCACCAAGCCCCACCATCGCATTAGGATTACTAGGGAGATGAAGATGGATCTTGAAGTCTGGCAAGCGTTTTTTATGGATTTCAATGGTATTTCATTTTGGTTGGATGAGCTCAGGGTAAAAGACGCCCTTCAAGTATCTTCTGATGCAGCGGGTTCCATAGGTTTTGGCGTCTACTTCAGAGGTAAGTGGTGTGCCCAGAGATGGCCTTAGTATTGGGGGGACGAGGGGATCACGTCGGATCTCACATTTTTGGAATTTTTCCCGATATTGGTGGCTGTTCACCTCTGGCCACATGAACTAGCTAACAATGCAGTTCATTTCTGGTGCGATAACCAGGCCACAGTTCGGGTTATCAATAAACTTTCCTCGAAGTCACAGCGGGTCATGAGATTAGTGCGGGCGTTCACCCTGCAATGCTTACGCTTTAACATTCTTTTTAAGGCTGTGCATGTGGCGGGTGTGGACAATCCCTTGGCTGACTCTCTTTCCCGCATGCAGATGGACCGCTTCAGGGAACTGGCTCCCAACGCTGCGCTTCAACCAGAGCCGATGCCCACGGAACTGTGGACCCTTGGAGGAGGGAGGTAATAGCAATGATAGGTATGTCTATCGCGCCCAGCACCCGTAAGAGCTATAGTAGAGCGGCTAGCGAATTCGCTAGTTTCCGGAAGGCCAACGGGCTGCTGGAAACCTGGCCTATCCCAGTAGACCACTTGTTACAGTTTTGTGTCTCCCTTAAACATGCAGGTCTCTCCCCTCACTATGTTAGGTCAAAAATGTCGGCCCTGACCTTTTGGTCTAAGGCTCGGGGCTTGGCAGACTACACTGGCGATTTTAGAATTCGCAAGTTCATTGAGGGTTGCGTCAGACAGTTAAGAACAGTCCGTGACGGCCGGCAGCCGCTTTCCCCAGACATCCTTAGGGGCCTGGGTGGGATATGGAATGGCGTGTGCGCTTCGCCGTATGAAGCGCTTTTGTTCCATGCTGCGGCTCTCATTGCCTTTTTTGGAGTGTTCTGAGTGAGCGAATTGGTCGTGCAAAGTAGAACTGACAGGTCGGGCAGGGCCCTTGAATTCCGGGACCTTTCATGGGGAGAACGACACGTCACTTTGATCCTGAGGAGTTCTAAGACAGACCAGGCCAGGAGGGGCACTGGGGTGACCTTGAGGGAATCCAATGATGCCGCAATATGTCCTGTGAAGGCGCTCAGAGAATATACGGGCCACAGGGGAACACACGCGGGCCCCCTCTTTTGTCATGTGGACACAACCCCTCTCACCAGATATCAATTTTGGACCGTAACTAAAAAGGCCCTGTTAAGGTTGGGTTTGCATGGAGTTAAGTTTGGCACGCACTCCTTTCGTATTGGTGCAGCCTCTATAGCGGCACTCTCGGGGATGAAAACTGATGATATTAAGAGGATTGGCAGGTGGAAGTCCTCGGCGTTCCGACGCTATGTCAGGCCAATCGACACGCATTAACATTTTGATTTCTTTCCAGATCGGCCCGCTGCGGCGGTAAGGAAGCGAGTGTTAATCTGCGGCCACAGCTTCATCTTTTGGGCCGAGCGGCAGGCTCGCAATGATCCAATGGGCCCTAACCTAGGAATGGATCAGCGGGCTTCCATATGCTGGTCTGGAAAGAGAGGTTTGCGGTGGCATGGCTTGCTACCTTTGTTGTTTAGGGAGTGCGGTGATCCTCCCCCGGATGTGCTGGTCATACACCTGGGCGGTAATGACCTTGGTTTGCTGAAGGGAAAGGCCTTGGTGATACAGGCCATTCATGACATGCGGCTCATTCAGGAGGCGTGGCCTCACACTCGAATGGCATGGTCCGCATTGATACAGAGAAGGACATGGGGTGGGGGTGCTGATCCCCGCCGTATAGAAAGAGCACGGCAGTTGGCGAATAGGGAGATTCGCCGCGCTTTGAGACAGGGCTTGGGTACTTACATTCCTCACGATAACATTGTCTTTAACAAACCAGAGCTATATTGGCGTGACGGAATACATTTATCACCGGAGGGCAATCGGATTTTTCTACAGGACCTTCAAAAGGGGTTGGACTTGATTCTGACGGGCTGGGGGGAAAGGACTAAGCAGACGCTTGCCCCTGTCCATGGCCGGAAGGGGGGGGCTTTAGGTTCGGCGTGTACCTATGGCACCCCCCCTTGTGGGGTGTAGGATAAATCATATCCTTGGGGAGGGCCCTGGGATCACCCCACTTGCTGTGCAGCTGGGGGTGGTACTCGGGGCTTGCCTTCCAGACAAGGGCTGGCCAAAAGCCATCATGCAACTTCAGCGATTGGCTTTGGGGCCCGGTACTTCGCCCAACGGGCTAGGGGAGATGGTCAGGAGCGGCATCTTGACCCTAGTCCGAGGATGCTTTATACCCCCCCCTGTTTTTTCCCCTC
This sequence comes from Ctenosaura bakeri, assembly GCA_948474755.1. NCBI lineage: Eukaryota > Metazoa > Chordata > Lepidosauria > Squamata > Iguanidae > Ctenosaura > Ctenosaura bakeri. The sequence goes on along the minus strand of CAOLHI010001102.1, from coordinate 29,569 downwards.
AGGTCTTTAAATCAAGTTCATGTTCAAGTTGGAATTTGAGTTGAAGTTCAACCCCTGTTAAATAGGCATATTAATAAATTGCCCTAGTTCAACCCAAGCTCTGTCTGTGGTCTCGTTATTTCATGGGTTGGGTGGCAAATGATTAATCTATCAACAATAAGTGATGAGCAACAATTAATAAGTATGGGATAAAATGAATGATTCAATAGATAGGTGTAAATACTTAAACAATATGATCTATTTGCAACAAGGGCAGGAACAAATTTTTAATTATGTTTTGTTAGTTTTTGTTTTAGTTATGTGTAGGTTAGGATATATGTTGATGTTTATAGGAGTATAATTTTTGTTGTTTTGTATATTTGTTTTTTTTACTTTGAATATTTTTTTTACTTAATAAAAAAATCAATGAACCAAAAAAAAGAAAATATGATTCATCTATTGAGAACCTTGAGACTTGTCCCCTGTTTTCTGCTGTTTATCCAGACCAAACAGGTTTATCTCAGAAAGACAAATGAGTGACAATCAGGAAAGATCCAACTATTTCCAGTAAATTATCCCATCATTTCCTCTGATTATTAAGTGCTTTTAAGATGTTTGCTTAGAATGAGTATTCCTTGCTGAAGCTCATAAAGATGGGCTGAGGCCAAATTTCCTGTGTGCTAACAAGGGCAAATTTAAAAGCAAACAGCTTTTCCACCTGAAACTTCTAATTGCAAAGGGACCTCAAACAAAGTGCCTTGCTGCTTTTAGGTTCATTTGTTGGACCCTTAGCCACTGAGCTGATGAACAATTCAGAATTTATTGGAGATAGCTATTAAAGAGATGCATCATGAACCGGTACAATTTCCAGATGAAGCAATGCTTCTTGTTATCAATATGATCACATACTTCTTGGTTTCTGAGAGTGAAATGGAGCCCCTCACTAATGCATCTGGGCTCTTCATTAATTCTGCTGTCCCTAGTCTGTCCTTGGACACTTAAGTAGAAGAGTCATTGTCTTCTCAATGGAATACTTCCACCGGAAGTGTTTCAAATATAGACGTGTAGCTGCCACATTTTTTACAATGCCAGACATATTCAACTACTACACCTAAATATCATTGATATTATATACTAGCATATATACCTGGTGTTTCCCAGGATTTTATTTCCTCATTGATAATACTTGTTAGAAAGATTTGAGATCCTGTGTCTCTAATTCCCCAAAATGTTCTGTTCAGTACTTGTAACTTTTCCCAATATTCCCCAAACCAATCTGTATTCAGAGTTATTAACATACAGAGGTTGGGTTCCTGAGGGAAATACACTGCCCTCCTCCTTGCTGCTAGGTCTCATCACCATAGCAACTGACCTATTCAGAGCTCTCTGGCTGAGAATTCTAAAGACTCCTCCCTGAACTGCAAACCCCAGGATTCCATAGAATGTTCTTAGGCAGCCAATCATATGAGGTCTTAGCCTGACACAGCCAATCATATGAAGAATTTGCCTGACACAGAGAAACAAACTTTGACTTTTATATATTAGATTTAATCTGCTCAACGTCTGTAGCATTACGTTCTCCCTAATCTACATGCAGTCTTGATTTTACCAAACCACACTGGTTCTCTTTCATTTCAGGGGCTCGTGTAGCACACAAAAAGCATATTAGATCAATATTTGTTTACCACATTTATAAATAAAGTGTTAATTCTATGCTTGAGTTCTCTGTGTCATTTTCAAGAAGTCCAGTATAAGACCATTGCAGATTTGAAAGTTACTGGCATTAAATTTCATACTGGGAGGAAAAATAGAAGTCAACAAGCCTGTGCAAATACAGACAGGCATACCCTCCCACTGTCTTGATTTGGCAAAGGCACTCACAATTAACCCTCTGTTGTAAAATAATCATCAACTTCATAGAGTTGGGAGGGGCCCTATGGGCCATCAGGTCCAACCTCAATGCAGGATCTCCAGCTACAGCATCCCCAGCAGGTAGGTGTCCAGCCAATTTTTGAAGACACCCACAGAAGATGACCCCATGATTTCTTTAGGCAGTTGATTCCATTCCCGAACTGCTCTTACTGTCAAGAAGTTCCTTCCTATGTTCAGCTGAAATCTACCCTTTTGTAACTTGAAATGATTAGACCTAGATCTGCCCTCTGAGGCAGCAGAGGACAGGCCTGCATCCTTCTTTTTGCAGCACTTTATAAGATATTGAAAGAGTGTGATCATGTCAGTTGTCTGTTCACAAAGCTGAACATGCCCAAATCCTTCATATGTTTTGTTCTTCATACTTCTTATCATCCTCATTGCCCTTCTCTGAATCCTCTCCAACTTCTCTATATTCTTTTTAAAATGGGATCTCCAGAACTGAGCAGCATAGAATATGGTTGGACTATCACTTCCCTCAACATGGAAACTATGCTTCTATTAATGCAGGCTAAAACAGCATTTGCTTTCTTTTCTGCAGCACCACACTGTTCAGCTCATGATCAACAATCACTCCATGGTCATTTTCACATGTAGTATTACTGAACCAAGTATCCCCTATCCTATACCTGTGCGTTTGGCCTAAATGTAGAATTTGTATTTGTTTGTTAAATTTCATTTCATTACTTTCAGCCAAGTTTTTGAATTTATCAAAGTCTATTTGAGTTCTGGTCCTATCTTCCAATGCATCTGCAAATCTGATAAGGATTTCCTGCACCCCTTCATCTAAATCATGGTTATAAAAATAGTGAAGAGGATTGGCCCAGTACATAACCATGCAGCACTCCACTTACAATCTCCTTCCAGTTTGAAGCACATCCACTGAAAACAACTCTTTGAGCATGGTTTTCCAACCAATTATGGATTGATCAGATGGTATTTCCATCTATTCCATATTTAGTCAGTTTGCTGATGAAAATATCATGTGGACACTATCAAATACTTTGCTGAAATCCAGATAAATGATATCTAAAGCATTCCTACCATCTACTAAACTAGTGACCCAATCAAAAAAGATATAAAGTTAGCCTGACAAATTTTGTTCTTGACAAACCTATGCTGGCTCCTACTAATCACTGCATTGTCATCAAGATACTTGCAGATAGATTCTGGCATTATCCTTTCTAACATTTTCCCTGGTATGAGAAGGTCAGACTGACTAGTCTTTTGCCTTTTTTTTTTTTAAAGAGAGGGACAATGTTTGCCCTTCTACACCTGTTCTCCAAGATTTCTCAAAAATAATGATGAGTAGTTCATAGAATTCCTCAGCAAATCCCTTCATTATTCTGGGATGTAGTTCATCTGGCCCTGCAAATATGAACTTATTTAGGTTAGCTAGGTGATTCCTGACTAACTCCCTATCAATCTTGATTTGGTAATCCAGATCCTTTGCCAAGGTCTTTGCTGCTACATGGAAGCACACAGTTTTCTTTTGGGGAGAAAACTGAAGACAAATTGGTATTGAGTAGCTCTATGAGCTGCTAGTATTTACCATCCTTGTGGAACAGTGGCTTCACTGTCTCCTTCATCATTCTCTTGTTTTTATTTCTGTCTCCATTTATTTTTACCCAAATGCTCTCCATTGGTTCTGTACAAGTGAATTCGTCTTCGACATATAATGCTACTACCCCTTCTATTGTTGCCGATCTATTCTTTTTTAACAGATTATGTTCTTCAAGTGTTATATTCCAAACATGAGGTTCACCCCACCTAGTCACTGTCATACCTATAAAGTCACATTTACCTTCCTGCATTGGCACTTAGAGTTTGGCTTGTCTGTTTTTTAAATTCTGTACATTGGTGTCTAGACATCTTAAGTGTTCTAATCTTTTGTTCTGTTGCAGGTTTTAGTGTGGCTCCCATTCTGTCCATTACCTTCTCCTCTAGAAATCACATCCTTGTGTTTAGAGACTGCTTTTGGACAGATATTTAAGCTATCATCTCCAGCTCCCCACTACTCAAGATTTAGTTTAAAGCCCTCTTGTTCAGATTCACCATGCTTTTACAAAAGACATTCTTTCTGTTCTTCATGAGGTGTAGCCCGTCTGTAGCCAGCAGTTCTTCATCCAAGAAGTCAAACCTCTTCTGTCAACACCATATATGTAGCTAGTCTTTCACTTGCAGTTATCTTTCTGCCCCTGTGTGGTCCTCCATTTTTCATTGGTAGAATTAGTGATAATACCACCTGTACCTCTAACCTCTTCACTTTCCTGCCCCAGGCTTTTATAGTCCAAAGTGATCTGCTCAAAGGTTTTCTTTGCAGTGTCATAAGTGCCCACCTAAATTAGAAGAAAGGGCTGCTGCTTTGTGTTCTTGATGAGCTTCAGCAACTTGCCAGTGACATCCTGGATATGTGCATAAGGAAGACAGCACATTCCCCAATTCATCTTATCTGACTGGCAGACCTCTGAGCAATGAATCCCCCAGCACAAGCACTTTTATTTTCTTCTTACTAGAGTTGGTGCTTAGGTTGGCTCCTTCCTTGGCATGCAGTGTCTCTTGCTGCTGGTCTCCTGTTTATGCCTCTTCACCACTGTTATCTTTAGAAAGATGTAGGAAGAAATTGCTTAGTTAGAGCAGTTCCAAATCCCTTGTACATGGTCAACTTCTGATGGAGACTGTCCTCCAGGGTGCTTCCTCAACATTATAGCTCTCTTTGTCTTCATTAGCAGTTTCTCCCTGTTAATTCTGTAGGATCAGTTCTCCCTCTGTTCTATCCAGAAAGTCCTCAGGTTTTCTGAAAAGTCCCACTTTTCAGCTGCTTTTAAAACACCTCAGTTTCTTTCTGTCTTTTTCCCACTTCCCCTTTTGTTCTCAGCTTATTTTAGTTACTGAAAACTGAATTCAAAGCAGTGATGTATTTAAGTCTTTTACTCCAAGTCTCAAGTCAAATCTCAAGTTTCTACCTTCAAGTCTCAAGTCAACTTGATATTTTCAAGTCCTTGATATTTTCAAGTCAAGTCTCGAGTCAAGTGTCAAGTCTGGGGCCCTTTTCGCACCTTACTTCGTCGCGGCAGTGGGGAGCAGCACTCACACAAGCAGCCACTCGCGCGAGCTGCTCACGACAGCCCTTTTTGCCTCCTGCATCACCTTCCTTGTAGCGCGACCGTGGCACTCGCGCCCCACCCCTTCCTTCTGCAGTGCAGTCTGGGAGCTGTAGGCTGCGCGGGGGGGAAGGAAGCGCGACCGCCCCTGCTCGCCGAAGCACCGCACACAGGTAAGTGCGCGAGGGCACCACAAGCATTGCGCGAGCGCACAGTATTTTCGGCTTAAAGCCGAAAATCAAAACATGCGCGCGCACCCTGCTTTAGCCTCGTGAGCGTCGTGCGAGTGGGAGTGTGTCATACGGAGCGACACTCCCATTTGCGCGACGCTCAAGGAGCGCTTGCGAAAAAAAAAAAAAAGTATGCGAAAAGGGCCTGGGAGTCAACTTTATACCCCAACCTGTATTCCAGAATTTCTAGACCGAGTCAAACAAAGTCAGTTTTAACAATTCACTTAAATTGTAAATTTAAATGTAAATCAGCCCTCCATTTTTGTGATTTTGCCATCTGCAGCTTCGGAAGTGGGGAATAGGATCGTTTTTACTTCCCATTTGCAAAGCTTGCCTTCTGCTCTTAGGAAAAGTTTTAGAAAGCTCCTCCTATATGAAGCAGGGACAGGCTGCTGAGCAGACTTCAACCCCATCTGTTTCCTCTGAGAAATGGGCTTGAGACAGATTGTCATGTGACCAGTAAATTGTAAGATTTCTGCGGGAATGTGTTATGTTACCAAACCAAGGGCAGCAAGTCACTCACTAAAAATATGCAAGTCTCAGGTCGAGTCAAGTCAGTGTGTAATTTTTATCAAGTCAAGTCTAAGTCAAGTCACTGAAGTGACTTAAGTCCAAGTCAATTGACTCGAATCTACATCACTGATTCAAAGTGACACAGAGAAAGAGAAGGGGCAGAATTTTGTTTCTCCTGGTAGACTCAGGCAAAAGCAAGGTGCTGCCGTCTCTTCCTAGCTTATGTATTCTTTATCATTAATAATGTTTGGCCATCTTGACCACAGTCTGATGTTGCTTGGCCAGATGCCTTCTGGTTTCCATCTGTGAAATGTTGCAGCACAGGGTATAAAAGACCATCCAAGGGCACAAAGAGTGTGATTTTTAACTTTCTTAATAATTGCCCACATCCATGCTTCAAGCAGGTGAGCTCTTTCTCAAGGAAATTTTGTCTGCTGGGTGAGATACATACATACATACATACATACATACATACATACATACATACATACATACTTACATATTTATTTATTTATTTATGTTCCATTTGACTGTTGATTCCTTGCAGAAATAAATATGCCTTTTCTCTCTCCAAAAGACAAAGTTGGACTTTTTAGGAATAAACATTTTTGCAGCCCTTTATTCCTCTCACTTCCCCCCCCTCCCTTTGTGTCCTGAGAAACATGTGCCGCAATGGCAAACATCAAAGGAATCATCCTGAGCATGCAAAGGCTTATGTAACTCCCTTTTGCCAGACAACAGGTGCTTGGCCCACCCATTGACAGAATTTTAATATGTTCAGAAGATGGGAAGAAAATTCTTGTGCTATATTGAGGTACGCAGGAAGGAATTCAGAGCATGCTCAGGTGCTGTTCTAACTGAAAAGATTTCCTCTTTTGCATTCAGATCAGAGACATTTATGGCCCTCTGTTTTGTCATCTGATACATTTTGCTGTACGCCAGAGACAACTGTATAAAATGGGATAGGGGTTGATGTCTGCATATTAAAAAGTTGTTTTCAAAGCTGCACGGCAGCCAACCAGCTGCTCTTCTCTATGGCAGTCACTGGAGACCACTGCAGATGCACAGTTGCTAGGGTCTGAAGGGCAGAAATGCTTGTGTCTTGGATTCTGAATTCCTCAAATAAATCCCTGCAATTCTTGTGTTTTCAGAAAGATGTAGCCTGCTGCTGGGTGACCTGGAAGAAGCAGTATATTGCTTTGTCAGCAAGCTGGGCTCACTACAGACATTAAGGACCACATCATCTTATTGATAATTTAAAAAGAGATCAAGAGGAGAAAGTATCATAAATGCATATTATTCAAGCTCATAGTTGGTATGGTGGTGGCAGGAAGCACCTTCATTATTTTCCTGGTTTGGAAGGCATACCTTCCAGCTATCCTGACTTGGCAGGGACAATGCTGGTTAATCCTCTGCCTTCACACTTTTTCAGCTGCTGTTAAAATGTCCCAGTGTCTCTTTCTTCTTCTTCCCACTTTTGCTCAGGCAAAATTTGGGCACTAATTTATCAGCTGATGCATTTGCTGAAGGCAAATGAATGTTGCTTGCGTTTTCTTCTTCAGAAATAATTTCTTCCCACTGCTTCCACTGTCACGAAGATTTTGTGTGATAATTGAATAATTGAGCGAAAGTGGATGGCATTAGGGTGTTAGTCTCTCCCCAGGGTGATAGGACTGAAAATGGACTCACACATTAAGTTTTTTGTGCTGCTGCCTCTTGTACTTTGTATTTAATTTTCTTGTATTCATGCATTGATTTCATTTATATGCCACCATTTGAAAATAGTTTACAGACATGTTGAAGGAGACATCCAAATTTGGAACTACTCCAGGGGCCCAAACTCCTTACCCTGGCCTTGGGACTGATTTTTGTTTGTGATCTCAATTAGAATAGACCTATTGAATCAATGGAATTTTCCGCAAGTATTGACTCAGCATTCAATAACTGATTCATTGGGTTTATTCTACTTGGAATTACCAGTAGGCTTCAGGTTTAATACCGTGATATAATTCCCACCTCCAAAACAGTATTAAATAGGTAGACATTATATGCTTCTTGTCATATCATGAAGAAATTGAGAAATAAAAGAATTCCTTTGAGAAATGGCTACTTTATTATCTATGGTGTTTTGTTTTATTCGCAGATATGCAAACTAAGCATGAGGAAGTCAGAAAGCCAACTCTGACAAGCAGTGTTTGTGTCTTTAAAGAAGCATTAGCTAGTGCAAAAGGAAATAGCACACTTTTGTTGCCCCTCCACCAAGAGTTTCAGGCCAAGAGGCTGATTGGAAAACAGCCTTCTGTCTCCTATTGCTGGGCAAATTCCATTGCATAGCTATCTCATTCATTCTCACAAGCAGCAGTAGATCACATCAATAACTTCTCCCACATGATAGAGCAGTTTAATGGAAGACTTGGTTCTCTTATTGTTAGGATCATAGTAAGCTTGCTTAGATTGAGGCTGGACCATCTAGTTCAGAGCCTGGAAAAAATTACTTTTGGATTTCAGCTCCCAGAATCCTGTGGCCACGATGATGAATAGCTGGAGGAGTATGGAATTTATAGTCTATAAAAGTAACTTTTCCAACATCTGCTCTAGTTTGATATACTCTATACTGACTTCCAGAAGCATTCTCTAGGGGTTCAGACAAAAATCTTTCCCAGTCTTTCCCAGAGCCTAAATTTGGGATCTTCAGCAGGCAAACCATAGGCTCTATCACGATGCTACAAGCCTTCTCTTCAAGACTGAGCAGGCAACAGTGCTGGGTGAAAACATGACTGATGAGAAAGGGTCATAGTGTGGGGGAAGGGTCCGGTGGAAGGAAGAATCTGTGTGCCACTAGTGTTCCTCCATTAAGAATAAAAGTCTAAAAAAACAACGAAGAGAAACTGATTGCAAATATTGCCATGTTGTTCATAGACTCATAGAATCATAGAGTTGGAAGAGACCATGGGGCCATCGGGTCCAACCCCCTGCCATGCAGGAACATCCATCAAAGTATTCCCAACAGATGGTCATCCAGCCTCTGTTTAAAAACCTCCAAAGAAGGAGACTCCACCACACTCTGAGGCAGCAAATTCCATTGCTGGACAACTCTGACCACCAGGAATTTCTTCCTGAGGTTCAGGTGGAATCTCCTTTCCTGCAGCTTGAATCCATTGCTCCTTGTCCTAGTCTCTGGAGCGGCAGAGAACAAGCCCGCTGTCTCCTTGACATGGCATACCTTCAAATATTTAAACATGGCTATCATGTCCCCTCTTAACCTTCTCTTCTGCAGACTAAACATACGCAGCTCCCTAAGCTGCTCCTTATAGGGCATGGCTTCCAGACTCTTCACCATTTTGGTTGCCCTCCTCTGGACTCACTCCAACCTGTCGATATCCTTCTTGAATTGAGGTGCCCAGAACTGGACACAGTATTCCAAATAAGGTCTAACCAATAATAAGAATAACAAGAATAACGTGGTACCATTATCTCCCTTGATCTAGACACCATACTCCTATTGATGCAACCAAGAATTGCATTGGCTTTCTTGATTGCCACATCACACTGCTGACTCATGCTCAGCTTGTGATCTACCAAGACTGTTAGATCCCTTTCACACGTACTATTATCCAGCCACGTGTCCCCCATCCTATATTTGTGCATTCCATTAATATAGGATGGGGACACATGGCTGCATAATAGTACGTGTGTTATGCATCTAAAGTATTTCATGTAATTCCTCTAACACTAGCAATAATGGTACACAGTAAGAAAGCAGTCACTGTTTAGAAGCCTTGGAATACTTTACCTTAAATTGGATGTTTTATCTGTCTGTCTCTTGAAAGATCTTCAACTTGTTCAACTAACTTGTATTCTCAGATGTCATTCAAAACCCGTGCACAATAGCCAATATCTCTTTGTGATCCAGTTCTTTCATAGATCTCAAAATTCAAAATCATAAGTTCAGCAGAAGGGGCTACCATTTGATCCAAAATATTATCAGGCCCTTTGTGACATCAGAACAATTCAGCCAATAGCAACACAAGGGTTGGGAGACATACGGCTGGTCAATGCCACTGTGATTTGGTGTCTGTACATCACAGCTGGACAAAAAGTTATGGAAAGGAATTTAAATAGGCTAAGAAAGAATAAATTATTTCAATTCACCTTTCAATTCACATTTCATTGTTCAACATACTGAAGCTAATACATTAAAGGACATGGAAAGAGATGTGAAAAATGACAATTGGGTGGCAGTGAAAAATGAATTTGGAACAAATATTGCCCCTTGATCTCTATTCAAAATTGCTTGTGCAGCTGATTAATAAGTACTGCTGCAGAGCAATTAAGAAGTTGGAATAGTCACCAGGTCAAGAAATGGTAGCTCTAGTTCTAAACCAATTGTTATAATTTATGTCATTGAGCTGGGGATCCTTTGTGTTACAATGGAGCCTTTCTCCATGCACTTGTACATTTTTTCAAAGCATATTTACATGGACAGTTTCACAATTACATTTCCATTGGTTTTCCACAACTAATTCATCAACATGACATGGTTTTGCAAACATTACTATCTATTAGAGAGGCTATATTTCCCTTTAAATAAGTTATTGATAATTGACTAAAACAACAACAATCCTACATTACTGTACCTGGTTGAAGCTGCCTCCTCCACACTATACTTTGTTGAAAAAGTTGCAGTCAGTTTTTATACAATAATACAGCACATGTGCAAATTGATAAACAGGTATTCATCAAACAGCCAGCATATGAACTAACACACAGCCTAAGCTCTGATGATTGTAAAAATCTTCTTTTTTAAGAGTCCCCCCCCACAAGATCTATGCATTACAATGAGGAAAATAATTATATGAGTTTACACCAATCTGACTACTAAGTACTGGGTTGAAATTATAGAGCTGGGAAGGAAAAAAATGAATATGCTGTGCCTGATTCAGAAAAGGGGAAAACAGAGTGAAAACACATGGTAATGCTTGTTTACCTGTGTTATCTGTGTTGTAAGAAGCATTCCATGATAGCCACAGGCATTAGGTAAAGACACTAATTTACCAACACAATAGTAAGCTGTTTTTGGTCATCACCGAAATGACGATCATACCTCCTAACTCAGGAACCAGGATAATGAGTTGTGCGTAAATGTAACCATTAATGAGCTAAGTAATACTGCCACAACCTTCCTCTGTGTGTTTTGTCACAAAGGAAACAGTGGTTATCTACACTAGTGGTTTATAGATGTGTCAGGACAGCTTTGAAATCCACATAATGGCCAACTGATGAGTTGTTTAACCCTGCATAGTTCAGAGTCCTTCTGTTTGCTGTCTGTATGGAATTAGCAGGTATGAGGGCCAGTACTAGCAAAACTGCCAATGCTTCCCAGTCTGTTAAGGCTGAATGAAAAGGAGGAGTGCATAGTTTCGGGTACCCGTGGGTCCATCTATGCAACTGGAGGCCCATGGCTCAGATTGCCTGGGACCTCCTATGACCTTTTCTGGATAGGGGTGACCTAGCTGTTGTAGTTCACATGCTGACATACAAGCAAAGAATTAAAGGGGAGGTTGAAGGCCACCCAGACTAAACCCCTGCCTAATGTAGACTTAAATTCTTCCATTCAAAGAAAACCTATAGTCTCCTGAGGCATACTGTTATACTGCTTAACAGCTGTTAGTCAGTGTTCTCATAATTTATAGCAGAAATCTGTTTCTATGCCATTTCCATGATCAACATATGTCACAGCGCATGGTGTCACAATTTTAACAGCTATGATGGAATTTTAAGATGTCACTAATGTAGCAGCCTGGCTAGATAGCCACATAATATATCAGTTCCTTCATAGGATAGGCAGTGAAACAAGAGAAGGAAATAACAAGGTTTTTCCTGTAGACAGTAGTGCTGGTTTGCAGAGAGCCTTGAATGGGCTGAGATTTGACTGAGGGAATGAGGAACTGAAAGAACCAAGGAACAGATTCAAGGAACAAGAGCTGATAAAACTAGTCACAGGTGTGTGTGTGTGTGTGTGTGAGAGAGAGAGAGAGAGAGATGGAGAGAGAGAGAGAGTCAGCCTTCCTGACTCTCTGAAGGTCAGCCTTCCTGAATCTGGTACCCTCCAGATGTTTTTGAGTACAGTTAACATTATTTCTGACCATCAACCATGTTGGTTGGGGTTGTTAGAAATAGAAGTCCAAAAGATCTAGAGGCTACCATGTTGAGAAAGGCTGATTTAGGCCCTTTTCATACCTTACCTTGTTCTGGAGATATCCAGTGTTCTGGCATTGGCCCTGGCATGAGGGAAGCACAACAGGAGTGCAGAGGGCACCGGCTGCCTCCGAGATCCAGGAAGTGCGATAGCCATGCCTCTTCCTGCTGTGGCACAGCCAGGTGCTGTCCCAGGCTGCACTGGGGCACAAAATGCAGCTATTGCACTTCCAGGGCCTCTGCAGGGAAGGTAAATGTGGGCATGTGGCAGGATGGTGGTGCAACCTCTAGTAATTGACAGGGAAAACTTGTCAATGATTTGAGGCATGGTTGTGCTGCCTGGGGATGGGAGAAGGACAGAACTGCAGTGAAGTCATCCATAAGCGTCGCTGTGGTCCTGTCCTTCTCCCATCCCTACGGCAGGTTGGGAGAGTGGAGCAGAAAGGGCTTTAGATTAATTGGCACATTACTCATTACAGTTTTGGTTCTATTATTGGTGCTATAGGTGCATTGATTTTCTTCTAAAGCTGTCTTCTTTTGACATTTCAAACTCAAAGGATTGTATTTGCCTCCTATTTACAGGCTCTCCAGTGTGTATGATCTATTACCTCATCATAGACTTGAAACAATTTCCTTTTATGTTAGCACAAAACGAGATGCTATTTCCAGATGTTGCCTAAAATGTCAAAGTGAATAAGTTTCAATATTTTTCCTTCGCACCCATTGACAACTGATGACGTAGTTCTTAATTCATTCTGTAGCACAGCAGAGAGTAAGATTTTCAAGATGGTGCAAGACAAGTTTGGCTATTGCTACAGAACTAATTGGATTCAGGAGCATTCCACCAGTATATGCTGATTTTTAAAAAGCATGCAATAAGCAACTGAATACTTTGAAACTATTAGAATGTCTATGTCCATTTCTTGCATTGCTGTTACCCTATGGTGAGTTGGCCCTGTGGGTCCGATGCCATGTGAGAGATTGGCTAACTGCACTGGCAAGATTGGGGGTGGTTGTTTTTTTTTTTTTAGTGGCCAGCACTAGGCCAGAAGATTGTGTAAATATGTTCACATTATGAATACATTTATTTGAGGAAGACACAAAGTATCTGATAATACAAGCAAATTGATCTAACACTGACTGCAAGATGGAATTTAACAACCAATGACTCCTTCCTATGGAATCTGAGCTTATTTGGAAAGCAACTCTAACCCTTTCCACAGCCTACCTGCTTCCAGTATGGGCACGTGGGGATCACACGTGCAGCCTCTCCCGAGAGGCACTCATGTCCCCTCTGCTCCTGCTCTGCAGCAGCTGCCAGCAGGCAGTATGAGGGCTCTCCCTCTTCCTTCCACAGCACAGCCAGGTACTCCCCCAGGCTGCACTGGGGAAGGAAGTGCGAGGGCCGCGTCTCTGGAGGCTCTGCATGGACAGTAAGTGTGTGTGGGGCTCCGGAGCGACAAGCAATCACACATCATTTCTGGCAAGAATCCGAAAATGGTATATTGCGCAATCAGTGCCGGTTGGCCCCAGCAGCGTCACGCAATTGCAAGGACGTCATGTGGACTGGTTCTCGCAATCGCACAACACTCTGGAGGCCCTTTTGCATGAGAAAAGGCATGTGAAAAGGGCCTTAGTTTTTCATAACAAGATTTGTTCCCCTTTGTTATAGCTGGTCTTTGGCTTTCAACTTGGAATTATACATGCACATCTCTTGTTCTTGTCTTCCTTAGGCCTGAGACAGCTTTTTGCCTCTGTGATCTCTGGTAGATGCAGAGATTAAAGGAACAATCCCTTCCTTGATTACTTGATCAATAACCTGTAGTCAGTACTTCCTGAAATGGAGCACTACTGGCTATTTAGCAGGTAAGGAGATGGCTCACACTGGGAGATGGCTCACACTGTTCTTTCAATGCTAGCTAAACAGGAGAAATGATTTCTAGCACTGCATAATCTAGCACTGTTTGAACACTAACACAATATTCAACATCAACGAGCAGTACACATTGTAGACATCTTTACTATGGGTCAACCAGTCATTTAGCCATAATAATTTGAAGATTGGGTCCCCAGATTCACCTGGGAATTCCATTTGTCCCCTGCAGGCTGCAGCAAACTACCACAGGGACCATCCATCTTCTGGCACACCCATTTCAACTACCTAGAAGTCTGAGCACTTTTCCTGATCTTCTGAGGGAGAATGGAAAAGGCAGACAATCAGGAGCAACTGTGGTTTGGGTCTCCACAATGAACTTTGCTTAGGCCATTTCTGCACTACACTGTTATAGTGCTATTATTCCACTTTCAACATCCTGTGGAATTCTGAGGTTTGTAGTTTACTGAGGCCAAAGAGTTCTCTGGCTGAGAATTCTAAATGCCCCCCCCGAAGCTGCAAACTCCAGGATTCCATAGGATGTTGAAAGCGGAATAAGAGCACTGTAATAGTGTAGTGCAGAAATGGCCTTAGTTTTGTCTGATCTATGAGAGAAACAAAACTATCCCCATGCTACCTATGTACCCTCCCTTTAATCTGCTGTTACAGCTGAGTCGTTTTAGGTGCTTGCATGTTGTTCAGCATATTGTTGATTTCTTGTATTTATAACTGTGGAATTGTTTTATGACAACCTAGATGGTTTGGCACAGGGAAGTTTCCAGTAAGGGAGACTGAGTTGGCATGCCAATCATCCTCGTTTTTTCTCTCTCTTTGAGGGACCAGGGGTAGAGACATCCAAGTATATGACCAGAAACATGTAAAATGATAACCCTAGTAAGGGATAATTACTCATTTGAAAGTCTAAATACTGTAAAGGCACCACATTCCATCTGATCTTGGAAGCTAAGCAGGGTCAGCACTGGTTAGTATTTGGATGGGAGACTGTCAAAGGATGCCAGGTGCTCCAGGCTATATTTCAGGGAAAAGAACCGGCAAAATCATATTTGAGTTATTCTTTGTTTAAGAACGCCATATGAAATTCATGGGGTTGCCATAATTTGATAGGCAACTTGAACACACACACCCGCACACATATTTAAATAGACACAATAATGTATGGGGTATTTTTCTGACTCCACTGTCCTTATGACAAGTGACAAATTGCCTAGAAATGTCAGGCAAGGGTCCTCCATATTCTAGAATAATTTCCTTCATTTTGGCAGTGTTGGTGAACAATCTCTGGAGACTGGGATTGTAAAGTGAGTTTGCAGAGAATAAATAATAATAATAATAATAATAATAATAATAATAATAATAATAATAATAATAATTATTATTATTATTATTATTATTATTATTATTATTATTATTATTATTATTTATATCCCGCCTCTCCCGACAGATCGAGGCGGTACTACAACAGTACATCAAATACATTAAAAGCAATTAAAACATAACCCATCCTCCCCACTCACCAACCCATCTAAAACCCCCTAAAACACATTAATTATTAAAAACAAGAGGACAGTTGGTGGGAGGCGGTGGAGCACTAGTATGGGAAGGCCTGTCGGAAGAGAACAGTCTTGACTGCTTTTTTAAAGCAGTCAAGACTGTTAATATGCCGGGTCTCTTCCGGCAGGCCATTCCATAACTTGGGGGCGATAGAAGAGAAGGTCCTCTGTTAAATAGCACTGGGGACAGGACGGCGCCCTGAGGGACGCCAGATTTGAGTTCCTTTTTCAAGGAGCAGCTGTCCCCAAGCATCACCATCTGGTATCTACCTGAGAGATAGGACCGGAACCACTTAAGTGCAGTGCCCCCGATCCCCAGCCCTCTCAGGCGTTCCAGAAGGATACCATGGTCTATGGTATCAAAAGCCGCTGAGAGGTCCAGGAGTACCAGCAGGGTCACACTTCCCCTGTCGATACCTAGGCGAAGATCATCCACTAAGGCAACCACAGCAGTCTTGACTCCATATGCTGCCCTGAAGCCAGTTTGAAATGGATCTAGATAATCTGCTTCATCCAAGACAGCTTGGAGCTGAAGACCAACAGCCCTCTCGATCACCTTGCTTAAAAATGGAAGATGGGAGACTGGTCTATAATTATTCATATCCAGGGGATCTAGGGAGGGCTTTTTTAGAAGCGGCCGTATAATCGCTTCTTTTAAACAAGCTGGAAAATTGCCCTCCCTGAAGGATGCATTAATAATATGTCTTAAATGAGTCTTAATGGCTACTCCTCCCTGGACGACCAGCCGTGAAGTGTAGGGATCAAGAGGGCAAGTTGTTTTTCTTACCTTTCCAAGGAGCTTGTCTACGTCCTTGGCACTCACTGACTGAAACTGATCCAGTATAATCCTGTTCACGGAGTCGCCGGACACTCCATTTGTAACCTCTGCTATAACACCGGCATCCAAATCTGCTCTTATCTGAGAGATTTTATCTGTGAAATGATTATTCAAAGCATCACAGCAAGCTACGTTAGGTTCTAACAACGAGTTCAGGGGAGTGGGTAACTGAGTCAGATCCCTTACCACCCTGAACAGCTCTGCTGGATGAGAAGTCGCAGACGCAATACGTGCAGAGAAGAAAGTCTTCTTCGCTGCATCTATTGCCATTCTATAGGAATGAAGGACTTCTCTATAGCATGTCCCGTCAGATAAGAGTCGAGATTTCCGCCAGTTGCACTCTAGTCGTTGTCCAACCTGCTTCATATTCCTGAGTTCTACTGTATACCAAGGATTACGATTTGAAGCAGGCTGGAAAGGATGCTTGGGAGCAATCGTGTCGACAGCCCTAGTAAGATCACAATTCCAGGTATTAACTAGGGCTTCCACAGGATCACTGGTGATACCAACCATAAGACCCTCCAGGGCTTTCTGGAATCCAATAGGTTCCATTAACCTTCGAGGGCAGACCATTCTAATAGGTCCACCACCCCTGCAGGGGCGGATAGCAGCCATTAGTCTAACCCTTACCAGGAAATGATCCGTCCATGACAAGGTGGTAGCATTTATTATCTCCACCCACGGCTGTGCCTGTTCCGTACTAAAGACTGCATCGAGGCTATGACCTGCACAATGTGTTGGCCCAGAGGCTAATTGGGATAGGCCCATGTTTGTCATGGATGCCATGAACTCCCGAGCCGCACCTGTCAAACTGGTCTCAAATGGGATATTGAAGTCGCCCAGAACCAGAAGTCTGGGCAACTCCAACACCAACTCCGACACCAGCTCTGTCATCTTTGGCAGAGAGAGGATCAGGGGTGAAGGTATTAGAGGAGCTTGGACTAGTTAGTTTTATTTTTCACATTGTTACCACTTACTTTTTACACTGGCTAACATAAAAGAACTCTTACTTACTTACATTTTGACCTTTACAAATGTGGGATTTTTCTTTGAAGTGGTTCATTTGCACACCAAAAATGGTCCTCTTGTCCCTGAATAAATTGCACTGTTGCTACAATCAACTTTGCAATCCCTGCATTTCCCTACAAAAATAAATCAACATATCAACAAATGGAATAAGAGCACTGGATTACAGTGCAGACTTTTGAGAGGTCACTTCAACACTCCACAATAAAATGGATACAATGCTGGACTACTTTACAGGGCTGGCATAACCCTACAGCCTTTCAGCCTTTCAACCACCTGCATTATGGGTATAAGAATGAATGGATTCTATCAGCATCAAGTGGCAGAGTAATTGTTAAATGTTTATAATTTCAGAAAAAGAAATTATAAATAAAATCTTAGCAAAAAAGATCATGAACTCTTATCTTTGCTGTTACCATTTGGAAGAATGCAGGTAGACATACTACTTCCCGATTCTAACTAGAATACATCTGATTTTTGATTTTTTTAAAACAAAACAAAACAACAAAAAACAAAAAACAATGGGGAGCACAAGCTCACCATCCACTTCCCAGCTGGTTTATATTCAGAGTATTTTAATCTTATTGAATGTTTTAAAAGTATTTTTGATCTATACTCTATTTATTCCATGTTGCATTTTTTTCCCATCGTACTCTATCATTTTGTGGCCTATGGTCTAAACATTAATAAACTACTACGGCTACTACTGTCTGGGAAGACCAAAATGATAGCTTTAAAATGAATAGGGAAGCTCCTTCTCCAGAGAGAGGATGTTCCAATCACTGCTATGACTTAATTTGTTGGTTGAAATAACACTTAAATAGTGCAGGAGCAGCTAGTTGCTTGCAAAACAAATAGGAAGAACACTGGCTGCATGTTTCACCTCTTATCTTGCCTTCTGCAAGGCCTTAAGATGCACTTTAAAAAAATGAAATCTGGGAATTTGGAAATTATGGCTTACAGAGCGTGAGTGGGAGGACAACAGCTACCTTGTTCTGCCAGCACAGATGTCCAAGATTAAGATGATGTCCCATTAATACAGTGGTTACCATACAACAGCCAATCTCCTGCCATTTCTAGAGTATAAAAAAAGGGAGTAAAGTACAGTAAGGAAAGTCCAGAGGCTTTCCATTACTATAAAAGTGATACCAAAACTAAAATCTTGTTCATGCAGATTTATATTCCACTGAGTTTATATTACTATGTATTTCTGGATGTAACAATCTTATAAAATTTTCAGAAGCAACACTGTTAGGGCAGAACAAGCAGCACTCATATGATATGTTTCATAGCCCAGAGAGCCTCTTCTCCAAAACAGTTCTGAAAGTCTGGGTCTGTCAATTGGTTTCTGAACAAGAATGGTCTCAAATCACTCTAAATTTCTTGCTGATCAGTTGAATGTGCCTCTGCCCAACTAATTAACTAACTAAATTTAGGATTTAGGATGGCAAACACCCCCTGCCTTCCCTGCAGACACCCATGTTGTTGCTATTTGTTCTGATGTGAACTTTCAAGTCCCTTTATGTACAATGGTGTAGTAAAATGGCATTCCTTTTATAAAATGGCAAAATTAAAGTATGCTTTCCAGATTTTTTAACAAATATTTTCAAGCCATGGTTGGTTGAATCCGTGAATACATAATCTATGGATACGGAGGGTCAACTGTATAATGCAAAATCTGCCAGTACAAAGATTTCTGTACTTTTTTCCTCACCTCCCCAATCTATCATTTTTCCTTCCTCATTATTTTCATTCCAATGTATTTCTATTCTAATTTGTCCCTGAAGTGATAATATTTCATATTTTCTCCTTTTGACAAAGAGTTCAATCAAAATTCTTCCAGATCTAAAAAATAAATATGTGTGAGAGGAGCAACCACAGGCTTTATTGTTTAGGCAAGAAGGGTGTGTGTGTGTGTGAAACCTTTTGCTCATTGGAACGCTTTTTCTTTTCCAGACCAGACATTTGCACAGGGGAGCTTCATAGATTGGAGATGGGGAGAAAAGTAGAAAATGCTGCAAGGTAGCTTGAGGATAACAGGCGTTATAAAGAGGAATTTTTCGCCTGCTGTTTTTGTTTGTTTTATCACAGAGGCTCAGCAGAGCTGGCCAGCAGCCTCACACAGCAGGTGCTGCCTGAGAATGCAAAGGGGGGAGAGAAAAATTCCTGCTAAATGGGAGCATTATTCGACACCAATGCCTTTCGCAATATTTTCCTTTTGTTTCAAGCAAACTCCAAAAGCCTCTTGGGCATCAGTGGTCAAGGCCATAGCAGGACACTTCAGCAAGTAGAGGTGGAGTCAGCATGTTCACAGGGATTTTAGGTTATGTGAGGGGGAGACACCTTAAAATTCATTTGTTGGAGGGTCTGCTTTGCACTTTCTGGACAGAAGTGTAGAAAGAGATGGGAAAAATGCTTCTTCTGAGCTTCTATCTAACTAGCCCTGGGTCATTCAGTCTTGAAATGCTATGTTGTAAACACCGTGGAAAGCAATTTTGTCCTACAGAAATTATAACTGCTGCTTATGAGTTTCAGGATGATTTGAGTCACACATTAGAAATCTAGTTCTTCTTCAATTAGCCCAGTATGCTGTGAATGATATACCCACAGATGGTCTGGTTAAGTCCATGTATTTGGGATCAAGGGCTATGTATAAACAGGAAGCCACATTGTGTCACAAGTAATGCTGAAGCAGAGTGGGGGGGAAATTGTTTTTGTTTCCCCCAAACATTGGTGGTTGTTATACACCATCAGGTTGGCTTTCAATTAGAGACCTCAAAGAGCCCTAGCTATTACCAAGTCTTGCAGTCTCTGGACTTTGGCTTCCTTCTTAGAATCAATTCACCTGTAATAATATCCTTGTCCCAAAAACACTCCCCCTTGAGAAAGGTTGTGGAACTGTTCTCAAGAGGCCAGCATTGTGTTTGGGGAAGGAGGAACAGGTTCTCTTGTTGTAGCAATAGAACTCATGCTCCCTCATACCACTGGTCATATTTAGATCTCGTCTATATGACCTGAGAAACAAATGATCATATGTTATATGCATTGTTCTTTATTTTTTTAAAAAAATAGTAGTAGATAAAGAGAGATACACTTTCCATGACAAATGCTGGAACAGGTGTTTAATCCTTTCTTCCTGTGCCATAGTCCCAATAGCAGACACACAGCAGCATAGGAATGTGGGGGCAGGGGGGACAATTCACCCTGGGCAGCAATGTTTCTGGGGTGTCCCAGCCCGTAGTCCCACCCCTGCGCACCCTGGCCACGCCCCCACGCAACACAGCCATATCCCACACACAGTGGCCATGCCCCTCGTGCCATAGTCCTGTTACCATGGCTATGATATGTCTGGTGAGAGCACTAGATATCTCTTGATATCAAACTTATTTGGCCTCCATGTGACCTTTCTCTGCCACCCTACTCCATGTGTTTGCAAGGGCCACCGGACAAGCACGTAACAGGCGCGGCCGTTAATGGTTGTACATTCCAAACCCCATTTAGGCAGGCAACTTAATGCCTCTTCGATGCTTAAGGGACCACTCCTTCTTGCAAACTGCCTTGCTCAGCTCGACTGTACACAAAGACACCCGACCGAGTGCCGAGCCTTTCCTTTATGTTGGGCCATTTGCATACTGGCCATACTATTGTCATCCAGCGCTAAGCTCATCGTGTAAAACCTGACCTTTTCCAACGCCTTTGTCCAGCTACAAATTTCCTTTGTTCTCACCGAGCATGGCATGGCCTGTAGGTAAAATCCACCCTATAAAATCCACCCTATAAAAGACCCCCTGATTCTGAGCCCTCCTCGGATCGCTCCTGAATTCCATCCAGCCTTGCTGCCACTGTGTTTGGCGAGCTGTCCCCTCAGTTTCCAATAACTGAGTCTGCCTCTCTTCTTGGACTACTTCGGACTAATTTGGACTTCCATCCCGCCTTGCTGTCAGTTTGTCCAGTGAGCTCCCCTCAGCGAACTGCGCTGAATTTCTTCCCCTGTAACCTCCGTTTCTCTCCAGGACTACGAGACCAGGTGTCGTATTACCCATTCCCCCAAAACTCTCCATTTCTATTTCTCAGTTAGTTAGTGTATGTCTTGTCTTTCGTGTTGTTTGTCCTCAATAAAATATTATTTGTTGCTTTAGAACTTGTCTAACTGCTCCCTGATCTGATGCTGTAGACATAGGATTAAAAGATCTCAGCTAAAGTTACCCTGCCTCTCATTAGCTTGAGAGAGTGCTTGAGTCTAATTTCCCCCGTCTTGTGTTTTTATTTGGTAATTTGGGCGCCCCTCCCGGGACCCCCAACATACAGGGTAACAGTCCCACCCCCCTCCACAAACTCCAAACTCCACCACTGCAGACACAGTTCTGAACTGTATTCATCCCAAGAGGTAAGCTAGCATTAGAACCAATGGCAATTTCCATCCAGAAAGGAACACTAACTTTGGGAAACAGATTTTCTTCAGAACTATAGCACTTGTATGTGCTCTGTACAGCTGATTTGCTGCCAGGAGTATGTACCACTTTTAAAACACACAGGCATACATGGGGTTATCTGGTGACTGAGAGTGTGTGATGTGCCCAAGGTCACCCAGTGGGTTTCCATGGCTGAGTGGCACTTGGACCCTGGTCTTCAGGGTCATAATCCAGTGCTTAACCCATTACACCAGGCTGGTTCTCTCAGAATGCATATAGGAAGGTTCATTTTGGTGGACATCCAATGCATATCCTATTAAAAGTAATGAATAGTAGATAGCTAGCAACCAAATAAGAATTTCGATCTGGGGGATCTTTCACACTATACATTTATTGTGCTTTGATTCCACTTTAACCATCATGACTGCATCCTGTGGAATTCTGGGGTTTCCAGTTTGTTGAGCCACTAAAGCTCTCTGGCTGAGAATTCTAAATGCCCCTTCAACTGCAGATTCCAGGATTCCATAGGTTGGAACCATGGAAATTAGAGTGGAATAATAGCACTATAATTGTGTAATGTGAAAGAGCCCCAGGTGTGCATGGCATCCATCTGAAAGTATGACTTACAGTTAGGTATGTATTTGGATGAGCATCTGAATACAGAGTCAGTTCTCTGTTCCACAACCAGGCACATTGGGAACTCAAAGGATCAACAAGAGTGACAGCCTTCTCAGTTGTGGTCCCCCAACTTTGGAATATTCTCCCCACCAAGATGTGACTGGCACCAACACTGCAGTCATTTCAGTACCAAGTAGAAAACATTTCATTTGCCAAGGGTCTTTAAGATCACTTGACTTTTACTTTTGTTGTTTTTCTTTGTCTTATTGCCAGGTTTGGAGTTTTATGGCTATAATCATTTGCTCCATTTATATCTACATCAACAAAGGTCAGTTTAAAAATGTTACAATGGATGCATGTTGCATTGGTAGTCAGTAGAAGTGCAACTACAGGATGGCATAGTATGGCATGTCCCTCCAGTTGCCATGTATCTTCTTCCTCTCCCCTACAAGCAATTTCAGAAGGAGGTACAACCGCAAACAAATAAATAAATGGATGGAGATTTGGACAAACTTTTTCATTCACAATGAAACAGCAAGTTTTGGAGTGAGAGTTAAACCACATTAATATTTGGCAAAACACCAAACGAGCAAGTGGTTGAATAACAAAAAGAAAGCACAAGGACAGACATGAGGCTAGATGAAAAGATATGGATGTGAACACACCCTGAAACTGATTAGGGTCTCATAACAGAGCTAAAACTGGTGCAGCATGGGTCACTTCCAGCTCACACGTACAATTGGCATACCGTTTGTGTTCTTCTTGCAACAGTGTTTATGAAGAAAAGTGCAGCAGCCACAGTAGGAAATCATGAGCAAAGTTCCTTGGGAGGGGCTAAAGAAAGGAGCATAGTCCAAGTGTCACTCAGAAAGTACCGCATGCTGAACAACTGCCTGGCAAAGTTCCTACAACACCATGTAGACAACCCCTTCAATGCTAATAATAAGCTATAATAACACGCAGCTGACACAATAATACACAGTCTCACAATCTGGCTGCTCCACTTTGCTCACTGCTCCAATTATTATGTGCACCCCCTTCCCCTGAGTGAGAACTAATAATGAGAAACCGAGGTGAAGGAATATCACTCAGGCTTTGGCCTAAAAGGCAAATCAGTTATAATAACTGAGGATGGTTTTCTCAACATTTAAAGGAATAATTGATATAGCTAGGAATTCAAATAAACAAATAAGGGCAAAGCTTGTAGCATGAATTTTGCAGTCACTTTTCATACATGGGGAATCTGAGGCTATTTCCTGACAACACTGTTACAGTGCTATTATTCCACTCTCAACATCCTGTGGAATTCTGGGGTTTGTAGTTTACTGAGGCCCACGGGCTCACTGGCTGAGCATTCTAAAGGCCCCTCTCTAAACTGCAAACCCCAGAATTCCACAGGATGTTGAAAGTGGAATAATAATAGCACTATAACAGTGCAGTGTGGAAATGGCCCGAGAAGAGTTGCAGATATCAGCACAGAGAACATCTCAGCTATCTAGTCTTTCTTTCTTTCTTTCTTTCTTTCTTTCTTTCTTTCTTTCTTTCTTTCTTTCTTTCTTTCTTTCTTTCTGTAATAGCTGAGAGAGTGTGCTTTAAAGTGTACAAACTGATGAAAGCTGAGGTGATTCAAGTGAGTCAGAGGGGACAGGTATAGCAGGCGTAAGAGTTACAGAGTCAGTACAAGCATTTTTTCCCTCTTTCCCAAAACTGGCAATTGATTTTGTAAAATAAATGTACAAGCCTAATTTATTCAGTTATGGGGTGTCCTCACCACCCACCCACCCACCCAAGAAATAATGGCAAAGATGGCTAAACTTGTTCCTTTTCCTTCACATGGCTTACAATAATCCAGGGAGTGATGTGGCCACTTTGCTTGCTCATTATCAAGATCGGGAAATTCATGGGTCAAGCAGATAACATCCTCTTATAAGCCAAGGTAAATAATGTTATTAATGATTCTAGGAAATCACAGGGAGTAGATTTGAGTTACTAGCAAAGAAGTAGAAAAGAAATTTCAACAGGGGAAATTTGAGGCTTTACGTGGATGAAAAAGTAGTGCCAAAGGGGGGGGGTAAAGAAGCGATCAATTTTCCACACCAAGGAGCTTGTAACAGAAGGCAGAAGGCATTTGGCATGATGATTAAAGTATACTGAATGTTAGAACTTACTGAGAATTCCCAAAAGGAATCAGACTAATAGCTGCCAGTTAAGGCTGGACATTCAACTGTGACCAGACATGTGAAGGACAGCTACCAAATACTGCAGGGTTCAAATTTATATATTTATTTGTCCCATCTTCCCACTATGAAATGGCAGTGCAAGTGACTAATAATAAAGACACGTGTCACCAAAACCTTCTGTTGAACAACTCGGCCTTTGCAAAAAATAATGCTTTAACAGAAACAATAACAAAATAACAGAGATCCAGCATAGTGTAGTGGTTTGAGTGTTGGACAATGAATCTGGAGATCAGCGTTCAATTCCCTGCTGAGCCACATTGCGTGCATCACACACTCTAATCTCCAGAAAATCGTGTGATAGGTTTGCCGTAGGGTCAACGTAAGTTGGAAATGACTTAAAGGTACACAACAACAACAATAACAACAATAAAAATACATATAGCATAATCAGTGTAGGTGGTGCTTTACATGGGTGGTTTACAATTGTTAGAATCATGGAATCACAAAGTTGGAAGAGACCACAGGGGCCATCTAGTCCAACCCTCTGTTACACAGGAACACCCATCAAAGCACTCCCAACAGATGGCCATCCAGCCTCTGCTTAAAAGCCTCCAAAGAAGGAGACTCCACCACACTCTGAGGCAGCATATTCCACTGCTGAACAGCTCTGTCAAGAAGTTCTTCCTGAGGTTTAAGTGGAATCTCTTTCCTGTAGTTTGAATCCATTGCTCCTTGTCTTAGTCTCTGGAACAGCAGAAAACAAGCCCGCTCCCTTCTTTAATATGACATCCCTTCAAATATTTAAACATGGCTATTATGTCCCCACTTAACCTCCTCTTCTGCAGACTAAACATCCCCAGCTCCCTAAGCCACACCTCATAGGGCATGGCTTCCAGACCTTCCACCATTTTGATTGCCCTCCTCTGGACATGCTCCAGCTTGTCCATATCCTTCTTGAAATGAGTTGACCAGAACTTGACACAGTATTCAAGATGGGGTCTAACCAAAGCAGAATAGAATGGTACCATTACCTCCCTTGTCCTAGACACCATACTCCTATTGATGCAACCAAGAATCACATTGGCTTTCTTGGCTGCCATATCACACTGCTGACTCATGTTCAGTTTGTGGTCCACCAAGAATCCTAGATCCCTTTAACTGGGCAGTTTCCTGTCCTTAGGCTCGCAATATAGAAAGAGAAGACACATAAGAGAAAGGGGATGGCACTGGAGGAGGGGATTAAGTCCAGCAGATGTTCTTTTCTCCCTCTAAATACACAGCAGTGGCCACTGGGATGGAAAGAAGGCCTTTCCTCAGTTGCTAGACCTAGGCATGATGCAGCTGGAGCTATGCCTGCCTGCTCTTCATTCCCTCCCAGGCCACAGGAGCGGTAGTTGGGATGGAAGGACAGCCTTTCCTTAGCTGCTGGGCCTAGGCATGATGGAGCTGTGCCTACTTGTTCTAGAGGCCACAGTAGGCAAATGCACCCCCCCAACTGTTTCGCTCTTATTAGCTGTTGGAGCTCCATAGTTAAGGCTGACCCCAGACATTTTATCACCAGAAGCTGAAGAAAAGCAGATAATGGTATTTCCCCACCCATCTTCAACTCAAAATGCATAATACTCCATAGCTTGAGAAATTATTTTGGTGCATGAGTCAGACAATCCTTTTTCCTCAAACCTGGTGGTAAAAGTGCAACAGCACATTAAATAACTTAAAAATCTGTTCTTTTTTCATGACACCTCCAAATCTGCTACTGAGGTAGCCATCCCACTTTGTGATTTTGAGAGGGCCAACCCTCTCAATGGCAGAATCCATTCTATTTGCCTTGGCTCTTGCTTGAAATTCCTCATTCAGCCAAAAGGTACTAAATGGCAAGTGGCTTGTGATCAATGCTTATTACAGAATGCCTCAGTTCCTGACAGTCAAAGTGGCTTATTCCAGGGACACAAATTGCTTGATGCATTTTTCTTGATGTCCAGAGGTTATGATAAGGTTGCAAGAATGAAAACTGGCTGACAAATTATTAAAACCAGTATTGATTTAAATCCATACCCAAACACCATATACGTATGTGTGTGTATAAATTGTTAGGTAAAAATAACAACCAATCTATAGAGCTAAGATGGTTTAAAATTCATTAAAAGATAATATGTTTAAATCTACAGGAAGCACAGTTGTATAAAATCATATGTATGTAGAGATGCTTTTTATTAGCTCCAAGCTTCCATTGTTTACAACCCAACATTCTGAATTACAGTTTCACTGATGACTGCAGTCCTAGGTATCCTAATCTGATTCTTTCATCTGAGTAAATACTTATTAGGATCAAGATATTAATGTGAAGTATGTTTCTGGGTGAGACTGCTTAAGTAGTATTAAACCTTCCAGACTGAGCAGTCCATGACCATGTTGTGTGAGCTTACTGATTGTAGTAGATGAAGGGAACTTTTACTTTACCTCTACTATGGTATTTGCTTATACATGGTGATGCACATGTTCTGTACCAGTTATTGCAGCTGCAGTAAAATGGCAAGTTCACCTTTGAGGTGCATTCCATAAAAAAATAACAGCATGCAGGATACCAAGAAGTAAATGAGAAAGTAGGCTAGTGGCCAAGAAACCAAAGCCTCAAGGCTGCTTTTCAAAGCAACACACAAAATCCCTTTCAGTTTTCAAAATCCTGCACTATATATCAGTATATTAATAAGAGAAGATTAAAGCAGAAATTATTTAGCTAAACTGGTTAAGTACAGAGCAGGGCTGTGATTTTTCTAGGCAACAACTATAATGAAAATTGAGAAGGTGACGAAGATCAGTGGAAAACGGCTGACCCGTATGTGAGGTCACATTTACCAGAGAAATAGCACTGTAACTGAAAGCATCCATAGGATTTACACTAATGAATTTCTGCATATTTGAAGCTTTATAGCAGGTTTGAATATGAAACAAATGCCTGCCACTAGCAGCCTAGCTTTGTATGGATTGCTGGGCACAGCATACATGTAGTGGGCAGAGGAAGGTGTATTCACTCACCTCCAAGGCATACTGTGTTTCTGAGTCAGTGGGGCCTGAGCAAAACTTGCTGTACAAAAACTTGTTCATCTCAAGACAGGAGTGGAGATGGGGAGATGATGGAAAAAGGAAAGAAGCTACCTTAGCTCTAGTCCCATCCATGTCAACAGGGTTAAGTGCTAGGCTTGTATAGGTTAGTTAGTTACCTTTATATGCCTATACTAATTTCTAGTTTGTATTTTTTCTGCTTCCTTTTCATTTGCTTTTCCATACCCTCTATCTTCCTGCATCACTCTAACTTGCAGCTATTTTAATCTCCTCCATAAGACTCTGTGTTTGATTATGCACAAGTAGTTTGTAGGCAAAGCTACTTCTATATGTTTCACAAAGGAAACTAAACTTGGGTCTTTCTCTGCTACACCCTGGGGGTACGAGTTGACACAGGACTGGTTGTTGTTCAGTTACTGCCTTGCCAATTTGATTACTCTGCTTAAGAGATCCAATATTATCTCTCACATTTCCCAATATTATATATACTGATGCAGAGCTAAATGTGAAAACAACTTCAAAGAGAAGAATATCAAAGGCCCTCTATTCTTTAACTTAGGGACAAGGAACTACTGGTGCTCTAGATGTTGATCTACAGTTCCCATATCCCACAATTTGGCTACATTCAAAGGAGATCCGGAAGTCACTCCTGTCCTAGTAGAATAGGCAGATTTGGCTACCAACAGATGTGCCAGAAATAGATACAACATGATCCAGACTATCGTCCTAAACAGGTAAGAACATGTCAACTGTGTTTCTGGATCAGACCAAGTTCTGCCTATTTATCTTTCCAACATCCACCAACAGGATGTCTTTGGGTGTTCACAAAGGGCACAAAGATGTCAACCTTTCCTTCTTGTTTCTCCTCCTTTGTGGAAAAGCAGAAATGAACAGAAGTTAACTTTCACAGATTTTTAACCCTTTCTCCTAAATCTGCTTCATGAGGTTGTACTCCCAGAGCTTTTCAGGCCCCTTTTGCAGCTTTGTTTAAAGAATGAGCAGCTGTAGGTGCATCTGTAAGGTACGGAAAAATCTTTGATTACCCCCCTCCTTTTGTATATTTTGCCTTCTGCCTTGGTATATTCAGTATCCTTTTATATTATAAAAGTACATTTTTTATTTCAAATCATGCTTTTCAACTTTTTCATACACAGTTTATCTTTTTCATTTTTTTCTTTGTTTACATGCTTCTGTAATATCAGTATTGAAAATACTTACTTGCATGCACATACATTTCTTCTGGTTTTGCTGTCAGGTCTCCCAGTGATACCTTCTTTTCCACAAGTCTCTTTCTTTTTGTGAGCACAGCCTTTGGCTGCCATAACACAAAAACCCATTTTTGTCTTTTTAAAACCTGACATTACTGCCTCCCCTCATCATGCCATCCTCCCCTTTGGCCCATTTTGATGCCTGACATGTAGTGGAGTTTGCACCCATCACAGTTCCTAGTCTTTTAAAGGGAGAACATAATAAAAAGAAGAACTCCTAGGTGACTTTGTAATTCCTGCTTAAGATTATGATGATGGCCTCTTCTTTAATACTGCTCCTAACATGCCTATAAGCAGAAAGCTACCCTGCCTGGAAACAAGAAGGAGTGATGGTCATTCATAGATAGACATCAGAAATAAAGTGGTTCCTTGTGTGAATAAAATTTTTGAGAATCTGGTTCACTGTAGTTAAGTAAGAGGACTGGTGACACTAATGTCCTTCAGGA
Source organism: Ctenosaura bakeri (assembly GCA_948474755.1). Classification (NCBI taxonomy): domain Eukaryota; kingdom Metazoa; phylum Chordata; class Lepidosauria; order Squamata; family Iguanidae; genus Ctenosaura; species Ctenosaura bakeri. The sequence goes on along the minus strand of CAOLHI010001102.1, from coordinate 321 downwards.
AATGGAACATGAACAGCACTAAAGCCAGTAGACAAGAGCTTAAACGCAACGCGATGTCTGCTAAGGCTTCCTTGTTATATAATTACTGAGCTCAATACACCGTAAAAGTTACTGTTTTATTAAATGAGCTCTTCAACATGCTGTAATTTCACCATGGATGCCACATGACACCGGGTGGAATAACAGATACAGAAACCTCACGGAACTACAGATAATGCCCATGACAGCGGAACTAATGTACAGGCAATCATTCTTACATTATTCAACAGTTTCAATCACTTTCTTTTTTATAATGCTTAAATGATGTAAGAATATATAAAT